>RCWM02000454.1:0-600000 GCA_003667255.2 Euschistus heros | reverse complement strand
CTGGTTAGATAACATTATGGTGCGAGTTAATGAGTGTTTTAACAAATCATCGTTTCAGTAGTTGAACTCATTGCAGAGGTACGTAAGTTCTAACAGAAAGTAATATTTTTCTTTATTAAAATATTATTTGTTGTTTTCAATTGCATATATCGATGCTGTTCAGTGTTTCTATAATGCTGAAATATTAATTTTTTTTTTTTCAAATTTGTGACAATGAATATAAAGCTGTATGGTTGAATATATGTATGTATATAGTTGAAGTTGTAATGATGGGCGATTTTCCGACTGCTTTTTGTTTCTTTTATAAGTTGACTAATTGTGTTTTTTTTTACCTAAATGTTTTGTATTTACAGACATTTTTTTTTAATTTATGGTAATGGTATACAGCATTAAGGAAGGGCTCTGCGTTTCAGCTGCTGATTTTTCATTATTAGTATTTTTGTGTATCAAAAATAATTTCTATTACTATTTATTATTAATATTAGCTATTTCTATTGCTATTATTATTTAGTTGATATATTATTCTTTTATAATTGAAAGAATTTATAAAGTTATCGAATGTTTTAAACAACGGTTTAAGCTGAGTAACCTTGAAGCGATCATTGTTTCTATGCTGGCTTAAGTAATTAAATTAACTCGCACCCTGTTGCTGGGCTATATGGACTCAGCTGGTGCATTATTCTTTATTACTGGAATAAAATCTCGTTTTTTTAGAGCATATTTTTGTTAGGGATTATCGCTACTCAATTTCCTTTCCATTTGTATCTATAAATTGTATATAATCTTATTATACTTTTTTTGTTAAATAAGATCATTTAGAAATTATTCATAGTTCTGATTACTTAGGAATGGGTTATAATTTATTTTTTACATGTTGGATACAGGTTTGATTATTCATTAATTATGATTGCATTTATTATTAAATAGAACAATTGGTATGCTGGATATAAATTCTGGCAAACCACTTAGATTATAGGCATTTAATCCTCCATAGTAATATAAAACTTACATTCTGCTACTTGTTTCAGGATGTACATCCCATCTCCTATAATGATATAAAATGGTAAATGTTATTATGTAAATAATTATGCTAATTGATCGTAATAATTTTTAAACTATTTTTGACAATTTATCTTAATAAAGATTTTCAAAAAAGTACTTTTAATTGTAACGATCTGTTGTAGAACTAGAACGTTCCTGTAACTGCAAAGGAGTTACTAATTTAGCAAGTACACTTTCAAAGCGTTACTTATTATTGTTCCGATAATCAGGAACGTGAAACTTCATGTCACTGCCTTTTTTATGGCTGATTTAAAGAATCAATTTTTGGTTCTAACAAGTTTCTTGTTCGTGTGTAATGATCTTTTGATTGGGTATCCTATGTATTCAGTTATTAATATTGACAAAAACATAAGGGGATATTCATTCAAAAATGATTGTTTAAAAATTAATTTTAGGATTTTATTGACACCGGAACATCTCCCTATTCTTAAAATTAATTTTACTTACTCAGACTTCACTTGAATTACTAATAAATGATAATTGTTTATTTCTTAATTAATAATAAATGGAGGGAAGAAAAGGTGTTAAAAAACCTCTTTTTTACAAACCCAATGTTGATGAAAATTACTATAAGTACATTTGTTTGCCATAGCCAATACAGAAATAATTTCTAAGCTTAATTTTCCTAGCTTCCTATAGTTGAGGTACAAGGGGAAGAGCTTATAGGAACAGTCTATATCTAGTCTATCTATGACTAATCTTCACCAGATGGATTATAGTTCTCAAGTTTATTATTTTCCACTTAAAATAATTATGAAACTTAATTTATCTCCATTTATTAACTTAACTATAAAAGAAGATATTGAGGGGTGAGGGTTCATAGCAAAATTTTTTATCCCGCTCTTCCTCTGAAAATGTCTCGTTCATTCTGATTATGCTCTTTTGATATAAAGGATGTTTTATATTAGTTAAAAAAAAAATATTATTATATCCCTGTAAGATGAGTTCTAAATATTATAATGATGATTGAATTTAATTCCTAAAATATTTCAAAAAAGTAATTGTTGCATCGAAAAGAATGAATTGTTTTCTAGGTTGTTGAACCTCTAGAAACGGAGCGTGGCTCCTCTGTTTGAAGCTGGCCTAGTCACGAATCCTAGTACAATGCTATTTTAGGGTTTTATGAATATTTAAGCTAGTCTGTTAATAGCTTAAGAAATACTGATTCACTACAGCTGTCAGCATTGTTATTAGTTGTCTTTACTAAAAAAGCAGTTTATGATCGTCCGATTCATTATTTAATAATAGAAGGAAACAAACAAGTAAATTTTCTGCTAGTCGGTATTTTAACATAGCCATAATTTTGAATTTTAAAATCTAATTTACTAACAAAAATTTGATTAAAAGTTTGAATATATAATTAAATTTAGGCATTATTAACATATTTTTAGAAATTCTAGTGTATTTTTTTACCAATGGTTATTATACCACTTTTTAATAAAAAATGGATTCGTAGCATGTACTCAATTTGGATCTAGAAAGCGTCCGTCCTACTACGGTTCCCGCCATGACAAAACCTTGTAATTTGCTGTCAATAAAGAAATATATTGTGTTTCATGCCTATCTGAGTATGTATAGATAAATCCAGCAACTACGTCAACAACCTTTCATTGAAACAAAGATTACCACGTATTACGTAAATTGCAAGAAAAAAAGTGTGAGAAACTAGTAATATGTGTATGCATATCTTCCACATACACATATAGGGGATATGCCTGGCTGAACTTACCTAATCGCAAGTGCTTACGAGAGTAATTAAAGGTTTAGAGGACTAATAAAAACTTGAAAGTCTTTAATAGTTTGATTTATAGAGAAATCGTTATTTTTTAAAATGATGCAATTATATCCGTTATGATACAATATCTCCAGTTAGCTTTCTCCAATTTGGGTCGCATAGAATTAAATCCAATAATAAACTTTTAAAATAAATTTATTGTATATAATCTTTAAATGCCTCTAGGACTGGATTCAGGAAGTGCATTAGCGTATTACACAGCATAGTACATCGCTAGTGGAGAGTGGGAGTGGAGTTCTGATCTATGCTTCTAGTAGATATGAAGGTTTGGTATAACTACATTTATACGTTATCAGTTGTATCAACTATGCTATTTTGTCTCTGTGCTATTAAATAAGTAACCTGTATCGGTACATTAAGTCATCTATGCTCTTTTTACGGCATTATTCAACTTTAAAACAAAAAATGCATCGAATACTATAAGTTACAGATTTGATTTAGTCACAAGTCATTGTCTGCCTTGAATGGTTTTTACATATTTATCATATATAATAAAAAAATACAATGACAGGTCGAATAGTCAGCTGGCACAAATTCGTAAGTTCTCTATTCAGTATCGTAGAAGTTGTCAAATTTATTTTTTATTATTACCATGATTTTTTAAAGTTCGATAATTTAATTTAAAAAAAAAAAAAAATTCATTTTGTAGAATTCCCAGAGTAATGAACAAAGTGTTAAGATGACTCTATAATAAAAATTGTAATCGATAAAGCCCATGTTTTCATTTTAATAAACTTTTTTTTAAGCGTAGAATATAAAAGAATAAAATGGTCGACTAGTCGGCGCTTTTTGACGACTAATCACCAACTAGTCTCTGAATACAAAATCACCGACTAGTAAGTCCATCTCTAATACTAAATACTATATTATTTATTATTCTCCAATAAATAATTATTGGATGGGGTGCGGAAGGACAGTGGTTAAAAAAAACTTTCTTACGATAATCCTTATTTTGATAAAAAATACAATTTGTACATTATCCAGTCATAGTATGTCTGGAAATTTTACACATTACTTTCACAATGTTCACTAGCTGATCAAATTTATCATTTCCTCCAAGATATATTTGAGAGCTTAGTTGAGTTTACTTTTACTGGAGGAAGTAAAGTTATTGGAGTGGGGGGAAGGGAAGATTGATAGCATCGATTATCTTGGTACTTTTTAATGAATCTTGGGTCTTAAGTTTATTATCTACCACCTAGAAATATTTTTAGGACTTAATTTTAATACGAACAAATTAATTTTTTAAAACTGTGCCTATGTTCCCTTTCAGATATAAATATCTTAATTATTCTTTAGTAACAAACATTGTTTATGTATATCACGAAATGGAGAATCAATTCTGTCGATTTTTTTAAAATATGAGATATAACACATTATTGTTCTGCATTGTATTATTCGAGAATATATCTCAGTGGATTCATATAGTTAAATAAGAAGGGCATAGAAGCGTTTACAATAATTTTTTAATGGTACACGTACAACTAAGAAAGGAGCGAGGGTTATTTCTTTAAGCTATAGACTGACTGAAGGTTCATAACATTGATTTGGAAAGACTGGTGTTACTAAGCGGTTGAAGAGTAGGTCTTAAGTTTCCAGGTTTCTGATTGGTCGAGCGAGGGCCAATGGGAGGCCCGGACGAGAATCAGCTGATCGCTCCGTAACAGTTGACAGTCGGCACCGGGCTTTGGAAGGTGGAGGTTGTGTTAACTGCTTATTTGTGATGGACGACTCGCTGACGGAGTTTTAGGTTGGCGTAATCTCCGGCAGCTGTGTCCTCGATCAGATTATGACAAACGTAAGGCACGACTTTTTTCTTCCAAGGCATCGGATTTCGATTCTTCTCATTCAATTTTACCATTTTCCATTTTTTGTATGTAAAAGTATATATTTAAATCATAGCATAAATTCAAAATAAGTCTTCCAAAATATATAAGAAGAAAAAAAAAATGCTGCAACTTGTATGGAGAAATAAATTGAATGAAATTGTTTTTTTCTTAAACACCTTTTCCACATCATAGCCGTTTTCTACAGAGAGCACACAAATGTTTAACATTGAAACTTACATTTCAAATTAAAATTGAATTTAGTCCGAAGGATTGTGATGGTAAGTAATTGTGTTAAATGAATACTAGGAGATAATATTTCATTTTAGCTATTGAATTAAATTTATTATCATAATGCGAGAAGTTATATTTGTTTAATTCATTTTCTAAAGTAATGTAAATCTCCAAACTTTTGTAACTTAAGTACTTCTTCAACTATATTGATCAAATCTTACCTGAGTTATAAACATCTACTATCTATTCATGCATTTGTATTTAAAGTTTTCTGATCTTTAGCTAATTTAAAAACGTCCATTAGGCGTAACTCCAATGCAGTTAGTTAAATATTAAATTTTAATGCTTCTTATATTACAATATTTTTGTCATAATGGTTCTATACCTACCAGTTATAATCGAATCCAGTTCTGTAGTATAAATATGAATGATACGATATACACACATACATATATATATATATATATATATATATATATATATATATATATATATATATATATATATATAGAGAGAGAGAGAGAGAGAGAGAGAGAGAGAAAATCGAATTCAGCCGATTCCAGGGAAATAAGTTACAATATGAGTGGAGTCGAAGACAAAAATGATTGTATTTTGAGATTTTTTTTGTTGGGATATTAACCAATTTTCAGCTCATCTAAATAAATAGAAAACAATTACTGCAAAAGTCGTTTAATATCTTTCGTTATTTGGATGCACCAATCCTATTGTTTTACAATTAATTGTGCTTTGCACAATGGACTAGTGATAACTAAAATCATTACGATAGTCACGAACCTGCATTATCTGAAGTTTCGTCAAAAACGGTTCAATAGTTTTGAAAACCAGGGAATGTATATCACTTCAGGGATATATTGAAACCACATTATAGTTTTTAAAAATCAAATTTTTCAGCTCAATGCTTTGAAAATATTTAATTCTGGTGGAATTTCAACGATCAAGTACTGCACTGAGAAGTTGCAATGGTGAACTTATTACCTTAATTTAGGTGATTACGATTATATACTTTTGTAGAAGTGAATTGAAAGTTCACAATTAAAATTAATATCGGCAATTTATTAGAGTGCTATTGATGGGTAGTTTTTCTACGTTTGTGATAAATGATTATTAAATTGAATTGTTTAAAGATTCTTAACTACGAAAAAAGGTTTTCCTGAAATATGTTTAATAAATTGAAGAAGTAAAAATCGGAATTATGATAATTAAACATATATGCAACTTAATTATGAATGATTTAATTATTCCTTTACTAAAAACGAGAGATTTAAGCTTTAAATAATGTGACCTCAACATGGTTTAGGACATACAACGGTCAACAACCTGACCCTTACTCTGTTTCCTCCATGAAGGCTCGTATTGCTCCTCTAAGGATATAATAATAAAAAGTTTTTATAACTTTAAACTATTATGAAGAAAATGGGAACTATAAAATAGGGTAATTGTGATTAAAACTTTTGGCAAAAAAAATCTCATTTAGTGTCGAGGTCTCTTGTCAATTACTAAAGTTTCAGTTTCTACCAATCAAAAAAAAAACAAGAAAAAAAGAATTCTAATGTAAAGTGAATCATTTTTATCTCACTCTATGTTGAAAAAAAAAAATGTTTTCTTTAAGGATATTAATACTAGGGGAAAAGAAAAAAAAAATCGAAAAAAAAAAAAAAAAAAAAAAAAAAAAAAATCGAAAAATCGTTACGACTCTGTCAGAGCCTTTAAATATTTCAAAATTTATTAATAGAGAAAACCTAGCATTCTGTCACCTCAAATTTTTCTAAAACTTATTTTTAGCCAAAGTTATAAATCCCTGGCTATCGTAAAGTTGTCTAAAATCCTTTAATTACCCTAAAAATACTATTTGCGCTAACATTAACACTTTAAGACCTTATTTAAGAAGCACAACTTTTTAAATGTTAATAATCCTGCTTTGACGGTTTATAGTTAGCTCGTTATAATTTGACACTTCCACTTTTACACGACAAACACAAAATTATGTGAATTTTAGGTGTTTCCTGTCACTTAGTTCAAAAATATGTTTTTGCTTAATAAAATTATAGTACTTCTGAAATTCAGTTTCGTGGAATGGTTCTTAAACGCACTTCTGATTCCGTTTAGTAAATTAATATATATGTAAAAAAGGTACACAACAGTTGAGTGTATAAACAAAATATATTTTTGATGAAAATTCTATGGTTGACTGTATGATGTAATAGTAGAGAAATGGCCAGGGATGCAGTCAAGTATGATTAACACATCCAAGTTTTTTAATAAAAAAAAAATTTATTTCTGGGGTACTAGTAAAAAATTTATTTTTCATGGTATTCTTTAGTTTGGCATAGGCAAATTCACTTCTTCCATTTGTATATTATACTTCATGTGTTTAAAATTTTATTTAACGTTTTACCTATTAAGTTTCAAGTATTAAATATTGACCAAACCTTATGAAACATCTAATAGTAACAGTCAAGAATATATATTAAATACACACACACACACAGATATGCTATCTCATGCAATTTATTTAATTTTAATAAGTTTTAATGAAAGTTAAGACTTGAAACTTAACAGGTAAAACGTTAAATAAAATTTTAAACACATGAAGTATAATATACAAACGGATAAAATATTATTGGAAATTTAGTTGTAATTAAAAAATAAATAGGGAGTCTTCTTTTCATTTCAGTATTTTCAGAATATATTAATATATCTTAATTTAAAAGTATATAACTTCTTTTATGTTTTTTTACCATCTGGTTGAAGTTGATTATTCCGGATCTACATGCAAATCTGTTAGTGAAAAATACACCTTTTAAGGATAAACATCCCGATTTTTAGTAAGATTTTTTTTCAAGAGATGGCAGCACTTTTGGGGCGAATTTATTTTCGCTCTCATTTGTGAACATAATCATCAATATTAGATCTGTAAACGGATTTGGTAATAAAAACCCTATTAAATTGACGCTACGTTTTCCGAATTTTTTTTTTGTCAATTATTTTAGAATTTAAAAAAATTATCTGGCGAACTATTGATTTTTTTAAAAAAAGCTGGTTATAGCCACTTAGTCATAAGTCAATTGAACACAATTATGCAAATAGATTCATTTTCGGTTGCATACGTTGATCGTAATTTGAAAAATACGATTTGTAAGGAAGCGGGTGATTAGATTAGTAAGCTGCCTGCTGTTGTAGTAGTGGGGGAAGGGCTGTGAGGACCCAGCTCCCAGTCAGCTACCGATCTAACGTCTCCCTAATAGTGGAAAAACCGACAGAATAGAGGCCAACAAAATTTGATATACCTCTTAGAATATAAATAATATTTTTAAAACGAACCTGTGTGCAAATTTCAAAATAACTACATATGTTCTTCCGTAGTTAATAAAAAGTAGTTAAAAATAAATTTTTAATTTTATTGATAACTAAGGAATATACAACTGTTAATAATTTATCAATTCGTAACAGCTGATATTTATAAAATTTGATAATCAAGCTTCTTGCATGTCTACTAAGAATTTCAAAGTAAAAACAACATACATATTAGGAGAACATAATATTTATACGAACATTGTTTATTACTAAAAACCTAAAATTACTTTCATATTCATTAGAACGTAAGTAGAAATTATCTGGAATATAATTGAAATATAATAATTGGAATATAATAATGGAATATAATATAATAGTCCTGAACTAACTACTTCGGCAAAGAATTAAAAGAAAATCTTTTGTTGTTGTTGTTGTTTGTTTGGTTTTCATGGCGTACAACAGCATCGGTTATTAACGCCATATTTTCTTTCTTATTTCATTCTCCACACCTGTATTGCATTACTTATCTTATTTTTATTGATATCTTTTATATCGAATTATATTTTATTGCCTATTTATCTTCTGTGTCAAACCTCCGTTAACAAGCCATTTAATTTCAGAAACTTGAACACCAATTTTATTTTTTCACTGTTGTCTCCCAAGATTGTTGGAAGGTCCGAGTTCAGTCCTAAGCTACTTAGGCGCGATGTAAAAAAAGGACATTCCTGAAAAATGTGTTTCACCGTTAGTATACCATTACAGTATTTGCACCTGGGCGGAGCCCCCCTTGTGAAAAGATAGGAGTGTGTTAATCTGGTGTGGCCTATCCTGAGTCTCGTCAGTACGACTTCCTTAAAAAAATGGAGGAAGTTATCCTTCTTTTAACTTTAAAAACCGTTAAAACAGCAATCCTTAAGGACAAAAAAGCTAATTCTAATTGTGGATGGAGAGAGTGGCCAAGGATGTTCTTCCTCGGCCTCAAAAAATCGTCAGATCCTGGCAGATCTTTAAAACAGTGTCCTTAAAAACAGAAGCAATCTCTAAATCCCGCCCCGAACCCCCACCGCCACTCTTCTATATCGTACGTTTTTAGCAAAAAGAGTAAACTGGAAGGAGTCGTTAGCGTTGAAAAACTATCTTCAGCCTCCCGTAGAATGAGTTAACAACGAATTAATATCCTTCCGCCGTCTTAAAACAGTTAAATAGTCGAATATTTTTAAAAAAGTGTCCTTTTTAGATCCGCGATCTTAAAACCGTTAAATATTTTAAAACAGTATCCTGGAGGACAACAATGGAGGAAGTTATCCTTCGGATAGCTTAAAAAAACCGTTAAAACAGCAATCCTTAAGGACGAAAAAGCTAATTCTAATTGTGGATGGAGAGAGTGGCCAAGGATGTCCTTCGGCCTCAAAAAATCGTCAGATCCTGGCAGATCTGTAAAACAGTGTCCTTAAAAACAGTTAAAACAGCAATCCTTAAGGACGAAAAAGCTAATTCTAATTGTGGATGGAGAGAGTGGCCAAGAATGTCCTTCCTCGGCCTCGAAAAATCGTCAGATCCTGGCAGATCTGTAAAACAGTGTCCTTATAAACAGTTAAAACAGCAATCCTTAAGGACGAAAAAGCTAATTCTAATTGTGGATGGAGAGAGTGGCCAAGGATGTCCTTCCTTGGCCTCGAAAAAACGTCAGATCCTGGCAGATCTGTAAAACAGTGTCCTTAAAAACAGAAGCCATCTCTTAATCCCGCCCCGAACCCCCACCGCCACTCTTCAGCCTCCCGTAGAATGAGTTAACAACGAATTAATATCCTTCCGCCGTCTTAAAACAGTTAAATAGCTAATTCTAATTGTGGATGGAGAGAGTGGCCAAGGATGTCCTTCCTCGGCCTCAAAAAATCGTAAGATCCTGGTAGATCTGTAAAACAGTGTATTTTGTTAATAATACACAAAATTATTAATAAGAATTACAACAAATTCTTTAACTTCCTGGCAGATCTTTAAACAGTGATCTTGCTAAAAAGGTACGATATAGAAGAGTGGCGGTGGGGGTTCGGGGCGGGATTAAGAGATGGCTTCTGTTTTTAAGGACACTGTTTTACAGATCTGCCAGGATCTGACGATTTTTTGAGGCCGAGGAAGGACATCCTTGGCCACTCTCTCCATCCACAATTAGAATTAGCTTTTTCGTCCTTAAGGATTGCTGTTTTAACGGTTTTTTTAAGCTATCCGAAGGATAACTTCCTCCATTGTTGTCCTCCAGGATACTGTTTTAAAATATTCAACGGTTTTAAGATAGCGGATTTAAAAAAAATGAATCTTTTATCGGTCTCTGTAAGTGTATAAGTAAGTGTAAATTCACTCTTACCGATTTATTTCATTCGATCCATGAAAATAATTTATTAAATAGAAATTCCAGAAATAAATTCTACTGTTTCCAACTCTTGACTGAAAGGGGTATATTTAGCCGTAAGTGATTATTCCCACGAAGACGATTAAGTTGTCATTTTCTTTTCAGGAGGTTTAGAGATTATAATAATAAGAAACGATTACGAAGCATCTTGGTTGGACTTGGGATGGGATCTTATCCGGGGACAATGCAGTTGTATTTTGCATTTAAGCTGTGGGTTGTAATCTGAAATCGTTTACTGGCAACGTTTTTTTCAGCCGTCAAAACCTAACAAAAACTTATCAGTTTTTGAATAGTTTGCTTAAATTTTAATCGTACGTAGTTCCTAATTGTTATATACATTACTGCTGTATTATACTAGATACCAATTACAATCAAGGATTCTCGTAGTCTACTCCATAACAAACCTCGGTGGCAAAAAAAGTTTATGTTCTTCATTATGTCATCCATCATTTGTTTTAATTGTTTATCATCATTGTTTTAATTTTTAATATTTTTGTTATGTTACTTAAAAGACTAAAACCAATTTTAGAAGATTAAAAAGTAATTTGGTTTTAGATCATACCATTCCACTATTCAACAATACCACCGTCTATTTGATGCCCTCGCAGTAACATTTTAATAGAAAGAATATAGTTCCTCCATTTTCTTCGATGTTGAAAAAGCCTTCGACACTGTTTGTCATCAAGGTCTATTGTGGACGATAAAAACTATACTACATACACACTTCTATCTAATTCTCAAATCTATTCTCACCTTTAGATTCTTCTATGTGACAGAAGCTATCGTTTTCTCTTTACTTTATCCACTAACGTCTGGTGTTCCTCAAGACTGCATATCGTGTCCCCTTTTTTATTCCTCGTACAATAAAATTATTCCTCAACAACTATTTATACTTTTACAGATGTATCCTATCTTCCTTGACAGATCCCACGATTTTTCTCTCACTATCCAATATTACCTATACATCTTTGTGAAATAGTTTGAAAAGTGGATAATTGAATATAGAAAATAAATTTTATTCTGAGACAAAGTCCCTTAAGAATAACTACAAATAAATTTGATAAAATCCTACCGAACCCTGATAAATTAAACCACTTAACGTTCAACCTGATGTGGGAAGACTGACCAACGGTGTAACTACACAATAAGACGGTGCCAACTAAAAGCGGTGTTAAATATCTGGAAGTATATATAATATAAATGTTTAATAAGGTTCTTGAGGTTCAGTCAATAAATAAAAACAATTATTTTGCTGAAGTTTGCTATGAAAGTAATATCTGGTTGGAGCTAAGACAGAAACGTAAGGTATATTAAGATCTTTATGGATAAATTTGTTTATGACGAAGTAAGGAGCATTTAGGATGTTTCTAAGGATTTTGGATTGTAAGAATTGGCAACACCGGCAGGTTGGGTAAAGAGAGATGAATAGGAAAAGTTGTGATTATCTTTAAAAGATGCTAGTTTTAAATAATTAAAAATGCTTTTAAATTTTAAATGCCCATAATAAGCAATTTAACTATAATATATAATATTTTAATAACTGGAGACGTTTCATTGAACGATTTCTTTGTTATAAGCGGTATCCACTTTACGCTACATTAAGGTACATTAGAGCTGAGAGGCGACTGGGCAGCGGAAGTAATTATAAAAACATATCCATCAACTCTAAATATATCTTTGGAATAATGTAATCATTCCATCTTGGACACTGCCCAAATTTCTAATTTGAGAGGAAGAAATTTAAAAATGGAGTCCTTTTATATGTGAATGGGAATTTCTATGAACTTGTTACTGAAAGCCTTTTGCCAGGTCGTTTCAAAAGTCCTGTCGTTTTTTTGGTTAGTTAAAAAATTCAATGATCCAATAACTATACGATAACTTTATTCATTAAAATATTCTCCTTTAAAACTAAGAACTTTATCCAACCGTGATACAGGATACCAAATAGCTTTTTTAAAAAATGATGATCTTTGCTTCCAATTTTAGGCTTTGATGGTTACCAAAACATTTCTGCCGGAAACAATTGTCCAGACATCTGAAAAGGTGATAATCAGTGGGTGAAAGGTCGGGAGAATGTGGTGGATGGGAAAGTGTTTCCCATCCAATTTTCATTCGTTTATCTCCAGTCAACTTTGCAGTATTCGATGTTTAGCTTGACACCATTTTAATATATTTCTTTAAACGTTTGACAGTGACTGGATTAAAAGGTAACCCCTATTTCAGAAACAGTAAACAATATTGTTTACATTGGAAAAGGTAGAATGGAAAATAGAATTATTATAAAAACGTTACTGACCAAATAAATCTTAACTAATTAAAAAAACAAATTAAGGACTTTTGAGGTCTTGATAATGTTGTTTCGTATCTTCAGAAACCAGATCATCTTAGTGTAAGTATATAAAAAAAAAATTATTCCGTTTTTAAATTATTGCGGGTTCGATTAGTAGGCAAAACTTTCTTTTAGTTTATTTACATCATACTGATTAAATTTTTTTTAATAATAAACTACATGGAACTAAATTGAATATTCAGAAATTTATGATACTGGGAAATGATTTATATGTTTTATTGGTTATCTGTGCCAATGGCCAGCATTTCCAATTTCTAAGCATAGCATTTTCTTTTATCTGGGGACTGTCCTACGCTGAGTTTGAACCGAAGTTTTGATTTACATCGATTGATTCTACATAAAATAAAATCGATACATATTTTTTCTTTTGTCCGATGACCCATCGGATCTGAAAAGGAGTGTCTAAAACCTCATCACTTTATAACTTATTTTATATCTCAAGTTTATGATATTGACTTCGTTCATTCACCTAAAAAAAAAAAAAAAAAAAAAAAAAAAAAATCCATTTTCGATGAATTGAAAAATTAAATATTGAGAAATTATTATTTTTTATTAAAAAAAAAAAAAAAAAAAAAAAAAAATAGATCATCGTGTGAACCAGCCTTTTAGATTTTTACATTGAAAAGTGATGCTAGATTTTAGTTTACCGAAATAAAAAAACATTATGTTTAAATTACTATAGAAAACAAAAACGTCTTTTGGAGAGTTGATATTTTGAAGATGTTTCTTGGCTGGTTGGAAAGAAAAGACCTTCTTTTTTTTATTCATGTATAAATAAAACCCATGTTACCTTAAAAACAGTCTGTGCAAAAAAGTTTTTAAAAATAAAATTTAAATTGAGGATTATTACTAACGAATGGATATTAATAATGTATCATGTAATAAATATCGTACCATGGCATCGCATTGTTAACAAATTAGAGATTCTGCAATGCCAGTTTATGAGTAAGTTTAGGTAGGAGATTTTTGTTAAAATTTTGCCACAAAAAACTTTATTGAATAATAAAATAAAAATCGAGTTTTTGCTGATATCTTAGCTTCTTAAATATCATATAATGAATGTTATTTATTAGTTTATAAGTTTATAGGATCCTGTTTCTTTACTTCAAAAAAGTAATAAATGTATTTAATGTATAAAAAAAAATCATAATTGTTATTTTAAAATTGTAAATTATACTCAGAATATCTAAATCAAATTATTTGTTATGTTGGTATATGAAATATCTGAGGGGTGTTTTTGAACTATTACATATATAGATGATAAATAAAAAAAAAAAAGTCTATATGTACTGCTTTAAAAAAAAATTAAATTATTTTATTATACATAAATAAATTAAAACAAAAAATAATATATCTGAGCACTGTACTGAGAGCACAAATTCAATATTTTGAAAACATGAAATTGACACTACCATTACAATAAAGATTTAACACTAGCATACAATTATATTTATAGGTAATACAATCATTTGATAATTAAAAGATTTATAACCCATTTTACTATGTTCTTATAATTTATTAGTTCATGAACTAATAAAAAATAAAATAAAATAATTTTACAATTTTCAAATTTCTTTGAACAACTAGACATTCGTCGCTCTGCCATTCACAGAGGTAATTTCTCTTCAATATTAATTCACTTTATTATTTTGAAATTCATCCTTGTTTATGTTGCATTGGGCCCAGGATGTGTTCTTTGTCTCGATCCTCATTTCCAAGCTAATAACTAAACATGTTGCCCGGACTCTTGGACTACCAGTGGGGCTTCCTCTCTCGAAACCTCCCTTTCCATCTTCTTCACTGCCTTCTTAATCAGCACCTCTTCTTTTGTTTAATCACTGTTCATTTTTAGTCAACTATATAATCTTTTAAAATTTATTTTGATTTTTACATTGCATATATTTTACTACAAATATACATATTATGTATGAAAACATTTTCTTAATTATATGAAGGGTGTGTACATCGTTTTTTATTAAACCAGTCATAAAATCATTGAAATACTATAACTATGTCACTGACTCTTTAAATAATGTTTAAAAAATATAGTTATTATTTAATTTTTTTGACAAAATAAAATGTAATTAAACTTTTCACTTTTTTAAAATTATTAACTAAAAAATAAAATATTGAGTATAAAAATTAGATACATTGAAATTTTTATAATTATAATTTTTTCTTTAGATTATACCTATCTATTAGAACAAATAAAGTAAACATGTAACTGTTCTATTCAGTTACATATTCTTCTAATAAAATTAATATTTTTTTATATTTATGTATTTTCTTTTTAATTCTGACACCTTTGATTAGATCATACCATCACAGAAATGATTTTTAACGCAACCAGCAGAAGTATATGTGATGATATTTGGAGCTCAACGTCAAGGAAGGATCGGATCCCCTTCTAAGATAAAACATATCACTCCTTTATCATGGCATCCATCCCATCCCGTGAAAAAGACACACGATTCTTATCACTGTTTATGATGTACTGGGGTGTAGGCATAGAGGATTCCGTCTTAAATCGAATCCTGTCCTTAAAATTCCTTCTGGCTTTAGAGCTCTTCGAAATCCTACTATTAGATCTCTAGAAAGGTCCATTCTGACCAACGTAAAACTACGTTAATGTGTTCCGTTTTTATTCCTTAGTCTTTGTAAATTACTTTCCTCCCTGAAGTCTCCGTAAGATAGGTATATAGATATTTCCTTCTGAGCCACAGTTGGGCAGTAGTTGACTACATTTGTAGATTACTATACACTCACACACAATTTAGACAGCTACATATTTTAGTAGTTACAGCTACAAATGCTTTTAGAACTTAGTACTAGGCAGTGTGCAACTACTATTTGTCTATTACAAGTTGTTAAGTTATAGTTCAAAATTACAACTACATTAGTCGAGACCGCGAATACTAACTAGTAGGAGCTTCAACTGTAGTTACCCTGCAACGTATAATTCGAGTCGAATAATGTATAATGTAGTGTCGAATAATTTTATAATAATTTTTGCAAACTTTTAGTTTGTGTATTTGAATATTTACATAATACTAATTAAATAATCAATTTTATATACATCTTAATTTAAATGCTGCCGTTATTCTGGCAAAGAATAATAATTTCAACTCGCATTATACGTTGCAGAGTGACTGCAATTGTTGCTTCGTTACTATAGCTGAAACTAATACTCGTTCTTCAACTACATTCCAATTTGTGGAGTATTAGTGTTGTAATTTGTAGTTGAACAGTTCTTTGTCCAATTCTTTTCCGAACTCAGAAAGGGTAGTTGTCTGATGATGTTTGATGTAATCATTTACACTGGCAGTCTCTTCAGAAAAACGAATATTTTAATCATCTTTCTTTTGAAAGATATTTTTAAAATTTTATAATGACCTAAGTTTGAAAGTCTTTGAACAGCCAATGATTCTATAATTTTTTGTTTTTTTCCTGTCCTAGATACCAATGTTTTATTTTAAGAATCTCGTTATCATTCGCCAAATTCCATCTTTTTACCGATTGCGATTGAGATTTATAAATATATATTTAATGAATCATATATTGTTGTCAGAAGTAGCTAAAAAAGGATATCATACATATTTTACTTGTCATCCGAAGAAAAATATAGAGACATATCAAAAAAATATTATATTAAATAAAATATGCTATAAGGAAACATATTTAATATTCGAATATATTTCACTTTTAAGGATTAGCTGACATCCCGACTCATCCTACCACTGGCTCACCACTTACGCTGATGACAAATGTGTGCTATCAATAAATAATGATCCTTTCATTGCATCTCAATCACTACAATCTCATATTAAAAACAATCATGAACGGTGTCAAATATGGAGAATTAAAATAAATACAAATAAATATTATCAGATAACCTTTACCCTTAGTCGCAAACATACGACTTCCTGTCCTGCAGTATCCTTTAATAATATAACACTTATCACCGTTTAACAGATCCGCTACCTAGGACTCCATCTGGACGAACAACTTAATTGGAATCCTCATACGAGACTTAAAAGACAAGAAACTGCTCGTTGTTTTCGGCTTCTCCAACATGTAATAGACATACGTTCAAAGCTTATTTACTTGACAGTAATTAGACCCATTTGTTCATTCCATGACAAGCTACATACCCACTCGAATTCACTGGTCTCCCAACTTGCTTTACACTCGATTCCCCATAATCCTCCGAGACGGCTGAAAAAAAAATGATTGAGAGATCTAATGCAGAACTTTTATTGAAGTGATAGTATTGAGTGGTTCTTTACATGTTATTGACAATTCATTGTATAAATTAAGGAAATATTTCATAGTTTAAACAATCCTTTATAAAAATGATTTAACTAGAAGCCATTGAAGTAGTGAACACCACAAACTGGCTAGGAGGGTTAGTGCAGATGGAAGTTGGATATTGACCCTCCCAACTCTATGGCTTCTCAGGGACTCATCGGGATGATTATCGGTTTCATCACAGTTCCCCTGGGGTTCCTACTGTTAGGACTGATGAATGTCCTTATCGGAAGGGGGCTTATCGCTAAGAATTCTGGCACTAGCTCTATCTGCTGACCCACAGTGCCGTCAGCAGGAAGTGTTCGTCCAGGGACTGGCTGATTAAACCAAAGTATCTTAATTGATTTAAATATCTCAATATAAATTGAAAAAAACAGCCAAAATTGGGATATCAAACCTTGACCCACATTCTTTTTAAGAGATTTTTTTTAACGTTATAAAAACATTAAAAATTGCTACTTTATAGATAGTATTAATGACATTAAATGACTTAAAAATTACCTTGAAGTACTAGAGTATTTATTCGATTCTTGTTTAGAAAGGTTGTTTTTGTAATGCAGGACCAGATTTTTAAAAATAATTTTCTCCTTATAAAGATTTAATAGGAAACGAAACATATAAGGTCTTTTTAATTTTGGAGGAATAATTAATGTGTCATTTAATTCTAAAGTCTACTTAAGAAAATAAATTAAATATATATATATTTTATTTATGATTTAAAATACAAACTTAATAGCAATGGAGTTAGCCAGTATAAATTTTATATTGGTCATTCCATTTAAAGTGATACTATTAAAAAAAACAAAAACAAAAAAAACATAAATAAATAAATTGGTTACTTGACCTTTTTAAAAAGAATAATGAAACTTTATAAGTTTTTTCCCATCTCACATCTTGTTTATGACTTTTCAAAGAAAAATAAAGGTTTAGTAGTTCATGTACCTATCTAATAACAACTACAATTTTTGTAAGTTTCAGATTTTTATCTGTAGGCCCATCAGAGCTATTTAAATACAAAATTATGTACGATTTAAAAAAAAAAAAAAAAATGATTTTTGAGGGCTTTAATTATATTATTTGTGGTTATACTACCTACATGTATCAACAATTAAACAAATATATCGGATTGGCATTGACTCTTTTTCAGCTTGAAAAAGATCTACAAAAAGTGAAATTTTGCATTGAATTTGACCTGTGATTTATATATATATATAATATGTGTATACACGTATTTTTACTGGTATATAATAGTTCATAATTAATAATCATTGCAATAACACCGGCGTGCTTACAAAGAAGACCGTATCAACCAAAATTGTCGTAAAGAGAAATATGGCCTCAAAGTTTTGATATTGTTTTTTAAGTTTTCTGTCAAATCTTATAAAATGGAATCGATTTTTTTTTCACTGTTTAGGATTTTCATACGAGCTTTTCTATGAAAAATATATAAAATGTAGTTCTTCATTAAAAAGACAGACCTACGGCTTTTTAGTTGAGTAAAGTCTTAAAATTATGACTGAGAAACTTTTAAATTGCCGTGTGTTTTTATGAATCTTAAGGCAAATTCTGAAGTTCTTTAGAAATTATAATATTTTTACTCTATTTCATAATGTATAGGAATCAGTTAGAATACAAATCTCGATTTTTACCATTTTAGTCGGTACTGAATTCTAGATAGATTCTAGAAGGCAGAACAATAATATATATATATATATATATATATATATATATATATATATATATATATATATATATATATATATATATATATATATATATATATATATATATATATTATATATATTATTATTATATTGGGAACGAGCGAACAGATTTACTGGCAAAGACAGCTGCTCACGATTCAGAACTTGCTATAGATTACAATCGCATTCCGATCTCATTTATTAAGCAACATATTAAAACAGACTCACTTACTGAATGGGACAAACTTTGGAACAACTCAAGAAAAGGACGACCCTTGCACAAATACATCCCAAACATCACTCTACAAAATCACGATACACCAAAAAGTACACATCACAAATTTACACAACTGCTAACGGAACATGGACAAACTAATCATTACTTGAAACGATTTCACATCAAAAACACAGACACATGTGAATGCGACGGACAGACTCCACAAACATTTCATCATTTACTATACAACTGCACCCTTTACGAACACAACAGATATTTACTGATAAAGACAGTACTGATGAATGGGGACACATGGCCTTCTCCGGAAGCAAAGCTATATAAAAAATACAAGAAACATTTAGTGAAATTCGCTACATCAATTGGACCTCATTCATGAAGAAAGAAGCCCACCCCTCATCAAAATCTAAGAAAAATACCTGAAGACATATCAGAAAATCAACTTGTCTACTCGTTTTTTTTTTTTTTTTTTTTTTTTTTTTTTTTCTATTGTCTTAGACGTATTTATTTTTATTTATTTTTAATTATGCCTATTAATAGTTCTTTTTTTTCATGATTTTTTTTTTCTCTCTTTTTTTTTTTTTTTATTTCCTTTCTTAATTTTCCCCGTTTGTTCTAATTTCTATATAGAACTTTTACAATTGTAATTCATCATAATTAAAAATAATATCACACCTGTACAGGTAGTATGCAAATATGCATGGAACCTGTAAAAATATCAAAATAAACGACCTTTCTATAGGGTTACTATGGAAAGGAAACAATAAAAAAAAAAAAAAAAAAAAAAAAAAAAATAAAAAAAAAAAAAATATATATATTTTAATTTAAATTTATTTTTTTATATAAATTTATTGAAATTTAAAACTGTACAAATATGTGCATTAAGTAAATGAGCTGGTAACGATCAGTAGCACTTCAATAAACATTCTACACTAGAAGATCTCTAGGCCATCTTCTTCTATAATATATTAAAAAATATTAGTAGCAATAGCAATGAAGAACATAGTAACATGTCTTCATGATTATTTGTTAATCTATTAATATCATCAATTTTTCATTTACTATTAAAAAAAAAAATAATAATAATTTCTACAACAAATTAAAGAAAAAGGAAAAATTATTTATGTTTGCCGGTGATAAATACTTATCAGTGTGAACTATATAAGTGTTCAAATATTTTTTTTCTCTTGCTTTCATAGACTATAAACATTTCAATAGTAGATGGGAAAAGAAAACATTACTCATTATACGTAATTTAAGTATATCCTACCATATATACTTATATCATTATTATAATTTGACTAACTTATTTACTATTTATATAAATATCTGTGTGGCCGGGGTAGCCGAGTGGACTAAGACATGTAAGTAGATATTCGAAGCACTATCGAGCTTGGTAAGCACTTGGATGGGTGACTGCCCTCCAGGTAAGACTACATAGTCCAGATACTACTCAGGCTATGGCTGCGAGGTCTGTAGAGCCAAACGAAAAAAATAAAAATAAATAAAATAAAAACTAATACATATCTTTTAATATTCTTTTTTCTTTTTCTTTTTTAATAGTCCTAATGCTAATTTTTTAAATTCATCCAGTCTGATGGCAAATTGAGATCAATTGTAAAAATAACCTCAGTGTGATTATACATACATACATCGGTGGCTCTACATCCCGTCACCGAGACTGGGCCTCCTCCAAAAGCTTTCGCCAGTCAATCCTGTCAGCTGCAGCAGCTCTCCAGTTTCGGACTCCCAGCAGAGTCCGTGCGTCCAGTGTCACTGAATCCTCCCATCTCACATTTGGCCTGCCGACTTTTCTTCGGCCATGCAACTTTCCGGGCAGTATCCTCCTGGGTATCGCCGAGTCATCCATGCGTGCGACGTGCCCGGCCCATCGAAGTCGTCCTATCTTGATAAACTTTACCAAGTCTGCATCCCCATACAGGCCAGCCAGTTCGATATTTCTTCTTCTTCTCCAAATTCCACCCTCTTTAACAGGACCAAAAATCTTCCTCAAAATTGATCTTTCAAAGATCAGAAGCCTATTTTCATCCTGTTTTTTAAAGGCCCATGCTTCTGATCCATAAGGGGTGATTATAAATATCTCAATTTTTTTTTTTTTTTTTTTTTTTTTTTTTTTTTTTTTTTTTTTTTTTTTTTTTATTATAAATATCTCAATTAAATAAAAATTGATAGAAATTAATTAGATTAAATTTCATCAACATTTTTAATTATGAACAAATATTTAGTAGCTTGACTTTGAGTTCGTTAAATTTAATAATTAAGTAAAGACTTTATGATGATCCAACCGGAACCAACTGGTT
Organism: Euschistus heros; assembly: GCA_003667255.2. Taxonomy (NCBI): domain Eukaryota; kingdom Metazoa; phylum Arthropoda; class Insecta; order Hemiptera; family Pentatomidae; genus Euschistus; species Euschistus heros. The sequence continues at coordinate 578,441 of RCWM02000454.1, read as the reverse complement.
TTTTTTTTTTTTAAAGTAAATATTAACGAATAAATACTAAAAAAAGTTATGTTAATTAATACAGTTTGAAATGACTCTCTTCTCTATCTGAAACTTTGAAGAGATTTTTTTGCCTTTGAGTCCTTTTTTAATGATCTGATATCTGTAGCATAAATCTTTTTGATATTATTAACAAACCAACAACTAATTTTTTATTTTATTTTTTGTAAAATCCTGAATGCTTCTTATTCCGTCACAGATAAACTTATCAGCAATGATTTAAATTACCCATATGTTGCTTATTTAGTCAACAAAACAAGATACCTATCCTTCTATGACAGGCTACATACCCACTCGAATCCACTAGTCTTCCAAATAGCGTCCCATCCAATTCCCGAGAACCATTCGAGGCATCTGAAAAGAAGATGGCCTAGAGACTTTCTAATGTAGAACATTCATTGAAGGGCTACTAATGTGTAGTACTTTACAAGTTATTGTATTCGTTATACCGCACATATAATTTTTTATTTATTGTTTACAGTCGGAAGTGTCAATAAAATACATATATAAAAGCTGATTTTCCCAATTTACAATGTAGAACTAAAATAATCAAAGTACTTCTGTTAATAATTAATTTAAATTAACAATTAATCATAAGTCAAAATAAACAAAGTTTAGAGGAAGTAGAGGTTTCAAATGTGCTTTTCATTTAAACCAATATAACTCCTAAACCTGGGATATACAAGGTATCTCTTAATGTAAAAAATTGGGTAAAAATAGATCAAAACTGTAGCAAAATGCAGCAGACATCATCTTTCTATTCCAATCCGTTGCAGATATACGATAAATCAAAGACTTTTTTGAGGAAACCACGTTTTTTTCCATAAAAGCTGTAATATCTTCATTTTGTTTAAATATTTTTCAAATTTCGACCACATTTTCGGATTTAGCATTAAATTGTCTATAATAGCTGAGTGCCTGTAACTTTGAATTATACAAAATTGTTTTCTAAAGAACAGCTTGATCTTCACCTCATTTGGGGAAGTCGCAATGTCTTGGATTACTTCAACGCTCACCGTTTTTCGAAAAAAAACTATCCACAAAACGTCAAATACACAAAAACTTGCAAAATTAATCAGCTTTCGATTGTTATATTAAACGCAATGATTTTGTTTTGATTTCATTGAGAAATTTACTTTTGAAACCGAAAAAACATGGTGTTCTCATTTTGCATACAAATCAGTTACTTGTGTAAATAAAACATTATGACAATCCCTTAATGAAAGTGTGCATTTCAAACATATTAAACTCTTCATTGGAATGAAAAGAAAAGAAAAACAATATTGTTTAATCGAAAATAAAGGAAAACTGTCAATAAAGCGGCACCAGATCAGAGGATCTTATGTTATTACATTAATCTATTTATTATTCTTATTTAGGATTTACTTTATTAGATTTTCCTTGTTATGTTTAATATCCAGTGATAATGAACGTAGACCTCAATTTTGCCGTTAACTTCTGAATGCAGATTGTGTTGAAGAATAACACTTTTTGAGGTGAATTTTATGGGCAGATGAGTTTGTTTTTACGGGGGAAAGCATTTCTACCGTTCCTTTATGCAAAAATCATTATGCAAATTTATAGAGGAAAGCAGAATTGACTTTTAAGTAAATACTTTATAAATATTGCGGGCAGTGTAGGATTTCAATGGAAGTCTTAGGCCAAAACATAAATAAATAAAAAATAAAATAAAATAAAATTAACCGGAGGTTATAGTGACAGATGTTAAATAACAACAAGTATTTGACAATGAATTTCTGACTAGGTAACTGTCGTAAAATGTTCGATCCGATCAACACAAACTGAGCTAAAGTGTGTAAAATTGTTACATTTTTGAGGGTGGATAAAACCACCAAATTTTCGATCCGAGAAACACCAAAATAGCTAGAGCTTGTCAAAAAAGCCACAGCACTTATAAAATGTAAGCAAAAGTACCTTTTTTTATTTCATTTAAACCAATATAGCTCCTAAATTGTAATTCCTAGCTAAAAATGTTATATATGAAAAATATTCTCTATTAAATTTTTGAAAGCTAGTCTGTCGGCAAATTTTCTATTCGAGTAACACAAGCAGAGCTAAAGCGTGTCAAAATGTTAAATTTTTGAGTGTGAAAAAAGAATACGCTACGTTACGCTATACGTTACGCCAAAAAAGTATAGACCCCCAGTCAAAAGACACATCCATGTAAAAAAATAAAAAAGTTGAACTGCAACGAACGATGTTGATTTTAAATAATTGTTTATCTGTTAACGAACAAGTTAATTAATGCTATAAAGGTCACTTGCTGCTATTGCACCCGTTCTTTTCTGCACTCCCTATTATCCAAGTGCATTATAGGCACATACTGCAATAATTTAAGGATATAATCGGCTTCTTTGAACACAGCTTTAATTACTTTGCCGTTAACCTAATTAGTTTTTTTTTCCGCGTTATCCACATTTCTACATAGTGATTAGTTATATCGAGGGGAAGCTTATTTTTAGTAACCTTGGGGTAGGATTACTAACGGCAAGCACCTGACTGCAACTAGCAGCTACTCAGCTGGCTGACAAAAGCTAAGAAGGGTGTTGTGCAGGTGTACCTACAGCTCTTATTATAACTTTATGGTTCCTATAAGGCTTCTGACTTTAAAATAATTCTCTTCAGGAGAGTAAAGTTTCTTCGAAGCTGTTTTTATTACATAATGTTTGACTACTGACATAACTTTTGATGAGAATCACATTTTAGATTTTTTTTTAAACTAAACGCAAGGAACTGTTATATGACTGATAGCAAAACAAAATCCTTTTACCTTATTACTGAATGTGAAACATCTCTAGGAAATGATCCGTGGTCTAAATGGCTTCGTAAAACTAGTTGATTTATTAAATTTGAGTCTACCCAACCATCTGTCTTTGGTACATTATTCCATAGAAAATTGGAAATATTTGGCAAAGAAATTGGATTATAAAAGGTCACTGTGCTTGCTTTATTTGATATATTTATTTAAATGTTTTGAAAGGTTTGGGCTTAAACGTCTTTAATAGGCGATCCATTTCCTCGTTTTCCTACCAATTTGATTCCCTATAGACTTGAAGCGTAACAAAAAAAGTCGTCCTGGAGACCGCAAATAGAACTAGCAGAGGTGGATTAAAGATAGCTCTTAGCTTTTGTTTGTCTCATTGGACAGCAACATCTCTAGTGGTACTTTCCTGACATTGGATTCATGGAACGTGATGTACCTGCATACGTTCAGAGGCGCAGGCGTTTTTACAGGATCCTCAAGGTTCTCACAAAAAATACAATTTTTTTAACTCAGAAATAGTTACTTGTTCATATATTTAAATAAGAAAAGGAGTAGGTAGGTTCCTGATAAGTTATTAACAAACTTGTCATACCCTTCATACACTTTTCTCTCCAAATATGATTTTCTCATTTTTCAATCGTTTCCCATCTCTTAGAAAACTGCCTGTAGAAATTACTGGCCTTCATCCACGGTTCAGGTCTCAAATTAAAACTAATTAAATTTCCTTCAAATTGTTTTATAATTTAGGTTGGTACATGTTTCCGCATTAATTTTAGTTAAATTTTACCTCCTTTTTTAACTGCCATTTTACTTACTATATTTACATACTTAAACTAACTAACTATATCTGTTACACTCTCATTTTCTTTGTTCTTTAAAATCTTATATATTTTTTATTATTTTGAAACCAAAAATGTTTATAACCCCACACCTTTTCTCCAAATCTTATTTTTCCATTTTCCAATTTTTCCCATTTCTGAGAAAACCGTTTGGCCTATTGGCACTGATCAGGTTTCAAATTAAAGCTTATTAGATTTCCTTTAAATCCTTTTTATTTTTATTTTTCATTTTTTAAAAGATATTTTTGGGAAACCAGTAGTTTCGTCAGCACCTGGCCGAGAACTTGACAATAACAGAAAAAGTTCAACATTTGTGAAAATCACCATTTTTTGGAGAGCTGTATCTTCGCTTCCGGTAGACCTGCGGAGCTGCAGTTGGGGTTAAATAGTTACAAATTTAGTGCTTTTTCAAATAAATATGTTAATATGCTCTATCAACCAAAACAACTTTGAAAGTTGTGCTAACATTTGCGGTTTTTCGATTACCACACAAATCGCACCAGGTTTTTAGGGTTTTAAACTTGGATTTCAACTACACTTATGGGTCCTAATAACATATTCACAATTGGTAGATGCATGTGATTTTACTAAGTACTAATTACTTCGATATATAAATCTTGTGGACTACAGTAAATTGTAAACTTACATTCACACATAGTATATGTTTTATGGAATTTTATGGACCCCTTCATCTGTATTTATTTTAATGAACGATTGAGATTTTTTCATTCAAACGTCTTCTTTTCTTATATCCATCTAATTTTATGAAACATAAATATGGATCGTTTCCTAGATAATCAAGATAGGCTGTGAATGGGATAATTTGAGCATTAAGGATTCCACTTTTGTTAGAAAATTGCTTGTTGGCAGCTATCAAGACTATCTCCCTGGTTTGGCTCTTACCGGATTTAACTAACTGTAACATAAGTGAACCAGATTCAATTCCGTTATCTTGGAATTTTCCATTGAGTAATTGCTGGTTTCAATTTGAGGTGGCTCGATACTGGTTGATTTTCTTCGAGGGGTTGCTGGAATTTAAGCATTTACTTCCTGTTTTGTTTCAGTCACCAACACTAACACTATTTTGCCGTTTACTCATTTATTGCTGCATATATTTCGATTTGTAATGAAAACAAGCTCATTCGAAGCGATGATTTTAAGGTTTTTGTTTATTGCACATTCCAACAGATTCTTCTTGTTACGTGTAAATAAGACGCGAGAGCAAGCTTAGATGTTCTTTAATGATTAATTGATTAACTATAAAATATATATATATATATATATAAAGAAGGTTGATGAGAGGTATCAGTATTATATCAGTATCAATATGATTAAAAAAATAAGTAATCTTTATATTTACAAGAAATATTTTTACATTGTCAATATTTCGGCCATATCTTTGATGGAGCAGATGGAGAAACATCTTAGAAACACCCTGCCATGAAGAGAAACTGAGGCAAGCTTAAAAGTAGTGCAAGAGAGGAGGACTTATAGGTTAACATGTAGTTTAACTCACCTATATAAACAATTATAATATATACTCAGCCAGTCATCAGATAAAACTCTATAATTATTAAAAAAAAAAAAAAAAAAAAAAAGGGTTGTGTCTGTACTGAAAGTTTTAGATTCCCTATATCAGTCCCGGTATCAATAAATTGATTCTCGATTCTTGATATCGATATCTAGGTTTAAAAATAAATTCACTGTTGCGAAGAATAATTTAATAATAAGGGTTATTAAAAAAACAAAAACCATAATTACTTAAGAAATAAATTAGTTAAAAACAAACAGGATTTATTATCTTCAACATTAATTAAGTTACAGTGCAGACTATGTACAAAAAACTAAATGATTTTAAAAATTTTCATTTGAGATTTTTATCATAGTTGTGTTCATAATTTTAACTGCGGTGTAAATAAAATCCATTCAGGATACAAAAACAGTATGATGAAAAATTGGTCTGTAACATATGCTTTTTTTTTTCATTATGGTGTAGAATCGATGTATAATAATCAAATAATTAGTTATCACAAAACAATCTTCAGTTGTCGGTTTCCTAGGAATCGACTTTACACCACCGATTGTTTCCTCAAGAACCGGTGGAATCAATACATTAGGAATCGACACAATCCTTAAAAAAATAGAATAAAAGATATATTAATGATTGAACATATTTTGATGTTTATGTAGTTCAATGAACCTGGAGGTTGAATAATGAAAGTTACTAATTTAAGACCAATCAAACTACACCTAATTACACAAATAATTGTTACTTCTTCTGAGTAAAGGAAACCAAAAACTTTTACACTTGATTTATAAAACTTTTTTTTTTGTGTTTTCAAGTTTGGTTAAAATTCAATTGTCTATATCCAATTGTTTATCCAACCATTTAATTAAATAATAACGTTTTACATGAATCTTGCAAAGGGATACAAACTTGAGTACAATCAGTTTATGCATGATGTATTATGAATAATGCGACTGACTGCTGTATTAGTGTATTAAACCCGTAAGAAAAAGCGTACTATAATCATAATAGTTAATTATTAACATGTAACATTTATGTTGTATTCAAACATAAATTTCTACAGAACACCTATTATTTTTTTTATCCACACCTGTAATGCCCGTGGAAATTGAAGACCCATTTAATAATAATTTCTCTAAGGTTATTATTTGATTATTGCTATTATTAATTGATTCTCATAATATAAAGTTATAATTGCACAATAACATTGTTCAGGTACTGTTATTTATTTATTTTTTAAATTATATTCGGTATTGTTCTTAATGAACCGTTTACTAAATACCATTTTTAGAGCCTCGAAATCGGAAATTCCGATTATATACTAATTTAGTTTTGGCACCTGTAATTTTATGGTTTCGTCATGATCTAAATCCATCGCATTTTTATAGTAACGCTGCTATCCAAAATTTTTAATTTTCCTATTTATGTCGCTATTGAAGTAATCCACTACTACCTCAATGTCCTAAATATACTGATGTGGTGCGAACCAGATTTATTTTTATAATAAACTGGTTCATCATCTTCATCATAGACATTCCTCGCCTACTGCTATGCTTTGAGAGGTGCCTATCGCTTCTGTTACAGTCTCCGCGACCTTCTGTTCCAATGTATTCCTCTCTTTGAAAAATATTCCCTACTTTTTCCTCACATGTACCTGGGGTTTTTCTCTGGACCTTTTTCTGTTAGCTTTAGTCTTCCTGGCAAAGTGTTCATTTTTAATGTCTAAACCATCCTTGACAGTTTGCACTTGACGGTTTTTTTTTAGTTTTCTTTTGTATTTATGTGAGAAACTCAATTTCTAATTTTTTTATTTTGCTTCTTCTATATGACCATGAATCTTAGGGTTAGATTTATATCGGCAGAAATGTGGACTTACAGATCTTTAATTTGGTATCCTTGGACACTTCTACTCAGAAACCTCCTATTTACGGAACTAAACATATTTTCAGCAGCGTTAACTTTCGCATTTCTTTATTTATCAATGATTCCGTTGTCGCCCATGTGGGGCCCTCAGATACTTTAGCTCCTAACCTGTTCGACGGATTTCTCTTTAAATCTTATTATTCTCATCCTGCCACTTCTTATTAGGATAAAAAGGAAGAAAAATTATAGGAGGAATGGGAGCGATGAGAGGTATATAAGGTGTGAACCCAAAAAAAGGAAGAGGTCATTGGATTAAGAGAAGTGAGGAAGATGATGCGGAACCAGGAGGCTAGAGTAGTCTAGCTGGTGAAGGAGTCGTCGTAGGTAATAGGAAGGACCAGATAAAGAAAGATCTGGAATCAGTCCAACGTTATCCGTTCTCCTTAAAACGTAAGTGCAAATAAATGTCATTGTTAGGATCATATATTTACCTCTCATCATCAATTAAATGTGTTCTTAATAGACACTAATTAGAATTAAATTGGTAAACGTGATACCTTCTAGAAAATAAATGAGATATATTAGATACCAATAGGTGGGAGCTATAGTAGCGACGGGACAAGATATATATCAGTTCTTAAAAAATTGTATCTTTCGATTATTTATTTTTTATTTTTGGAAAGGGAAACGTAAAGTAGATGTGGAATGGTTAGGATGGCATCTTGCGTCCAGTTCTATAGAGCAGGACCTAATCCAAAAATAAAAGGAAATAATTTTTCTATCATTGATTGAAGGCATCCTTATGTATGGAGCTGAAACGTGGTCCCTCACCAAGATGGGTTGAGATGCTATAATGGAGAGGTTTATCCAGAAAACCAGTGAATATCGGATGAAAAATGAGGGCATAGGGAAAATAATGGAAATTGTAATGCTTGATGGAACCTGTAATGAAAAAGAAGTTAACATGATATGGAGATGAGGCATGCGATATCCTGGATCCACAGCATCTTGCCTGAAATGGTGAGAAGATGGAACCCTCCGAGAGATAGAAATAGAAGACGACAAGCAAGGAGATTGGAGGATGTGATAGAGGAGGAAATATCAGGAAGAGGTCTGAGGGGCGGGGATTCGTGGAAGGAAAGTTTGATCTGACGGAAACCGGACGAAGGGAAGCACTGTTCAAAGAAGAAGAATACTTAATAAATCCCCAATCCAGGGAGGAAGATAGCAATATTGATTTTTTCTGATTCTGCTTGGAGAATTTTTACATAATAAATACGTCATTATAGGCTACTATAACTAAATTCTAAATCCCAAGTGGAAACTTCTCACCTGGACAAGAATAAAATAAGGTAAATGTAAATTTTACATACTCATTAAAATACACTAGCATGTCAACTTGCTTCCCATTCCATTCTCTGGAGTAAGTTCTGAGGACGTGCACTGTACTAAAACTACCAATTAGAGAGATTAGATGAGAGCTGGAATTAAGTAGCTTACTTCCATAAGAGAACTTTCCAATGGGTAATTGTTTTAAAAGTTTTTATTACTCCATTAGATTCCTTATTTAGTTTATTCAGTCGGTGTATTTGTGTTAAATAGACTTACAAAAATGATCAAAAGGTTTTGAATAGCCTCTTGTTTTTTAGTTCAGTATAAATGATAAGGGATATAAGACCCCTTTCCTACCTGTAGTGAAGGCGTGACATCGCATGCCAACAGAACATTTTTTCAGCTACTAAAAGCAATGCCTACTCTATCATGAATCCTCTCTTTTATGATGGAAACAGTAGAAAATGAAAACCGGTATCACACCAGCAGAGGCACGGGTGTTTCTTCTGTTATGTGATGGAGGCACGCTATCGCAAATTCATCTTGAGCGAACCATCATGCAGGGCGTAGACCGTTCTCTTTGCTCAGGAAATTCAACACCGGCAATGCGGTCAACCCTAACATCACCTGACACCAAAAGTGAAGGGTTCGAGTGCAGTGGGTTATATATATATATATTAAGGGTTAAGTTAAACATTAATTAATACGAATAATCAGAGATTCATTAATTACAAGATAAATTAATAACTTTTAGATTTTCATTATAACAATTTTCATCAATAGTGTAAGTATATGAATGACTCATTAATACATATAAATCCATGACTGGTAATAATTATTTGCTTCTACATCGCAGGGATTGAAAAATTATTATTATGATATTTTTAAACAAGTGAATGAAGCTGTAACTGGTTGAAAATATACGTTTGGAATAAAAGATGACCATGAAACTTTTTCCTTAACAAAATATTAGTTCTAGCTTAAAACGTTGTTGACTTTTTTTAATATGCTTTTATTAACTTTACCTGTGTGTAACGGAATCTTTCATTGTAGTTTTCACCAATTTCCAGTAATCTGATTAACTTGAAAATGTGCACACGTTTCAAAGACCAATGACAATAATGTGTGGAATTCAATAATTCCACAACTTCGTTCTAATGTTTTCATTTAGTCTAGTTAAGTTACCCTCAAATTGGGGGTCTGCCTTGCAAAAGGTGGAGTAGGTTTTATGTTTTTGAATGTTCCAGATGGGTCCTCAGAATAAAATATCAAAAATAAAACTTTGATATGAGGACAAGTTTGGGGGGCAAAAAATTCAAACTTTTTGAACATTTTTCAGATTTTGGCAAAAACAAATAGATAAATGGTTTCAATTGATAGGTACTTTATTTACAAAATTAATGTTTATTAAATTGTACGCCTAAAGACATCCCTGAAGCTGAATTAGATTCAGGCGTTTAGCCACAATCGTATGCAGCCACATAGAGGAATTTTCCCAACTTTCACAAAAAGTTAGTTTTGGTCATGTTTTAGAGTCAATAACGCGGGAATGTCTAATCCAATCAAAAAATGTTTTATACTAAAAGTTGTAGATCATTACATTTTGTGCAAGATGGGATTTTTAAAGTAAAAAATTGCCCATTCGATAAACTGTGTATATGTATGGCAAACAAATCTCGAATAGTACCGGGAAATCAGCTTTAAATCTTGAACTCAAAAAATTAAAAGGCCTGACTGCTGTAAATTGATAATCACATTTATCTTTTTAGGTTTGCTATAAAAGCGTTTTTTAAACTATAATTTTTTTAAAATTTATATCTATATCAACGCTTAATAAGCGCATTAAAAGTTTTTGTTAAAATTGATATAACTATGATTTTTAGCTGGGGGTCTGTACTTTTTTGGTGTAACGTATTTTTCAGATTAAAAAATGTAGCATTTTGACACGCTCTATCTCTGTTGGTGCTGCTATAATCGAAAGTTTGCCGGCAGTTTCTTAATCGTAAATTTAATGAATATTTTTTGTTATATAACATTTGTTCCTAGCGAAAAAATATTATATAACAACCGTTTAGGAGCTATCTTGTAGTTAGTTCGAATGAAAGAAATCTCATTTGATTACATTTTTTTTAAGTGCTGGGGCTTTTTTGACACATACTAGCTAGTGTTGCTAATTCGATGACAGTCAGAAATTTAATGGAATACGTTTTTTATCAAATAACATTTGTCAGTAGGACCTACCATTTAATAGCTATATTGGTTTGAAAAAAAAAAGTCACTTTAGAAACCCCTTCTTCCTCTTAACTTTGTTTATTTCGAATAATGATTAATAGTTGATTTAATTTAATTATTAATCAAAGTACTTTGATATTTCCTATTGTAAAATGTAAATTAGGAAACAGTAGATTACAGATAGACATATCCATGATCTATTATAATAATAGATAAAAATTAATTATTTTTCCCAGTCTGGGAGAAATTGAGTTTTTTAAATGACCCTGTATTTGAATAAATTATTTTTTTTCATAATCCAATTATGTTTAAACACCTAAATTAAAAAAAAAAAAACTTTAGGTGGAATTGTTTGCCTGCAGTATATTAAAATATAGATATATTTAATGATAAAAGTATATTTGACTGTTAGGATGAATGGAGAAGAAGATAATCAGGGATGCATTCAAAGAGAAACACCACGTCTAAGTAGAAATACTATAATGCGTGTCAACGTTTCGACTTGCCTTGCAGGTCTTCTTCAGGGCTGTATTGAACAAAATACTATATCTGACAAAAATAACCAATAAACAGATGACAATTGGAATACAGACTGACATGGATAAAAACACAATTTACAAAACGGGCTATGGGAAAAAACAGATACATAAATCAGTAAAAATACAAAGCAGCAAGCTAAGGTTAAGGACAAGACAAGAATGATAAGGGAAATAAATAAATAAGATAAAATAGATATGGAATACTAAATTCTTCAATGAAGGAGCCAACAATTATTGAAATATCACACTTTTAATGGCATCACTCCTCTTTATTATTCCTCTATTAAGTTACATGTTTCGGGAAAACTTTGTCCCATCCTCAGACTTTAACATTTATTTCTCCATGGTGTTATCACACCGTGTCTGTTCCTTTCACATATCTAGATATGTATTTTATTGATAAGAGTTAACTATTTCTAGATATGTGAAAGGAACAGACACGGTGTGATAACACCATGGAGAAATAAATGTTAAAGTCTGAGGATGGGACAAAGTTTTCCCGAAACATGTAACTTAATAGAGGAATGATAAAGAGGAGTGATGCCATAATAAGTGTGATATTTCAATAGATATGGAATATTCTTTCGCATATTTCCATATTTTTATATTTTTTTTTTTCGCACTCAAGGGAAAATTTATTAATTCAAACTGCGAAATTAGTGTTCTGAAATAATAGTTTTAATATAGCACTTGTAAATAAAAAAAAAAATATATATATATATTTGTCTACATTCATATATAAAAGTCAATCATGTATTTTATTGATAAGAGTTAACTATTTCTTTAATAATATTTATATGTTTCTATTTATACCCTTGGTATAGAGTGTGCGATGGAAATATTTTCGTATGAAAAGTTTATTTATAAATGTTATTCTAAAAAAAACTTTACAATTATTAAATTAATACAACATAAATTTTACATTATTCTATACATTTTAAAATGTCTTTTAAATTAAATTATTATTTTTTTATTCATAAATTTCCACGTTTTAATAATTTGACACATTTATTCATTTTTATAGTTTTCAGTGGTTTGTTGTTGACCTTTCGTTAGACAATTATATTATTTTTTTTTTAAATATAGAAATAACTGTATTTTCTTTATTGTAATAATTATTTATAATGATGACATATATGAAAGAGAATTCTTATTGTGTGAAAGGAGCATAAAGAGAACTGGATGGAAATAATTTCTAATAGCTGCTCTATCCTTGAATTGATTTAGTTTGGCCGAGACAGGTGAAGGCGGTGTGGGATTTATGCAGTACGCTTGTGGGTTGTTATCGGCTCTTCTATATCCGATGGTGATTCAATTCACAAGTCCTCTTTGTTGCTTCATTAACAAAGTACATTGAGCAATCGTTTAATTAATTGTGTCAGATTTTATAATTTAAGTTACATGTAATGGATCAAATATAAAGTAATCTTAACAAATTTGACTGATTAAAATTCAGATTATTTGTTTGTTTATAGGAGCTTTACGTCCTTATGTACTCCAACTAGGGTTGGAAGGACTGGTTATGATACAGGTTACCAACCTATTCTAGCCATATTGGGAAGGTCAATATATATTTCAATATATGGGGTCCGCCACGAAATAAATTAAAAATTTTTAAATTATTATTATTTGACTATTCAGATTCTATTATTTTAATATGGAGTAGGAAATATGTTTTTTAATTTTTTTTTTATTGATATTTACTACTGTATCAATTATATACGACAAGTAAATTTGAGGAAAATTATTACAATGACATATCAATTTAAAGAACTAATCGCTAGTAGCACGCACTTAAATAACAGTTCTTCATTAGAAGGTCTCTTGGCCATCTTATTTTCAGGCGCAGCGGAGGATCATAGGGAATGGAGTGCGAGGCAAGTTGTAAGATTAGTGGATTCGAATGGCTATGGAGTTTACTATGAAAGGATAGGTATCTGGTTTGGTCCAAATTAGCAACCTATGGGACATTAAGATCTTTATTGATAAGTTAGTTTGTGACATAATAGGGAGCATTAAGGATTTTGGATTGTAAGGATTGGATACGAGAAGAATTGGAAGGTTTAGTGGAGCCCCAAAGCATTCAACTCCGTATGTCCTAATAGGTCTAATTACTGTCATGTAAATAAGTCTTTTATAATTTACTGCAAGTTTCGACGCTTGTCTAGTAAAATCGTTTAAAATTGGTAATACAATAGCCAAGCTCTAAAGTGAAATTTCATTTTTAATAGAGGTTTATGGAAAATATGACTATTTCTTTTTTCAAATGTTCTGAAATTGTCTCTTCATTACGCTGTCGATGCACCTTGCTCACATCTTTCAATTTTATGGACACACGTTATACAAACATTCTATAAGAAAGTTAATTAAGTATTGTCAGAAAATTAAACTAAATGTAAACACAAATGACTTAGAAGCTATAGCTTACTACTTTTGCGTATAGCTTACTATAAATAGAGTTCATGTGGACATATATGCTTTTTGCTATACCTACAGTAAACACTATAATCTGGTTTTCTATCCCATGTAGCTTTAGCTTAGGTAACTAATTACTGAAAAGGAATATAGATCATATAAAAATAGTCTCGTTTTAAAAATCACTTAAAAATGTATGTAAATAACGAATTAGAATGTCTTACAATAAAATGGTTTTTACTAAAGCATACTTTAGGAAAACCAAGGCTTCAAAAAATGCTTTAATTCTAAAAACTAAGAAAAAATCCTTAAAACGTTTTAAGAGTTTGTATTGCATTTAGGTAAATATTTTTTCCTTTTTGTTTTTTTAATAGGTTTTTGTTTATCTTTTCAATATAACTAAATATTATAGTAAATGTGACAGTATTTCGAAAATCTATAAAATATATATCTTATAATTTAGAAATATCTTATATCCTTCAGTTCTTCAGAAAAGATGTTTATTTTAAAACTAATATTTTTCTTTCTCATTTAGCTCATAAAAATTATTTGCTTTAAGTGTTCCTTTTTTGAATGTAGTGGATGTCTAAGTTAAAAGGTTTTTAATTATAAGTCATCTTTCTGCTCCTCTTCTAAATTTTAGAATTAGGTAATTCTAAAATCACTTAAGATACATTTTTGAATAATTATTAAATGATTTGAATAATAGTAAATATATACTTATAAATATATATGTTTATCTGAAGAACACAATTGATTTATGAACTTTTAAATTTTTAACCATTATATTGCTAAATAATTTAATTTCTTGATAAAATTAACTAACTTCTTAAAATACAAAAAAAAAAAAAAATTGAATTTAACGCTTTTTGAGTGCCCATAGTTCGTTTCATCTCTTGACATAAGACGTATTTAAAAATATATTGTCATTAGTTATAATTATTTCGTAATATAATAATAATAATAATAAAGTTCTTTATTTATTCTGGGACCTTAAGTCCCTTAAAAATAAAAAATAATGTACAATCAAGGGCCTTCAGAGCCTTAAAATAAAATAATATTTACATAACAAAGTAACAGATAATAATAATAATACTAAAAAAAAAAAAAAAAAAAAAAAAAAAAAAAAAAAAAAAGCAGAAAGAAGATATTAATAAAAAGTAACAGAAAATTTATATTAATTTTTTACGAAAAGAAAAAGATTTCTTAAATATAAACTGTTTATAATTATAGTTTATAGTTTATAACAACTAGAAAGTGGCTATTGGCAGTTTTTGGAGGACAGGATCTGGGTGGATAGTAGGTGGTTAAAGAAGTGGTATTTGAAAGTAGAAAGGTTAATTGAATGACGAATGTTGAGAGGGATGGAGTTCCAGAGAGAAGAGGATCGGATTACGAAAGATCTGTTGAAAGTGGCTGAGCAATGAGCAGGAGTATGCAAATCTGATTGACGGGATCGGGTTTGGCGGGTGAGAACTGAACATTTGCGTTAAAGTAGTCCGGAAATGTAAGGTGGATGATGGGATTGAACGGTTTGAAAAAGTAAGGATGCCAGGAAATACTGGCGACGGTAGGAAGGAATAAGCCACTTTAACTCCGCATAAAACTGCGAAACGCGGGCGCTCCTCGGGATCCCGAAAATAAAGCGGATAAAGCAGTTAAATATAGATAAATATATAGACGAATGAATGAGTACAAACAAGAAGAAGAAAAAATATTACTTAATTATTAATATAAAAGAACTTTTTAACTTGAATAATTAGTGGACATTAATTAAACGATCTTTTTCATTACTATGTTAAGATGATTTTAAATAAATGAAACTTATGGTTGACCTAATGGCAGATCAGACATAGCCCATGCCGACTACATGGACATAGGAACTCAACCACAATGAATTTATTGTGGGGGTTCATTTGAGTTGCATATTTTATCAGAATTCCACGGACATTACGTAAAGAGCAACATTAGAGATCGTTTTGAAAACGAGTGACAAAAAAAAAATAAAATTTTGAAATTAATTTAAAGGGAAAGTAACCGTAAAATTTAATGTCACGTAAATCTAGGAATGGTTTATGTTGTAGTAGATGTATTAGAACATAGAAAAAATATTTAATTCATGCAATAACCACAGCTGCTTTATTTTGCATTAGTATTATTTACAATAATTAAATATTAGTTATTTTCTTTATTTTTCAAGGAAAAATGGTCAGTCCTAGGGCTTGAGCCTATTCCAATTTATCCCATTTTTCTCCATGGAATGTGGCTCACTTCCATGGATTACTCCAAGAAATCTTCTTGTCTCGCCATCTTGAACTTAGTGTCTCTAAGTATTAGTCCTCTTCTTTTGGAGTAGATAGGATATGGCATATTTACTGATAAAATTTCTTTATTCGATCATTATTTTGATCATAGTTTTTTTTCCTTTTCAACTCTTTTTTTTTTTTGATCTTTCATCGAAGGATAAGTGTTATCCAAGATAAGTGGTTTCTTTTACTGACTCAAACATCCGGTCATCTATAAAAATATCTCTTTCCCGAAGCTGGTTATTAGAACTCATTTACTAACTTGCTGTAGAAAACATCTTATTTATTCCACTGAGGTGTCATCAGGAAATCTCAGGTAGTATAATTTTACTCCATCAACATTGAACCCAGTTATTACCATTATTTTTCTGAAGACTTCTTTCAGACAGTTGAGGAGTTGAATGAAATGAAAAAAAAACTTTATTCTGGGACTTCCTGTTTCCTAATATTAATTATTATGCAAAATTGTCTGACCATATTACTAGCAAATTAAATGCTTTAGAGAAAGGAAAAAGAACAATTATTTTTGAGAAGATAAAATAATTCTAAATATTTACTTAACTCTTTACATATTTGCGGAAGATTGATTGTATAAAACGTGTAAAAATAGACTATTTTTAAAGGAAATAAGGGAAGCAGCTTTACGTATAGGAGTCGGTAGGGCATTCCAGAAGGAGGTAGCATGAATGATGAAATTTTTTTCAAATGAAGCACTTCTATGTTAGGGGTTATGCAGGTTAAAAGGTTGGGGTCTTGTGTTTAGAACACAGAGTTATTAGTTCAAGAATTTAGGAAAATTTTTTGTTTTTTTGAGTTCGGAATAGGAAAGTAATTAGGAAGTATTGTCGGAAATTTGGAAAAAACCACCTAATCTGAGAATATCGGCAAGTAACAACGGCAGTCTCCTCAATCTCATCTTGAGATCACCAGATAGTTAAAGGGCATCTCTGTCTTAGACCTGTTTTTAGTGCCATGGACTTGCCAGGATATTCGAGAATGTTACTTAATCCAAATGTCTGGTTTAATATTCATATTTGAGCATTGATCTACTGATAAGAAAAGAAAATCGAAGATTTTAGAAGACTTCAGAATGGGTTTTGTGTGTCTTCTATCTATCTATGTCTTGTGAATAGATTCGATTCTATCTCAACATTTGGTGACCCAATGTTCGAAGAATGATGACTTCTACAAGTGGTTCTTATTATCTTCTAGAATTATGTTTCCTCCGTTAGAAGATCAATAGAAGAAAGCGGGTCACCCATGGAAATTTATATTTCCCTGTTAATTTACATATTTTTGTCCTCCTCATTTTAACCTCAATTTTCGTCGAAGGAAATAATAGTCATATCCATATATTTAGAAAGATACACTTCTCAGAGGACATTGCATTAGATTATTCCTTCACTAAAAGATCGTTTGGCAGAGAGACTCTTTAGTTGTTGTCAACACTACCCCAGGTTCCTGTAGTTTATGATGATTTCCAATTCTATTGCTGGGACCTCTTTCCTTTCAAGGGAAAAACGAGTTGAATCGAAAATAATCTCATTCCCAACGTTTCGTTGGCGTCTGCATCGCCACTTCAACCATGTGTGATGTACTTTGAAAGTTTTTGACATTATTAATTACTATTGCTGTATTTTTTACATTAAATAACTTCATAAAATAAATAAATTAATTTGGCCTACATAAATATTGAGTGCTTCTATTTTATCTCTCACCGTTTAGTTTTCCTCTATTATCCTTTTACAACTTTTAGACGAATATTCAAGTCAGTTGAGCTGATGCATCTTTTTTGCAAGATGCGGATTCACCAGTATTTATAAAAGTTTTTGTTTTTTAATATATGTTATTGCTCCTTATTACGCCCTGAGGATGGATGGTATCGTTCTTTGCTTCGACTTTATAGTCCATTGTCGACAAAATTAAGAAGGTTGTTATTAGTAAGGTTCTAAATTTTATTTCTTCTTCACATTGCAACGTTATTAGAGGTGTGCACTTCGAGATAAAGATATTTTAGGTATTTTTGAATAGTTCAGAATATGGAGACTGAGAAAGTACCTTAGTAAACATGATTACCTCCGTTAACAACCAGGTTTGTCCTCGGGTTAACCAGGCGTGACGGGTCTTTGAAGAATGTCAATATTGTGTCTGGTAACAATTGTGGGGAGTGTCAATATTAACATCACAGTCTCTTGTCTGTGAGAGGCAGAATTACAGAAAATTAGGTATATACCTTTCGATGTATTTCTGTGCTTACAAAATTAATTTATATACTGTTATATAATATACATCTTGTAGTTGTATGAGGTATCAGTTGAAAGGAAAAATGAAAAAAATGTTGTTTTTAAAAATTAATTTTAATTTTTTTAAATACATTATTTAAACGGATTATAAATTGGTGATCAACATATTTTTATTTTTTATATTGTCTGAACCTTCATAAACGAAAAAAACATATTTTTATAAATTTAACGTACATAACTCAATAAAATGGATGTATATTATACAGTCTAAGATTGACCCTTATGAAGTGATATAGAATTTAAATATATTACAAAGGAATATATATATATATATATATATATTATTCTGTTATAGCAATAATTCCTGACACTGCTATGTTTCTCCGTAACTTGGGGGTTTATACTTTTTCAAAGTTTACTAAAACCATTTACAGAGTAGTCTAATCATTTTCTAGTTATGTTTAATCCATTTCTTCATTTATTTAATCTTTTCCTGGGCTGTCAATTTCTGAAAAAATGTAAATAATTCGCTCTATCTCACACATTTCGCCACCGATTAAGACCAAATTTTAAGGTCATTTGGAACACCTAAAACTTCATCGTTTAGCCCGAATCCGGAGGTCGCAGGATTTCCCCTTATTGAAATATCTCAAGTTATAGCTGACCTCGGATTTTTTCATTCACATCAGTTGTTTTGTCCACTAAAATCTAGAGTAAATCCAATGTTATATGCATGTTTAATTTGTATAATGTGTATGCACAGCAATCAGCATAAAAGCAGAATGTATGCTGATTCTTGTGATGCTATTACTATTGTAATCGGTTGGACACAACAGTTGTTATGGCCTTTAGAAATTGTTGATGAAATCTCAAATTCAAAATTTTAACCTCCTAGAAAGGGGTAAAAAATCGATATTTTTTGATTTTGATAAAATTTCACATATAAGGGTTTTATGGTGCGTTTTTGTGCAATTCAGATTTGAGGTCAGTTGTTCATGAAAAAAAGTTCCCACTAATTTACAGCGGATTTCCTGGGAATTTAGTCATTTTTTTGGAGTTTTCGTGCACTCTAACGCCTGGTAGTGTTTTGAGCATAACGAAAGGATTTTTATTTAAAATAGCACACATAACTACAATTAAACGTGAAAGAAACATTTCTCTACCTTGACTGAGAGATGAGAAACAAATATGAGAGTGTACGAAAATATGCTAAAACAAAAAAAAAAAAAAAAAAAAAAAGTGGATGGGAGAAGGTCCCATTTTTGGGTTTTTCGAAATTCCTTTAAAATTGGTTCTATACCTATTTGTCAAACTTCTAACGGTTTTCGATATATACGTCATTAAAACTCGATAATCTTCGGAAAAAAAAGATAATGTTGACCTCACTTTTTGTCAAACTTTTGCTTCAAGTGCCAGAAACGTACATACGAAATTGAAGTAAATTAAATGCTCTTCAACTTTGATTCTGACATTTTTTTCTGTGAAAAGATCATGGAAGACACTAGAAGCAAAGGTTTGACAAAAAGTGAGGTTGAAATTATTTTTTTGTCAAACATTTATCGATAACTTATATCTCAAAAACGGTTGGAAGTTCGACAAATATGTATTTGAAGAATTTTATAGGAGCTTTAATTTTTAATTGAAATATATTTTTCTTGAATCCATACGCAAAAATGGTATCTTCTCCCCTCCCCCCACCTTTAGCTCACCCCCAGAAACGTGGACTTTTAATATGTTAATCTTTTAACTACTCCAAACGAAGCCCTGAGGTCAAAAACAATAGCATATTTCATTCATTCTACACCCCTTATTTCAGCACGCATTGACTATTTACTTGTATTAGAAATTTGGATTGGGTTATTTCTTTTTTTTTTCAAAATTGTAGTGACTCCTTTATTCGTCTGATTTATTCAGAATGAAAGTGTATGAATTTAAAAAATATTCATTTAATTTAATTAAGAATCCATTGAGATAATTCCTAATAAAAAGTAATTCGTTTTCTGCAACGTGTACTTCATACATTTGGAATTTGATCAAGAGCTGGTACAGACGTACTATACAATTTTTTGCATAGGATTTTGAGCTAAAAATCCGAATGTCTAGACAGACAGCTAATTTCAATGACATATAAAAATTAAAATTCTAAAACTAATCGGAGACTAAAAGCAACTCTTGAATGGAGTGTTTCTCAATCTATCATGTTGTTTTTAGTGTCACTCTTCCACTTATATATAGGGGCCTTCTAAATAAATGAGTACCTTTTTTTTATTATTATTACGTAGGCAAGATCAAGAAGGGCATCACGTTGGAAAGGTTCCCGCTATCAACACCTGTGCCGGTGGGGTGACTTGGGGACGGAAATAGTTCAGCTCGTCTCAAAGGGGTAGAGCTAGAGTAATCTGCCTATTATTTATTTATCAAATTTATTATTTATAATCTATTATCGACCAGTAATCGAAGGGTGAAACGAAACTCGAGACGAATTCAAAAATAACTAAATGCAATACGAACCTTGTAAACATATTTGTTTGATTGGTGCTTGTTTATTTGTCTATGGGATTCTTTAAATTCTTAATCAGAACGTGTTGTTTGATCGGACCGACAATAGATTTTGTATCATTAGGCATCCAACACTATTGAATGCTCCTAGCTATTGATAAATATATCATGTGATCCTCATTTGAATAATTCATCGTTTATTTTTCGAATAAATCCTCATCTATACAAATGGGCTGGGAATAACACAAACTTTAGCATATTAAAGAAGTGTTAAGGTATTCTTTTAATCCAACACGCGGCCGTTCGGTGATTGCAGTCCTAACTCAAACTTGAAATTATACTCCGTTGTTTAATATTAACATTAAACTCATCTATTGGATCTAAACAATATTATATAATCCAACAATGGTAGGAAGGATAGGATATTCGAAAGGTTATCAACCTATTCCAGCAACAGGTACAATGCCAAGATTTATTCTACGATCAAGAATCGAAAATCCATAAAGGATTTGAACCACCACCACTAACTCAAGAATAAAAGTGCTGATTCAGCGTACTTAAATGATTCATTAAATTTAGATTTTTTTTTTCTCGGTTTTTGTATGATTCGTGCGATGAAGCGGCAGAAAGCTGAAATAAGCTATAATGCATTCACAAATAAGCTATAGCAGAAATGAGGTTTTTGCTATCGGCTAGAATTAATTTGTTAAATATTGATACGGGTAGAAGCTTTGAAATATTGGTTTGTAGGTTATTCACGATAAATGTCAGCCGCATCCTGCAACAATTGTTTTCCGCTACCTGGAAAACGCTTAAATCAAATGTTAAGGCTAGCCTACATCTAGTCTCTAGAGTAAACACAATTGAACATCTTGGGATTGAGTAGTCAAGAAGAATAAGAGAGGCCCATCTTCCCTAGAATCACTTTCTTGGAGTTGTACAAACGAAAGAATACGAAAATATCCCTGTAAAATATAGGTATAATATATATTCAAAACTTTTTCAAGGTATATATCAAATCAACTGTAAGCTCCAGTTACTGAGTTTAATTAATTTATTATTGTTTAGTAATTTTTTTTAAAGATCTGAAATAGATGGAAAAGACTTATGGAGGAGGTCTAGGTTCAGCTTTAAGGGTTGTCACACTGTTTAAATAATAATAGTAATAATAATATTTTTTAAAATCATAATAGTTTTTATTTAATTAATAGTTTTAATATACCTAATATATATCACATGGCCTGTTTTTTATTCTATGCATATGTAAACACGTAAATAACAAATTGATTGGAAAAGATATTAACTGTAGGCCTCTCTTTTTTTATGAATTTCTGTATCTAACTTTTAGCGCAGTAACACTCAATATAAATTTTATTGTATTCCTTTGACAATTATAAATAATAGTTGTATATTGAATAATTATAATGTCCAACGAAATGGTGTTCTGTTTTATCATAGTAAAAAAAACATGACTAAATTACATAATAATAAGAAAAAGTGAATTCATGATAATTCAAGAAATTTTCATTTAAAATAAATTATAAGAAATACAAATTGATATATAGAAATAAGTAAATATATATATTAGATTGGGAGTTATTGAATTGTTTACGTTGATAATCGTTTTTGGATAATTTCCAGTTAGTATTTGATTGTTATAATGCTAATTTAAATGGCCGTGGGAATATCTTTATTTGATAATGAGATCTGCATGCTAATAAACTGGTCGACCGATCTAGAGATTCGGAGAAGGTTCGAGAACCTCGTCTCTGGATTGACTAGTTGGTTATAACATTCATCAGGTGATGCTAATTATTAATAATTAATCTATTTTTTTTATAATCTAGAAATTTCTAAAATATGGGAATATCGCATTGCTGAATATAATGAAAAATGCTTAAAAGTTACTAACAATGAATGCTATATGTATTACTGTAGGAAAGAGGAAAACAAGATAATAGCTCGAAGGTTGTTTATTTCGAAAACGTGTCCTTTCCATTGGAAGAAAAAATGGAGATCTTTAATAAAAAAAAAAAGAAAAAGATTACTGATGAGGTCATTCATGAAGGTATTTTGTGTTTGAGCTTCATTTGTACTTCGATGGATATAGCTCTTGTTATTCTGCGTATTCATTTTGGATAATTTGCTCCCATTCATAAAATAATGGAAGCAATATATATATATATATACTAAGGGTTCAGTACTTGGTAAGAAAATATTGTTTCTTGACCAACGGTTGTACATGGAAGTGGGATGTTTTCAGCAATCCCGCCCAACCGCAAGGTTTTTCCCAATTAAAGGTACCCACTTTATACAGGCTGGGTGTGCCCTAGAGGGTCTCCCAGACCACGAAGACCGATCAACGGCTGATAAAACAGAAATTAACTCGGGTTTAGGAGCTAGGACTTCTGTGCCTTAGGCCGGGGATACACCTGCACAATTTCGCAATCAGCACAATTTCTTGCAAGTACCTAGCACTTGTCAGCTACTATTAGTTATATGTCATGTGTATACAGTAATTCGTATGCCAGTAGCTGACTTGCCAGTAGAACGCACATAAATTTGTTTGCCAGTTGGGTGGCGAGTGACGAAGTGCGGAGTCGTGGATTATCCCACCCTACTGAAAGCTGGGTAAGACTCTCACTGATCGCATGCCAATTAATGTTTGTAGGCTATGATTTTTATGTGTAATTGCTAACATCTCAATCTCTCTTTGAACTAAAATAGATGAAGTGATGTAGATTCAAGATCATCTTGTATAACTAGTTCGTAATTATAATTCCAATAATTCTTAATACTCTTAATCTTATAAACATATATCCAGCGAGAAAAAACTTTGTTCCTATAGATTTCACATAGCCACTTGAATACAAACCAATGGTCTGTTTTTCCAGGTCTCTGTAACGATTCTTTGCATTTTTCGCCACATTTAATTGATACATTGTAAATAAACAGTATTTATATACGTAGGCTATATTTTAGATGTGTAGAAATCAGGATTTCTAGTTGTAATTATCCCTGATTATTCCCTGGTAGTCCATGTTTAATTTGAATATTCTAGATTATTACGATGAACCCGTTAGGTGATTTTGGACCATTCCCTCGAAATAAATCAACTTCATCAGACTGAGTAGATATCTACATAAATAAGGGTATAAAAAATATTAATATATTTTTGGCAATCTTCAATTTATCTTATATTACAAACCAATAATTTATCCTGTATCTCACAGAATACATACAGCCGCTTTGGCAGTACATATACTATCCTAAAAAGTATAGAACTGTTGGTTCAGTGTCAGATTGGTGTTAAGAACACACCAATTTTCGAGAAAATCTCTCAGATGTGAGTGCCAACTATGTAAAGTATAAGAATAATATATATTTCCAATTCTGAATAAATAAATATTAATTAACAGTAAAATAAGTAAATCATTTCAGCGTTAACAACATTAAAGCCTGCAGATAAAGATAATTATTTACATTATTCCATAACGCTATATTTTAAAGAAATATCCAAAGCTTTTGGTCATCAACAATCTCATTGGATGTTCAATTGCTATATTTATAATAAATTCTATCTTTCCTTACTACGTCTCCGACTTCCTTATGTCATACCTTTCAACTTTTCATTCAACCTAAACCAGATTTGTTTTTTAAATTTCTCAATAGTCTTTCTGGTGGTTCAAATCCTCACGCTCAATTATTATCCAGTTCCACTCAACCCAAGAACAAAACTTAGGTCGTACATTTATTTATTGAAATTCACGATTGTATATAAAATAAAAATATATTTAGTAAATGAGATGATAATGCTCGTAATAATATGTCAGTTGCTTCTAAAACAACTATTCCTTGGTAACACTTCCAAGTTAAGGATTTTTCTATATATTTTGGATTGTAAACATTGCATATGAGTGGAACTGGATAGTTTAGAGGAGCCCCAAAGCTCATCTCCTTATATCCAAATGTGTCTAATTACTGTAATGTAAATGAGTCTTTTGTTATCATTCGGAAGTTTTGAACATCTGTCTAAGGTATGTTGAAGGAGCCGAAAACAACGGGCAGTTTCTTGTTGTGAGTTTACGGTATGAGGACGGTGCTAACATGAGTTGCGATGTCATATTGTACATTAGTTGTACCTTCATGGCTGTGGATTCCACCTACATGGTGATGTGGATTCCAAGTTAGACGTGTGTCTAGGTGGAGTCTGAGGTAGCGGATCTATTTAACAAGAATTAATGGTGAGTCATTTAAGGATACTGCAGAGCAAGGTTTACGAAGAAGGTTAAAGGTTATTTGATGAGATTTATTTTAATTCTCCTATTTTATCATCATTAATTAATGTTTGTGATCTGAGATTGGAGTGCTTGGGAGGCATTGAAAGGATCTATTGTTTATTGATAACACAGCTGTCATCAGTTTACGGTTTGAGGACGGTGCTAAGATGAGTTGGAATGTCATATTGTACATTAGTTGTACCTACATGGCTGTATGGTCGAGCAAGTGACTAGGAGAGAAAGAAGGGGAGGGGAAATTGCTTTGGGAGACCAGGGTCTTGGTTTGAATATTGTATATGTACGAATGTTTTTTTTATTTACTGTATTTACTTTTTGTATTATTATTATATTTTATAGTTATTATTATTGATTCGATTTATTTTTAATAAGGGATGAATGTGTACAGCACTTTACTTATTACTCTTGATTTTGCCAATGAACATATTTTTAACTTTTCATAAAGTTTGCTAGTATTCTTATGATTCATAATAACCTTTTCATTAGTCATTCGCTGGACTTATCAGCACTTGAGGAGATGAATAACTTGTATGCAGTTGGATTGCGTGTTAGTACCGACCACTGCTACGATAACATTAATCCTAAGTTAACGTTTTGCTCCTCGGCCAAGGCTGTATTAGAAAGTAACCGAGGGAGTGTGGTCCCGGCTCTCCTCAGAGCTGGAGGCTACACGGAAGGGGGTTTTAAAAATACATCATATCAACTCGAACCAACTAATGAAGTGTGGCGAAGCGTATTTTGACATCGGGAATGGTTTGTATCAATGGTGGATGACGTTTGGCCGACGGAAATAGAACCGGATTTTTAGATTGGGATCTCTCTTCCAATACCGGTTCATATCGCCGCTAGTAAATCATCTGTCTTTGAGGGACGTCTGTGAGAGGGTTTGTGGGAAAGAGGTGTTCCTCTTACGGCTAAGAAAGTCTTGTTAACAACAAGTAGGTCGGCAATTGCCATAATGAATTCTAGAATAAATTGTTTAATGGATAATTTTTAACTTGAAATCTACATTAGCTATTAAAATTAAGAATTCTAATAAAAAGATATTGTCAATCCTATTGGATGGGACTACACAATTGGTCTGTGTTGGTACTATTCAAATATGTTGTTAAATACAGTGAGCTCATAGGCCAGTTTATGCCACGGATTTCTAGTGTATATTTAAAATTATTATATCAGACCACATTAAAAAATAAGATCACTAAAATGGAATATGCCTTTAGGTAAAAAAAATTATATCGGATTTTGTGAAAAGAAGATAAGATTATTTAAATTAAAATACTTATTAATTTATTCTGCGCTTTTACATTACTTGTCCAATGCCGCTACTACTATGTGTTTGTTTTTGTATAGATTAGTTGGAAAAGATTGATGATGTAGGTAGTTAGCTAGCCCGATTTATGCCGAACGAACTGGTACTTTTTAAGATAGTCAGATAACGAATATTACTTAGTCTTCTAAGTAATAATATTTATGGTGAATATTTATATAAACCACTGTCTTTCTGCAGTCAATCTACCAATCAACATTGTCTACAAATTGTTATTATAACTTTATTTTATCCCTTTAGTTCATGAGTTTTTCTTTTTCATTCTAATAAATTTTTTTGAATATGTTTTGGTCAGGTTATTAATAGAAAAATACTGAAAAAAATATTTTTCAATCCATTTTAATTAATGATATACATTATGTTGCACATAACTAAAAAGTGATTTATCTCGATCATAAAAAAACAAGAATTCTATCCTTGTTGATATTGTACAAACTACATACATATCTTGGTAAAAGCCACAAAAATTTTATTTGATAAAACAAAACAAAATGGATGTTATAAAAAGAAATAAGAACACCTTAGTGGAAGGAAGGAGGAGTCTCCACAACTGAGGACTTGAAGATGTAAGTGACAATTAGAGTCATGCCTGGTCCAGTTAGGGCATGCAAAGTCCTCTCATGCCTAGAGGGATGGTGTAGCATCTCTACAACAAGACTTAGTTCCAGAAAACGCAAAAAGAGAGTTCGCTGCCATAAGTATAAATATAATGTTGCAGATATACTACACTATGCTCTAAAGGGTTAAGTACGTTTATTCATCTTAAAAATTTAACTATACTTTTGTAATCAATATCATCTATGAATGATCTCATATAGAAGTTTCAATGATATAGAGAGTCATTCTGTGTGCTTATATTTTTAAATCTAAAAGATTCATAATTCGTTTCGAAGACCCTTCCTTAACTATTCAATCATCTCTGTTATGTTTGGATGACTATGGAGGATTGTAAAAAAAATGAAGTGCTGCAATAAGGACTATGAGAGGAAGGGAATTGGTTGGACTAGCATTTGTAAAATTGTACAAAGATAATAAAAATAAAAAACATATAATATGGACATTAATGGATAAGTTCAGGATCACTATGAGGATAAATTAAAAACAAAATATAAATATGAACATTAAAAAACTATGATGATAAATTAAAAACAAAAAATATAAATCGGAGAATGGGGGAAGCTGGCGGTCCACGTTATGAGCAAACTGAGTAGGGCATACGATGGGATAATCGCATTCGAAATAACAGAGGGATTTTGAGAATCGGGACGAGGAGGTACCGGTGCTTAAGGGTATTAGCAAATCGGGGCGGTGTCGAGGTTGGAAGAGTGGAGAGGGAAAATTAGGGACGAATTCAGAGACATATTCTTCAAAGAGGGGGATAAATTGAGCGTCACGGGCAGAACGGTCCACGAGATCCCACTGAATGACTTACATCAAAGAGCGGAGATACCCACAAGCACTGAGGCAGCATTACGGGAGTTAGGAGCCTCAAGGAACAAGGTATAATAAAAGATAGCACTTCGCCATACTAATAGCCCCTTATGGGCAGTTGCGCCGGGGGAGGAGAAGTATCGGGTGGTAAGATTACCGAAAATGTAGGGACGAAAGGTATCCGATCCCCCCAGGTTCGAGGATATTCTTGACAGGCTTAGTGGAGCAGTGATTTTCAGTACCCTAGATCTCAAGGCGGCTACCACCAGATAAAAAATGCACCCCCGTGATCAAAAACAGCATTTACATTTGAACGTGGGCACTACGAATTACGCGTATGCCGTTTGGACTCAAGAACGCGCCCGTGACGTTCCAAAAACTTATGGACGAGTTTTTACGAGGGATTGACGAAACATATGCCAGGTCTACATGGACGACCTGACGCGATCGCGAGGATGGCGATTCCGAGAGATGTAAAGGGGATTCGATGCTTGATGGGGTCACTCAATTATTACCGGCGGTTCGTACCGGAAATGGCGCGATTCCTCGTACCCCTTAACGACTTACTAAAGAAGGGGCGCAAGATCGTCATAACCCCGGTAATGGAGGATAACATTAGGCGTTGTCTAGAGGAGCTCAAGAAGGAACCTGTGCTAGCTTTCCCCGACTTCGAGAAGACATTCACATTGACCACCGACGCGAGTGAGTACGCGCTGGGGCCCGTACTGTCTCAGGAGAGCGAGAAAGGGGGACCGACCGGTGGCGTACGCGAGCCGGAGACTGAGCGACGCGGAGACCAGATACAGCGCGTTGGAACGGGGAGCTACTCGGGATTGTGTGGGCTGTGGAGCACTTTCGTCCGTATATCTTTGGGAGGAAATTTAGAGTCCATACGGACCACAGACCCTTGCAGTGGGTTGGCAAGCTTAAAGAGTCCTCCGCGAGAGTTACGCGATGGAAGGAGTTCCTCAGTCAGTACAATCTCGAGATAGTGTACAAGCCGGGTAGGGAAAACGTGGTGGCAGACTGGCTTTCGCGAGCGATTACGGTCAATGCGGTCGAAGAGGAAGAAGCGGGGCCATCGGGGATATCCGTCAGTTCTTGCGCGAATGGACACCGGAGGGGGAGGGAGACGAGGGACGCGAAGTGCCGAGAATGAGCCCCAATGAAGATAATGACATGTATTATTCATATCAAAGTTGTTTTTTTCACATCACCTAGTATTAAGTAACTTTTATCAGAAAAAGGGTAATTGAAGTTATAATTATATAATTATAATTATTGTGCTTATTATAATTTAAATTACCATACAATAGTGTTCCATAGAATAGACAAAAGGAGGTATTGACACCTGTTTTTATATATAGCAAAAATAGTGGATTTGAATGAATATGGAGTTTATTATAAAAGGTTAATTATCTGGTTTGGGCTAGATTAGCAATAAATGGAAAATTAAGGTCGTTATGGATATGTTTATTTGTGACAAAGTAAGGAGCATTAAGGATTTTTGATTGCAAGGATTAGATACGAGATGAATTAGATGGTTTAGTGGAGCCCCAGATTTCAAATCTGTATATCCAAATAATTACTGTTATGTAAATGAGCCTTTTGTAATTAAATACCATCTTAAAGTGTTGGTCTAGTAAATGTTGAAGAAGTCGACGAACCTTTTTTTTTTTTTTTTTTAGTCTTGTTTCTGGGTTCCAAGTGAAATGTTTTTCGAGATAGAGTCCTAGTTACCCGGTCTGTTGAACAAGGATTAGTGGAATATTGGGAAAGGATTCTGCAGGACAAGAAGTCCCAGGTTTACAATGAAGGGTAAAGATTATTTGATGAGATTTATTTTAGTTCTCCAATTTTGGTACCATTCTTGAACGTTTGTGATAAGAAGCTTAGACTGCTTCAGTTGTTATGAAGGGATTATGATTTTCTAATAACACTCATTAGAAACGTTTCATTAGCCTACGTGGTGAGGAATGTGCTAGGATGTATAAACCGTGCTGAGGATAGGACCTGGGGTACTTTCTTGTGGAACACCGGCAGATTGGATAAAGAAGGAAGAATAGGAAAAGTTATTTAACCTTGAAGGTTCTATCACTGAGATAAGAGTGGATAGTAAGGAAGTATATAGAAGGTATGAGTAAATCGAGTTCGTTAAGCAGCTCCTGGTGATAGAATCGGTCTAAAGCTCTTGTTCTACGTCGGGAAAGGCTCCCGTGTGTCTAGCAATGCTGAATAGTGGAGTGAGATGTTCGGAAAGTAAACTGGTGGTCTAGGATACAAGGATTTCAGAATGAGTTTTTTCTGAATTTTGTCCATAATGGGCATGATTGATATTGGACGTTATGAGGATTGGAGTTCTTGGAGTCACTTTTTTAGAGGTATCATCTTTACTATGGATAATTTCCACAGATCAGGGAAATATGTGGTACGGAGAACATAATTGAATTTAAATTAGTAATTAGTAATGTTATTTGTCGATAATATGAGGAATCTGAAATGGTTCTATATTTCTCAAATTGGATCGTGTTTGTTGGTTTTGGATTCTCATTTATAATATGAATCATCACAATATCTTTTAAATAATTTTTGTGAACTATTACTTGTTGTTTTTGTTCTACATTACTAATCTTATAAGAATGTTTTTCCCTCTACTATGTCAATTTATGTCAATGTATACTTTGACTGATTGATTCCTAGTGACTTGAGTTGGCTTCTTGGGGTAATTTATATTTTTAAAACGCATGCGCGATTTTAGAATATAAAATAAAAGAAGAAAGAAGGGCTAAGCTCTAAGGCAGCAGCCGATGAAATTTCCGCCATTGAAGGAGAGTACGTTATCTATCGAAATACTGCTGCAATTTGATTCGGTTTGGGAACAGATGAATGGATAGTAATTAAAAAAATCAATAGATGAGGATAATAAAACCTCAATTGATAAAAGTAGGACATTTAATTTAAAATTCGTTTACTCCTAAGCTTCCTAAATCAAGAGCCACGCGCCAGATTGTTGAAACTTATTAAGAAAATTCTATTATCCGCCTTGAAGAAAATAAGAAAACTTGTAAGGCTAAACCTTGGGAGCCTGTGACGAGTCTGGAATTTGTAATTACCTTGAGGAAAAATAGTTACCCTACACAGCTTTATAAATAAGCCCAGCTATTAAGTTATCAATGTTATTTGTTCAGCTGCGGCTTGCTTCAAGCCAAGGAGCTTCCTCGAGAGATAATGGAGGATGAACTGAATTAAAAGGAAAATTAAGGAACTTAACAGTAATTAATTTGTCTTCAATTTAAAAAGTTGAATTGAAGGACTGTTAAATGTTGGATTTATTAATACTTTAAACTTTAATTCAGAGCACTACTGACCTATAACGAATTGTGTTTATATAAATCAGAGAAAAACAGTTTTATTCATGGACAAAGGCTCTTAAGGAAAAAAAAAATAATTACATAAATAAATACAATTATTTCTGGTCAGAATAAGGAATGAATAAAAATCTGTACCATTTGGGAAAAACTAGATAAGTGCATTTTGCTCACAATAAGAAAACTTATCTAGTTTTTCCCAAATGGTACAGAAATAATAAAGGTAATAATACATATATATTTACTAAATATTTTTTTTATTTATCTATTAATTGAAATTTATAACTGTATACAAAAAAATACATTCATTAAATGTGATTATAACGGTCATAATAATATGTTAATTGCTTGTAAACCCACTGGTAACACTAAATTATAAGTTCTATATGAAAAGATCCCGAGCCCATCTTCTTTTCAGACGCCTCGGAGGGTTGTCAGGAATATAATGGGAAGCAAATTGAGAGATTAGTGAATTTGAATTGTTAAGTTCACTATGAACAGATCATTATGGAAAAGTTTATTCGTATAAGTAAGGAGCATTCAGGATTTTTGATTGCAAGAATTGGATACGAAATGAATATGATGATTTAGTGGAGCTCCAGATCTCTACTTCGGTCAAAGAAAATCATCTTAAAGTTTTATACGAAGTAAGAAAAAAATTTATTCAGTAGTTTCACTTAATCTGAATTGTTGTAAAATGAAAATTGTTTTTGTTAAAATACTGAAAATTTAGGAGTATATTTTAATTGAGTAGGTTGATAGTTTAGGAGTATTGCATTGGATTAGAAAAAGGTACCAACTGGATGTGGTAAGGAAATTGGCTTGTCTGATATGAGGAGCAATGGAATTCCAGGATGTCTATTGTAAATATAGGAGGGATGAATGTTATTGATAATTTGGTGAAGGAAAGTCATAAGGAAATATTGCCTGCGGATAGATGCGCCCCTCTTTATTCGGAGTAGCATGGTAGCTTCTAGAAATATCGAAGACAAACCTGGTAAAACAGTTCATGGCTAACTTAAATCTGCCTTCGAACATCGTCAAGTGACCACTATAAACCACGCAACCATAGTCAAGGTGAGAGAATAACTGGTAAGAAACTAAGAGCTTACGTGATCACTGGGGAAGATGATTAAGCTATCGGTAGATAACTTGAGGATATCAACATATCGACGGTAGGTTTGGGCAATCTGAGGTTGCCAGGAGATTATTTTATTAAAAAATAATACACATAATCTTGGCAGAGGAAACGAAGGGTGAAGGGGATTAGGTTATATTTGATTAGGGGGAGGGGCGAAATGGGTGTTAGATTTAAGGTTGGAGCTAGAGCTTGCAACAATGGTCTGAGCATTTGTTTCATTTAATCTTAATTTATTTAAAGACTGCCTGGAATTGATCTTATTCAGACCTTCCAGATTTGGTGGAAGCAGTTGATTGCTCCGAAGGGAGAGCGGATGATCAATTTGGTTATTAGCAGCGTAGAGGTAGTAGGAACAATGGTGAATTCAGTTAGGAAGATCATTAATGTAAGAAAGGAACTCTGAGCAAGAGTGAGAAAAATATAAGTCAGTTAGGTATTTTAACAGCTTAGCATTATATAAATAATTATATATGTATATAATACATGTATACCCTGTAAAGAACAAATTTTTATATATTTCTTTAAAATAAAAACAAGTAATGCTGCTTAATACACTCATAGACATATTAAAACAAATTAGTCATGGTGTTATTATTTAATTAAATTATTTACTCATACCAGACTTAAAATACAAGAAACTGGACGTCGTTTCCGACTACTTCATTTACTTGACAAACGTTCAAAGCTCCCAATAAATTACAGACTTACATGACAATAATTAGACCCATCTAGACATACGGAATTTATATATTCCAAAATATGAGAAGCTATACTGAAAAATGAATGAGAAAAATTTTAACTGAATATTGAAGTTGATATAGAAGTTCATGAACTTATATGAAACCTACTTATATATAAATCCTATGAATTTATCATAAGAATTCTTTAAAACTCATGGATAGTCACCATTAAACAAAGTTTGGGCGAATCAGATCGGCGTGAGTAAATTTTTTGTGCTAAATATTCCGTGAGAATATTGACGTTGGAAAATTTTTACATTTTACTTTTATTTTATTATTATTATTACGGTAAATTAATGTTTAATTGTGATTAATTATTTTTTGTTGAAATAATGCTCTTGTCTAAGAAAATTTATGAAGTAATTTGGATCAGAAAAAAAGGAAGGGTCAAGTGAAATATAACAACATACTCATTTTTTTTTTTTAAATACACATTCCTGTCGTTTAAAATAAATAAAAATATATTTGTTGAATGATTTAAAAAAAAAAAATTGAATAAAAAAAAATCTATGTATAATCTACATTTCTTTCTTTCTTTTTTTTCTTCTTTTTCCCCTGAAAACCATAAAAACACTAGTGCGATTTCGTAACAGGTATAACCATAAGTTTCGTAACCTTTAAAAACCAACAACTCTTGAGAAATATGTTCTAAATAATAAGAGCTTTAATGAACCAAATGCTCAATGTTATGAATATTAAACTTTTTTATTGCAATATAAAGTTTTCTATAAAGTTTTTAATATCTAAAACACTGCTTATGACCGGTGAAATGGCAATAATGCAGTTTTATTAAGTTCAATGAACCAGAGAGAGCTTTATATGCTGCAACAGGCTACCAAAGCATAAACTAAAACTTTTTATCTAAAAGTTTTTACGTCATATGTTTTATTTATTACCCAAGAGAGAAATAAGGAAAATATATTCTAGAATGAACATCTTTAACATTGAAGCTGTAAATACAGTACAGACACGTAACCAGTTTATAAACTAACACAAATTAAATTTCAGTTTTAATAAGTATTTATTAATAGTTCTAAATTTTAAAAATTAAGATCAAAATTTTTGAACCGAATTCCTTTTTGATTGTGAAAGAGCAAAAAATATTTTAAATGTTAAAAAACAATAGTTAAAGTTATAGGTATTACTAATCTGAAAGGTGGCCTGAACAAAGGAGCTATAATGCTTTATTTATAAACAATCTCTTTTTTAAAAATACTTTTTTTTGTAGCTATTTATGGAAATTTACAACTGTATGCAATATAATATAAAATACATCATGTAAATGTGGTGATAATGCTAAAAATGAAATAGCTATTGCTTGTAAAGAAACTACTTATTGGTAACACTAGTAAAGTTCAATATAATAAAAGCCCTGGGGCCATCTTCTTTTCAGAAGCTTCGGGTGGTTATCCTGGGATAGAATGGGAAGTAAGTTGTGACACTAATGGATTTGAATGGTTATGAAGTTTCGTATGAAAGGATAGATATCTGGTATAGGCTCAATCAAAAACATATGGTACCTTAAGATCTTTATGGTTGTTAGGTTGTGACAAAAAAAAGGGCATTAAGAATTTTTTTGAAGGATTGTAAGGATTGACTACGAGACGAATTGCATGGTTTAGTGGAATTCCAAAGCACAATTCCGCATGTCAAAATAGATCAAATTACTGCTTTGCTTCGGGTCCCGAGTTCGAGCCCGGCTAAAGGCAGAAAAAAAGGTATCTCTGCCTCTTCAGCCGTGGATCGACTTCGGTATCTGGAGATCCTCCTGGGGCACACCCAGCCTCTATAAAGTGGGCAACCTTAATTAAGGAAAATCTGGCGGTTGTATTGCTGACCACTTCACTTCTTGTATAACCGTTGGTCATTAAACAATACTTCCTGACCAAGACCCTTCAAGAGCTGTAGCGGTATACGTATTTTTTTAACTTGTTCTATACTGGAGAGATTACACGTTGTCAACTAGTGTGATAACCAAAGATGCAGTGTGAAATAAACTTGCCACTGCTGCATGAACACTTATTATCTTATTATTTGTATTCAGAGCAAATTTTTATTTACAGTTATTTTTCCATAACAATACTCCATAAGGGAATTGCAAATCCATTACGTACCTCACCCCAACTGATGCCGAGGATTTCAAGACTGTTACCTTTTGTTAGTATGCTCTTTTATTACTTTTAATTTTTTTTGTTTCAATTACCGATTTTGTTATGGAAAATCCGTTTGGTTTGTGATATAATTGATGCTACAAAAATGATCACAGAGTCCAGTGAAGATTTCCGAGAATCGATACTTGATGTTATTAACAATGAACGATTCACATTGGCTTGCTGGTCGCAGCCAAACCAACACATAGCATTTAACACATGAAATCGTTATTACTTTAAAAAGTCTTTAGTTAGTATAATGTATTTTTTCCAGCCTGGAAAATGTTTTTTCTGTTCGTACTTTGTTCTTTTGTAGTATTGTTGAAAGTCTTCCCCTCCTTTATTTCTTCCTTCAAGTTTTCAGTTCGGTAATATTCATGGGTAAGTTGCAAGTCCCCCCTAAGCCCCAAGCCCAGCGACCACTTGGCCAATAAAACAGCGGGCAAGTTTCCATGTGCGCTTTTGATGGGGCGGGCAGCTGGCCTGCTTTTTGTTTTGTGCGGCCTCTTGTGTTTTTTCTGCTGAGGGCCAGCTGATGAGGAAATGAGATCTTGCAGCGGTGCCGCTCGCTACCAACTCCAAGTTCTCAGTTGGCAATATTTCTCCAATCAGACATTTTATAGCATTTTTATAAGACTAAGGTTGTTATATGTTTTTTGTTTTTTTCAGTTTACATAAATTAATAGTAGTTTATGGAGAGTACAAATAATATTATTAATAATAATAATATTTAATTAATGAAAATTCAAGAAACAAATTATTATTTGAACTGCAAAGAGTAAACGATATTACTTTGGTTGTAACTCTGAAACTATTCGTCCGATCCATAAATTTTTGTTTTTCATCTGAAAGTTAGTTAAATTTATTATTAGATCCCATATAAGTTTGATTACATTTTGTGTTTTATGGCACTTGAACAACATTTCATATATTGGGTCAGATAGTAACTATAACTACATTTCAGATGAAAAAAATAAATTTTGAATCGGACTAATAGTTTCGGAGTAATAACCATAGTAGTCTCGACCAACTTATTTTCGCGAAGTGCGGCTTACCACAACTTTAGCAAAAACACCATGTTCTGAATCTCCGCAACCAATTAATCTAAAGAGACATCTTTAGGCTTAAATTGTCACAAATTTAGTGGTCTTTGATATTATGTCAAGCAAAGTTCACATATTTTACGAAATGTAAATAAGAAAATGAAAATAGTGCTAAAATGTCGCTGCAAACTTTGATTTTTACTACCTTTAGGGGTCCCAACTACATATTAAACAATGGTAGTAGATACATGTGTGAGACCCTTGATTTTATTTTTTCGGAACTGCAAGGAATAAATGCACCGCGACCAGATATTGCACCATTGGATTATTGTTTTTTGTACGAAAAGAAAAACAAAAATCCTGGAATTGGTAAGTTATTCGTCAGCTCTATTGCTTTTATCTATTCAATGATTACTTTTAAATGACAATTCGGAAATTGACAAAAAAACATTCCAAATTAGTTTTCGAGTTAAATAACACTTACAGATATGACAAATAATTCATCAATTCCTAATTTTATCGATCCTGCTATACCACCTTGAATATCTCGACTGAAAAATATGTGTCGATTTTGTTTTTCTGTGTAGGATATAAAAAAAATAAATTGTAATCGATCAAATCAACAAAATATCAAAATTAGCGTCAGGCAGCCCAAAAGGTCCTCTACTGAGATGGAAAATAAATGAAAAACAAACCCTTTGACTTGGATTGAAGACATACAAGCTTGCTAACGTAAGCTAAAGTACTTTTTCGTCAAATTTCAAAATCAAAAAGACATTCAGAGCTATATTAGTTGTTATAAAAGCAATCCTACTAATAAATATTAGTAAATTCAAATTAACAACACGATAATCTAATAAGAAATAATCCTTCGTCCTTAATTATTATTTTTAAACATTATTTGTTTAATAAGGAATTTCAGGATCATGCCCAGAAATACAAAATAAAAATAAGGAAACTGAATACAAATAATCCTTACAACGCCTCCTTCCTTAGACTTCTTCTAATGGACGTGACTGATAATAGTTATTTCACAATTATTAACAATTGCGAACAAGAAAAACAGAAGCTAGTTACACGTGGAGTAAATTGTATTATCGCCCATGAATGATTTATGATTTCTTCCTGTCTACATCGTAAATATGAACTTGAAAAATTATCTGTCTTCTGGCTGGTGGATCTATAGTTTTTTAGTGTTACGTTTTTTCACCCTCAAAATGTGTAACGCTTTTGGCATAATTTTGGCACGCTCTAGCTTTAATAGAGAATATTTTTTATAATATAAACTTTGTCGTTGCTCGAATCTCTATTATTTATTTCAAGTGAGATAGAAGATACCAACCCGATCCTTTCATCAACAAATTTCTGTATTCAAGTAAATTAGGTGAAAATTTAAAAATTATAATAAAATAATATATTGAGGAATTAGGATCATACTTGTTATAGTATGATGAAAAAGAAGAGGTCAAATTATATCTTCTTGAATCTTTTTTTTTTTTTTTTTTTTTTTTTTGTTAGCGCTTTATGGCCAAGCAATATTTTCATGTAACGTTGTTAATACCCAAAGGTCTAGTTCGCTATGAGTTTCGTCATATATGAAAAATTATTATTTTTTATATTTTCTTCAATAAAGGAGTTATAAATGTAGATAATAGCATGTATTTTATGAAGCAATTACTCCTCAACATATATTGTAAAAACATGTAACCTGTTTTGGGATCATGGTCCCATCCTCAGACTGAAATAGTATTCTAATCTCTACAATCATTCTTAAACATTAAAACAATACAATTCTAAATTCAATTAAGCTACATTATATTTCTTTTTAAATTTACCTTCAAAACTATCACTTGGTGTTAATTAATTAATTAATGACACCGTGTCCTTTACATGATCAATTAAAATAACTCTTCTACTCTCTAGGGTGTAAGGGTCAATCCTAATCTTATCTATTGTTATTAGTTCTAAGTTGGCAATCTTATATTATTAATTTGTTAATTACACCTGTATATATAGTTCCTATTTTATCAGTGTCCGTTTTATAGTTTATTGCATTAATAATTGTTTTATTAATATAAATGACTTCTTTTATTTTTCTATTATGTGATTTGGTTTCGTGTTGCAAGATTTTAACGTTATCAAAATTGAATTGGTGATTTAGTTTTAGTGCGTGTTCTAATAGAGCTGTGTTATTACTGTTTGATTTAAATATTTTTTTTAGTATCATATTTATGTTGGTTAATTCTTTTATATAAATTCTGCTTCGTTTCTCCAATATAATGTTTATTACAATCTAAGCAGTCTATCTTATATATGACATCTTTCCTATTTATGTGTTCTATTTCGTTATGTGTTATTATATTTTTTATTTTATTTGTGTTATACAATGCCTTTTTCAAAATTTTCATTTTTTAATTTCTTTATTACTTTTTTAGTTAAGTCTGGGATATATTTTAATCTTTTATATTTCATGGAGTAATTGCTTTATAAAATACATGTTATTAAAAAAAATATTATTATTAATTGAGGGACATTACTATTGACAAAAAGAAGGGTCAGTTCACAGTTAGTAGAGAAAATATATTTATGTAAATATTATGTAAATATTCAGCCGTAAAAACGTTAAAAATTCAAATCTATATAATATATATATATATATATATATATATATATATATATATATATATATATATATATATATATATATAATAAAGTTTTCAAATTATCTTCTTTTTCAAAAATGTTTGACTTGATCTGTTAGCCCAAAAAATTATAATTTTCTTTTTTAAATCATTGAATATGCTGGCCTTAAAGGTTTTTTCCACAAAATAAATTTAGACAGATTTCTTTTTAACAAATCACAAAATACTCATATCTAAATTATAATTTCAATTAAATAAAAAATTAAAATATTTTTCAATGTTCCGAGAAATATATTATTTTGGCTGACCGAATTTCTTTATTGTTAACTGTTATATTTTGTTTTTTCGTATTGATGCGGGCAATTGTCTAGTAGTATATATTGTATATAGTATATTTGCTATCTTATCCTACTTTTATCATTTCATAAAATCTAACATTCGCAACAAAAATCCAGTTATATGTTGTAATAATTAAGAAGGAGACAGAAGAGGCACAAAGGCTGTAATAGGACTGTGCCAGAACCGGTCCAGGTCCGAGGTGAAATCTAGGTTTGGGGGCACATCCCCACCGCTCCCACTCGTCTTTCTTCTTCTTTTTCTTTCTTCCTTTCCTTTTTGTTTTCTTAATATTTTTTCTTTTTGGTGGTTTAAATCATCTGGGCCTGCTTTTTATCAAGATCGCCCCCAACGCTACGACCTACGGCTGAATCTGCTATCGGGAACAGTAGCCCCTGTTTAGTTGTACTCCTTCCCTTCCTCAAATTAACAAAAAAAAAAAAGAGTTTTAATTGGGCGATTAGTTGCAGAATACATGTTTTTTTTTCGGCCTCAATTTGGGAAATCACCGGGTTCGTGAATCGATTCTTGTTTTTTTTTAATGTTGTAATGGGTTGTAGTTCTTGTATCTGATCGATATGAGTTTCCGATAAAAGAGCAACTTAATTCGCAACTCTGCATTATTTAAGATATTAGGAAACATTAAATGCAATATTATTTTTTTTGCCCACTATCTTTGACATTTTTTAATTTGTAGGGAAAATATGATACTCCATATTACAATATTAATGCCAAAATACCTCATCTTAGTTCAGGGAAGATTATCTTGACAACAGAGAGAACAGGATTTCTAGCGATAAAGGCCTTCACATCTGACGAAACCATCGTCCGTTTTAAGTATATCAGTTTTGTCCTTATCTCTTACCAGGATTTCGTTACCAGTCCAGATAATGTGAATCCTCCTGCAACATTTCCGCTTTACTTTTTGTTTTAATACGAATAATTTAACCTTTATGGATATCTTAGCATATCCATTGTCATCATTAAGCCAGAAACAGTTTTCATTTTCTTGAGAATTAAACTAATATCTAGGCTTATTATGTATGAATATATATATTTTTTTAATCAAGTGATTGAAATTTACAACTGTACAAACATATATATCAAGTTAATGTGTTAATAACGATTACGATAACATGTCAATACTTGAAAAGAACTACTCAAAAAAATTCTTCGCTAGAAGATCTCTAGGCCATCTTCTTTTCAGACTCCTCGGAGGATTATCGGGAATTTAGTGGGAAGCAAGTTGAGAAACTAGTGGATTTGAGTGGTTCTGCAGCTTACTATGAAAGGATAGGTTCTGGTTTGGGCTGAATCAGCAACATATGGAACATTAAGATCTTTATAGATAAGTTTATTGCAGGCAAAGTAAAGAGCATTGAGGAGTTTTCGAAGGATTTTGGTTTGTAAGGATTGGATACGAGATGAATTGGAAGGTTTAATGGAGCCCCAAAGCTCAGATGTGAATCTTAGTTTATTTTTATATTTGAGTTTTGTCCTGCAGGGTACTTCATTAAGAAAAGATTTATCTATTTCCAAGTATTTTCACCACGTATCTTTTTCATTTAAGTTACCATTTGCATAATTAGTATGATAATAATTTATTTCGTTTACTCTAATATTTGATATATATTTTTAAGGTGTAGATTGTTTAAATAAAATTTTGTAACCAGTTTTGTGTCTATTCTGGCCTGTAAATCTGTCTTCTTAATTTCTGCAATTTCACTATGGTCTTCTTGCCGTAATAAAAAGATCCTATGTCCAACTGTATTTATGATGTCACGAAAGTTTTAAAACTTATGCTTTAATTTTAGTAGTTATTCCAATACATTTGATAATCGTTTAATGAGTGAAAAAAAAATATTGTGATATCAGTCATTCGTTTATTCGTCCAGGCAATCCAAAAAGTCGTTTTTATATCACTAGGATTTTTATATTTTGTGTTATTTTTTTCAGCTTTTTATTAAGTAATAAAATTTAAAACCTCTTATATAAACCTCACATTACAGTTTCAGCTTTTCACTTTATGAGAACTGGGATAAATTTTAAGTCAGTCTCCTTTAAGCGTTCAGATAGTGGATATGATAATTCCTATTCAGTCAAATTAGCTCTACGCTTACAAACTTAGCTGATAAAATAAATTCCTTCTCTCTGAACAGAAGGTTTGATGAATTTCGGTCATTTCTCAAAATATTAAAACTAACCTTTTTATATTTATATTTATTAATGGTAACCATCATATTTTTTGGTAGGAAAAAATACTTTTAAGGTTCTAAAAAAAAAGAATTTCGCATCGTGTAAAGTCATGATTGACTTTGGAATTGGACAATTGACGTGCCTGCTTTATCTTCTAATATATATATTTATTTTCTAATCCTCCAATTTTATTTTATTTAGGAATCACGGGATAGAATCTTGTTTTACCTCCTCGGTATTTGAAGATCGGTGCCCTCTGTTGGTAAAGGGTCCTCTGTTGTCTCTCCAATTTTTTTTTTTTTTTATAACCCACTACTTTTAAAACGAAAGTTTTAAACATATTAATCGACAGTAGTGTAAAGATTAGTCAGTATTTATAAATAAATCGTTGGAAACTCTTAAAACGTACAGGAAAGATGATTATCCTAGTTGTTAACAAATAATAGAATTTAACCTACTTATGTGTTTTTTTCAGTATATATACAATATTTTTTAAAAGATCTCCATTGTTCAAATCCAAGCCAAAAGATCGAAAGGAGATTTTAAAATTTCATAAATAAAAGATTTTGGAGAAATTGGAACTTATTTGCTTGACTTCCAGCACCTTTCCAAGGCCATAGATTCTGTAGTATCAGTTTTGTATACTCAGCCCACCAAAACTGGAGAAAAAGTTCTTTGGTCTGTGTGTGGTCCCGTCTTCAAAGTCAGGTACAAGAAATAGTCATCCGTGTATCCGAAATGAGTCATCCGAAACGGCTGCCGAGTATAGCATGAGTCTTCATTTTTTTAAGGAACAACTTCTAAGAAAAAAACATTTTGTCATTCAAGTTAAACCACTGTACAATTTTAGATGAGTATATAATGGCATAATATATAAACCAATCATGTACTTATCCAACTGACGTACCAATAGTTTTCGATATCGAATAATCGATTGTCCCAATCGAGTATAAGTCTTACTTTCCATATTTCTCGACTTTGGTCAGATCACACTTTTCAAAACCAAATCATTTGACTCATAGATAAAATTCAAATGTTCAATTAAACTTAGTTAAAAGAATTAGAGGATATTGACATAATATGTAAATATTCAAGTATATATTTAGATATTTTATTTTTTCTTATATGATTGTAATTTTCTTCCTGTTGATAATTTCTGCTGCAATTACTGATCGATTGAATTATAAGTAATAAGGCCTGACAATTGTACTTCTGCTACATGTGTATTACCATTCTCAGGGGACAGTATGTTCCAAAATAAAGTTTATTTTCATTCAGTCGTGTACATTTTCAAAACTGACCGTCTTAAACATGTATCTTATCATGTCAATCTACGCATTTTATGTTCTTGTATATAGTTTAAATTTTTTTATAAAATGTACGTGTTTATCTTGCGGTTGAATGCATCCACAAAATTCGATTATTTTAAATTCAAATTTCTTGACAAATGTACCTAATTTGGATAGCGAAGTGATCTTTGTTGTTTTCAATTTAATATCGATAGTCGGACAAATTCGCAAGTGGGAAAAAAAGGCTGAGAATGTGGGAAAAAATAATGTTAACAAAAGGAGTTGGGTTGTAGGCCATGAAACTAATTCTACCAGTTTAGTCTGGACATCAGAAAGTGTCCAAATGTTTACTCCAAAGAGAGAAAAAAAAAAAACAACAATAATAAAAATAAAAATAAATAAAAAATCACGTTTTGCGTTGTTTTATTCGTATATTAGGC
This sequence comes from Euschistus heros, assembly GCA_003667255.2. Classification (NCBI taxonomy): domain Eukaryota; kingdom Metazoa; phylum Arthropoda; class Insecta; order Hemiptera; family Pentatomidae; genus Euschistus; species Euschistus heros. The sequence goes on along the minus strand of RCWM02000454.1, from coordinate 535,417 downwards.
TGATAAATCCGAGTTTTAACTTTCGGTGTAACGAAATTTAAGCGCTCCGATAAAATGCCAATACTGCCAAAAATTATATTCACTTGAGGTACGCACGATGGTATAGGAGTATCAATACAATTAGGAATAATGAATTATTTGCTACTTCTATTAGATTTTTCTTTTTGAATACTAGTTTGGAATGTTAAACAAACATCACCAGTTCTAAAAATATCAGCACTTTGCTATATATAGTATATGTGTTAGTGTTTGTGAAAATGTAAAGCAATCAAAATGATTTCTTGTCTTGCATATAAAAAAAAACAAAAAAACATATATATGTATGTAGCTCCGTATTTTCTATCTTACCTGAGTGCTGACGTTCTGCAAATTTTGTATGTTTTAGGACTGATGATGAATGTTTAAAATTCGAAACTAGTTTAAAAAAATTCTAAAAGGAGTGGAAAATAATTCATCAATCCTTATTTTATTTATTTTTTAAAAACTATTTATTGATATTTACAACTGTATACATATATACAATAAGTAAATTTGAGGAAATTAATACAATGAAAGGTCAATAATATATAAAGAACTACCCATTAGTATTTATAAGTAACAAAAGTTCTACATTAGAAGGTCTCTCAGCCATCTTCTTTCCAGGCGCCTCAGAAAATTATCGGGAATGGAATGGGAAGCAAGTTGAGAGACTTGTGGTTTTGAATGATTATGAAGTTTACTTTGAAAGGGTAGGGATCTAGTTTGGGCTAAATCAGCAATATATGGAACATTAACATCTTTATAGATAAGTTTATCGGTGACAATCCTAAAAATTATATTATTATTTTATTTTTGCTTCCAAATCTCATTTTCTTTATTTGCAGTTTTAAACTAAAACTAGTTCGAAATTCGAATTTGATGAATTATATTGTAAGACTAATTGTAGTTTAAGATCCATCCTAAAATTACTGAATGTTCTTATATGCATCTTCAGCCTGACTTACGGACCTAATTTATCATCAAGTTGTTTTCGAACTTTCTACATGTTCGGAGAAAATGCATGTCATGGCAATAATAAAAAATTAAGGTCAAAATCATTGGCTGGAGAGGTAAAACATTTATAATTTTGATGAGTACAGCTTAAGAAATTGAAGAGAATGAAGAAGCATTGGCACCGTTAGGTCCGTCCCAGCGGCCAAAACACGTTTGGTCAGATCGCCTGTCATGAAAGTATAGTAGGGGGCCTGCCAACGGCCCTAGATTTATTTCTAACATTATATTGTCTATGTCTATAATTGTTGAAGTTTTAAAAATTATTTAAAACATTATTTCAGAAACAAAAGTGTAATCTATGCTGTTATTTTCAGTTGTTTTTTTTTCTAATTAAACAATTAAATATTTTATTCCTCGTGCATAATATGCCATTTTTTTAAATATTTATTTCAAGGGCTTGGTGGAAGTAGGGGTTATGTAATAAAACACATGAATTTTTTTTTACATTTTCCTGTAGAAGGGAAATGTTTCTTCAGCTCCCTAATCTTCACTATTAATCTTTACTATACGTCTTTTTTTAGTTGTTTTTAAATATCCTGACTTTATACATTACACTTCTGCACATGAATTCTTCATACTAAGAACTTTTGTTTTTTTTAATTTACAACTGTACACAAAATATATACATCAAGTAAATGTGTCGATAGTGAATACAATAGCATGTAAATAACTTGTGAAGAACTACTCACTAGTAGCACTTCAATAAATTCTACACTATAAGATCTCTAGGCCTTCTTTTCAGACGCCTCGGAGGATTATCAGGAATTGAGTGCGAAGCAAGTTGGGAGACTAGTGGATTAGTTACGGAGACTACTATGGAAGGATAGATATCTGGTTTGGGCTAAATCAGTAACATATAGGACATTAAGGTCTTTATGGATACGTTTATTTGTAACAAAGTAAGGAGCATTAAGGATTTTTCGAAGGATTTTGGATTGCATACGGGAAGAATTAGAAGGTTTAGTTGAGCCCCAAAACTCAACTCCATATGTCCAAATAGGTCTGATAACCGCCATAACTGTTAATTAGTCTATGTCTAGTAAATGTCGAAAACGACGTGCAGTTTCCTGTCGTTTTAGTCTTGTTCCTAAGAACTACATTGTATTTTTTAAAAAATAAAAAATAAGTAAAAAAAATAAGTATTTCCTGGCCCGGTTGTAAATTAACATTAAACGTGCTCTGTGCTTGTGACAATATTATCAATAGTATTAACTAAAATCCTTCAAGCAATAAATTTGCCGATCTAGCCAAAATTCCATCAGAGCCACAACCTACGCAAGGATTTTCGGACCCTGTTCCACCACCGATTTTTGTGACCAATATTAAAAATTTTATGAAATTCGGCCAAGAAATCGCCAATTTGATTGGTCAAACCAACTTTAAATGTTATTCGAGGGTTAAGGACATAAAAATTAACACAACGACGACAAAGAACACTATAAAAAGTTAGTTAACTATTTGTCAGCCAATAACTATGAATTTCATTGTTATCAATTAAGAGAAGATAAATCATACCGAGTCGTACTGAGAGGTTTACACAGCACAACTCCAACAGACGCGATAAAAAGAGATATTGAAGAAATAGGACATAATGTTAGGAACATTTCAGTCGTACTCCATCCTACAGAAAAGTACCCTCTCCCGCTATTTTTCGTAGATCTCGAGCCTGCAAAAAATAATACAGAAATTTTCCAAATAAACCGACTTGTTTACTCAGTCGTTCGTTTTGACCAGCCAAGACAGCGACCAGTAATAGTACAATGTACTAAGTGCCAAAACCTTGGGCACACAAAGACATACTGCTACCATCCACCTAGGTGTGTCAAATGTGCAGGCGACCATGCCACAGAAACCTGCTCCAAGACTCGTGACACACCTGCCAAATGTGTATTGTGCAAAGAAGATCACCCCGCAAATTATAAAGGCTGCATAGTATATAAAAACACCCAGAGAATAAGAACACATAATGCGACCATAAAACATCAAACACAAAAGAGTGGTAGACGTAATAGTCAACAACATGAATCCTTGAAAACCGCCTGTGAGGAAAACCAAATTTTTCTCACTGAAAATCAACCCTCAACTTCAACAGCCACCAATCTGCCCCACAATGAACCTCGAGCATCGTACTCAAACGTCACCACAAACCAGTAACAGCATCGACCACAACATCGAACTCAGACGCCTCAAATCTCCCAACCTCAGGCTCTGATTCCCAAACCACACCCTTCCCACCAACCTCCAAGTCAACACACCTATCTCATAATCAACTACCCCTACGGGTGAAACTACCACCTGAGACTCAACACCCAGTTCCTTCCCAAACGTCCTTTCTAACATACCCAACCTCCAAAGACCAAACAACCACTAACGTCCCAAGATGGGATCCCTCCCCAGCCAACACTTCCGGGCCAACAAATCCTCAACATCCTACTCCAACCCAAAATCCAAGTGATATCAATTCCATCCTCTCATCGTTCTTGACAGAACTTAAAGAAACTATAAGACCTCTCATTTTCCTTCTCACAAGAGTCCTTTCTGAAGTCCCATTCAACATCCCAAAATGAGCAAAAAGCCCCTTTCTGTCATTTTATGGAACGCAAACGGACTAAAAAATCACCGAGACGAACTCGACATATTTCTCCACGACAATCAAATCGATATTGCCCTACTGACTGAAACTCACTTTACTCAACAGATACATTTTTACATACGTGACTACATCACTTATAGATCTGATCACCCAGATAACACCTCCCATGGTGGATCCTGCATCCTTATCCATAAATCAATACCACATTCCTTTGTCCATTCTACTTCAATTGACGCCATTCAATCCACCTCTGTATCCATTTCAACTCGTCCTTTCCATCTAACATTTTCAGCTGTATACTGCCCTCCTGGAAATTCCCTATCGCATAACCTCCTTGATTCCTTATTCCGATCCCTCGGACCGCGCTTTATTGCAGGAGGAGATTACAACGCCAAGCACCAGCGATGGGGTTGTCGGACATCCAACTCCCGTGGCAGTATCTTATCCCGTATTTCAACCTCCAACTGTTATTCAGTCCTCTCACCACTAAACCCTACCTATTGGCCTACATCGCCCAAAAAAAAAACATCCCGATATCCTCGATATATTCATTACTTCCCAAATTTCCACCTCTCATACCTCTCTCAAATCCCTGGATGACCTTTCATCAGACCATAGCCCTGTTCTGCTTCTCTTGCATTCAAATCCTGTCCCTAAACCCTCTCATCCTAGACTGATTACGGGACGAGTAGACTGGGACAAATTTCGTAACGATCTAGAAAACAAATTAGACTTGAAAATTTCACTCAAAACAAAACATGACATTGACACCGCCATAGATAAACTTACCACATCAATATCCAACAGCATTAATGATAACACCTCACACGGAACAAATTTTAATTCTCTTCAGACTAACTTGCCATACCACATACGCGACTTACTAAGAGAAAAGCGTAGAGCGCGAGCAAAGTGGCATAGGACCAGATACCCTTCAGATAAAAATAATTACTCTAAACTAACAAACAAACTTAAGACAGAAATTAAAAAATACAAAATTCAAAAACTACAAGACTATACAGAAAACCTCAATACCACCGACAAATCTTTATGGAATACCACCGACAAAACTTCTGAACTTCAAAAATCACAATCATCCTCTGCTAACCGAATCCCAAACCTGGTCAAAATCTGATGAAGAAAAATCACTCATTTTTGGCCAGCACCTTTTCCAAACTTTTAACCCACATCCTGATATTGTTAATACTACTCACTTAAAATATATAGAAGCTGAACTAAATATTCCACTCCAAATGTCTCCTCCCCCTAAAGCATTCCATCCTTCTGAAATATCAAACATCATTCATAAACTACCTTCAAACAAAGCCCCCGGACACGACCTAATTACATCCCAGATCCTAAAACTCCTTCCTCGGAAAGCCATCCTATTCCTAACATACCTATATAATGCTGTGCTCCGTACCACATATTTTCCTGGATCCTGGAAATTATCCATAGTTAAGATGATTCCAAAACCCAAAAAGCCACCAGAGCTCCCATCCTCATACCGTCCTATTTCCCTTTTGCCAATCATGGGCAAAATCCTTGAAAAACTAATTTTAAAACGCATGTATCCCATCCTAGATTCCCATCATGTAATCCCAGATCACCAGTTTGGATTCCGAACATCACACTCCACCATTCAGCAATGCCATCGTGTGGTGGACGTTGTCTCCTCCGCATTGGAGCGCGGAATGTACTGCACGGGAGCCTTTCTCGACGTAGAACAAGCCTTTGACCGAGTCTGGCACCCAGGACTGCTTTACAAACTCCGCAAATTCCTTCCTTCAACATACTTCCTAATTATCCGTTCCTATCTGAGTGATAGAACTTTCAAAGTAAACCATAAAAATTCCTATTCTCCCCTCTTTACCCAATCTGCCGGCGTTCCTCAAGGTAGTATCCTAGGCCCCATCCTCTACACGGTGTATACAGCTGACATTCCAACACATCCTGCCACTGTCCTCACCACTTACGCTGATGACACATGTGTGTTATCAGTAAACAATGATCCCTTCATTGCCTCCCAAACACTCCAATCCCATATCCTAACCCTTCAAGAATGGTGTCAGAAATGGAGAATCAAAATAAATCCCAAAAAATCTCACCAAATAACCTTTACGCTTCGTCGTAAGCCCACGACTTCCTGTCCTACAGTATCCTTTAATGATATTCCACTAATCCCTGTTGAACAGATCCGCTACCTTGGACTCCACTTGGACAAACGTCTTACTTGGAATCCACATACAAGACTAAAAAGACAAGAAACTGCCCGTCGTTACAGATTACTTCAACATTTATTAGACAAACGTTCAAAGCTCCCAATTAATTACAAAAGACTAATTTACATGACTGTGATTAGACCTATCTGGACTTACGGAGTTGAGCTTTGGGGCTCCACTAAACCATCCAATTCATCTCGTATTTAATCCTTACAATCCAAAATCCTTCGTAAAATCCTCAATGCTCCTTACTTTGTCACCAATAAACTTATCCATAAAGACCTTAATGTTCCATATGTTGCTGATTTAGCCCACACCAGATACCTATCCTTTCACAGTAAGCTCCATAATCATTCAAATCCGTTAGTTTCTCAACTTGCTTCCCACTCCATTCCTGATAATCCTCCGAGGCGTCTGAAAAGAAGATGGCCCAGAGACCTTCTAGTATAGAATTTTTATTTAAGTGCTACTGATGGGTAGTACTTTTCATGTTTTGTCACGTTATTCTTATAGTTAACAGCACATTTACTTGATGTATATATCTTGTACAGTTGTAAATTTCAATAAATTGTTATTAAAAAAAAAAAAAAAAAAAAAAAAAAAAAGTTATATCCTGAAATATATTATATTGTATTTATCAGATTTATAGTACTGCAAGAAGCATTAAAGGGTTAGATAATGTTTGTACTTACACAACAGCAATTGGATTTTATTACTTTTACCACGTTGAACCATAAAGGAAACTATCACTTTTATTTTTGAAATCCACACATGTTAAATACAAAATTGACAATTAACGAATGTACTGAAATATAAATGAAGCGTTTGGTGGAATAAGGGGTTATATATTTTTTAAAAAATACAATGTAGTTCTTCGGATGAATAATTGTGCAGAAGTGTGAGTTAGCAAAATCTCAATTGCTAAAAAACTAGGAAAATACATACGATGAAGATGAGGGGGCTATGAAACAATTTCCTGCTGAAGGAAAATGTAATAAAAAAAACATTTTAACATAAATTACTCAAAATTGTGTTTTGTTACATAATCCCTTCTTCCACCACGTCGTTTAAATATGTTTAAAAATGGCATATTAGGCATGAAGAATGAAAGATTTAATTGTTTAATTGAGAGGTGTGACGGTACCATTTTTTTTTTTTCGATTCTCGATAACTGTATTGGTAAAAATAAATCAATTCGCTATACCTCGGATTAATAAATTTATAATTAGTATATAAATTTATTAAATATTATTTATTAGTAAATAAATGTTGTATGATTTAGAACTGAAGATGAATGTTTAGCATTCGAAACTGGTTTTATAATAAAAATAATCCCAATAAAAGTGGCAATTAATTCATCAATCCTAATTCTAATATACATTGTAGACTTAAATATTTATAAATATTTCAGAATTAAAAGTGATGATTCGCATATACATTACTAGTATCACCTGTTCGTTTATTAGTAAAGAACTTTAATAAGTTTAACTAATAATTGAAGTTTTATTTGTTTATCTATAAAAATCAATTCGCTATACCTCGGATTAATAAATTTATAATTAGTTAGTACATATTTTGAATATATATTGTGTATTATATTGTGCATTGTGCATTATAGTACAATTTTGAATAAATAAGGATATGATAAAGCACTGAAAAAACTGAAAATAATTTTAAAAAACAATTTTTTTTTAGACCCGTAGATATATATTTTTACTTATTTCCGATTTTCTTCTTCTTAGTTTTGAATCTAAAGATCATGAAACAGAGAAAAAAACAAGTTTGAGAGTCATTCCTTCTTGGTGTGATCGTTTTCTCCGTATAATATTTAAGGAAGTTTTCGGCACATTTCGAACCGAGCAACACGGATCGAAATGTGCCGAAAACTTCCTTATCAGATATTTAATGCAAAATATTTTTTGTTAAAAATCATTTGTCCCCAGGGCCTTCAATTTTAAAGCTATATAGGTTTGAATAAAAAAGCCACGGTTGAAACCCTCTATTTTTTTTCAACTTTGTTTATTTTGAATAATCATTGATTGTTAATTTAATTTAATTATCAATTTAAGTAATTTTATCCTTTTAATTCTAAAATTTAAATTGGGAATACCAGCAGATTATAGACAGGCATATCTATAATCTATTGTTTTTCCCAGTCATGGAGAAATTGAATATTTGTTAGCTTTATTGTTATATTCTCACCTGTCTTCAAATTGAAGACAAATTGCTATATATACGATAATTATAAAATATCTTGTGAGGCAAGATTTAGATCCTTCAGTATCTCTAACTTTAATTCTCCATTTTAGCCTTCGTTATATGTTGTCAAGTATATTTGTTGTAGCTGTATCTTGTACAAGTCTGCTTTGATGGTCATAGTGTTGTGAAAAATTCTATGTGACTTTTATTGACTGTTTCGTAAATTTATGATGCTTAAATCCAAATGGGTTTTAGTAAGGGTGTGTATTTACTGTTGCTGTTGTTAAAGTTTTAGTGAGGTCATTTATAATGATTCGCTTATGTTTTTAGATAAGTTTTATTTGAAAATATTATGATAAAACTTTTCGCATGGTTTTAATGCAATCTATAAGGAAATGAATTGTATTTTTCCCTCTTGACATGTTTTTAAGGTTAATCGTCTTGTTCCTCCTACGGCTGCCCTCGAAGTGACGGCATGGACTCACTTCCTATTACGATTAACCATAAAATGAATCTTTTACAATCAGTCTTCCTCTCTCTCCCTCTCTCTCTCTCTCTCTCTCTCTCTCTCCCCCCCCCCCCCCCCCCCCCCCCCCCCTCTCTCTCTCTCTCTCTCTCTCTCTCTCTCTCTCTCTCTCTCTCTCTCCCCCCCCTCTCCCTCTCTCCCCCCTCTCTCTCTCTCTCTCTCCTCTCTCTCTCTCTCTCTCCGTCTCTCTCTCTCTCTCTCTCTCTCTGATTCCGCGATCTCTCCTCTCTCCTCTCTCTCTCTCTCTCTCTCTCTCTCTCTCTCTCTCTCTCTCTCTCTCTCTCTCCCTCTCTCTCAACTCTCTCTCTCTCTCCCTCTCTCACTCTCTCTCTCTCTCTCTCTAATATATAGAGAGAGACTGATTATAAAACAACTGGAGTTATTTTCTTTGCTTTTTTATCCAATGAAGAGTTTATTATGTTTAAAATGCACATTTCTATTAAGGAATTGTCATGATGTTTTATTTACACAAGTAACTGATTTTTATGTCAAATGAGATCTCTATGTTTTTTCAGTTTCAAAAATAAATTTCTCCATGAAATCGAAACAAAATTATTACGTTTAACATACCATTCGAAAGCTGATTAAATTTGCAAGTTTTTGTGAGATTTGACGTTTTGTGGATAGTTTGTTCGAAAAACGGTGAGCTTTGAAGTAATATAAGACATTGTGATTTCCCCAAATAAGGTGAAGATCAAGCTGTTCTTTAGATACCAAGTTTGTAAAATTCAAGGTTACAGGTACCCAGCTATTATAGAAAATTTAATGCTCGATCCGAAAATGTGGTCAAAATTTGAAAACTTTTGAAACAAAAAACAAATATTACAGCTTTTATGGAAGAAAACGTGGTTTTTCAAAAAAGTCTTTGATTTACCACATATCTACAACGGATTGGAATAGAAAGGTGAGGTCTTCGGCATTTTGCTAGATTTTTGATCTAGTTTCACCCATTTTGTTTTTTACACTAAGAGATACTCACCCTGTATATATATGCGGATTAAAATGGAGATATGCAATAATGATGATTGATCACTCTCCCTTGTAAAAAGAGTTATTCTTAAAAAGAGATTTTTTGCCACTGTTTCATTACGAATCTTCAAGTAAACTTCCAGTCATATCGAAAAATAAAAGCAATATAATTGAACATGGAATTGAATAAAAAAAAAAAAAACTGATGGTTTCTTCAAATCTGAAAGCGTGGAGTGCCATTATAATGGCCGTTGTTGAGATTTCGCTATCGTATCGTCCCGAGGTGGTTGAACCTGGAAGCAATGATATGTCATGATTGTGATTATATACAATCAGCTGGCCGGGCGGGTGTGGTTATGTGCCTGGCTATCCAACCCTTCTGTCTCCTACTCTTTCTGTTACGTCAACCCTCTTGTGGTTCCTAGGTTGGCTTCATTACCCAATCCTACGTATGGATCCAACAGCCAGTTATAACTGGTTTATTGGAAATAGTTCTCAATAGTTCTACATACAACCAAGAATTATCTTTAAAATGTAACTGACTTAAACGAAGTAAGAAGGTCTTAGGTTCTTATTCTGATGTCGATGCTAAGAAAGAATCTGGTCGCATCATTTGAATTGTTAATTTTTTAATAACTCTTAAATGTCTGTAGAGTAATTTTATTGGTATCATTAAAAATATGGTCCTTTAATTCTTCCTAGAAAGCATTTTTTACCACATTTTTTCTGAAGTATTTAAAATAATACAAAAAAATTCCTGGAAGTCATTTCGTATTGCATCAACCAACAGGAAAACTGAAAATGGTCTGATGTCACGGAAAACATCAATCATTATACTTGGAGCTTTGCGTGTAGTAACCATTAATCATATCATATAATTGTACAATGGTTATACTTAATTATCAAATATCTTACCCAATAACTTATTTAGTACAGTTGAGCCCCGCTTGTCTGGACTTGATCTGGAAACCGGACTGAAGCTTAATTTGCAGCAAAACGCAATTATTAAAAAAAAAAAATTCACAGGATTTCATTTTAGTTGATACAATATGAAATCTAACATATTTAAGAAGGGTTCTAGTATTTAAGAGGTGGATGGAAAAGCGCAGAGTAAGGAGGTCATGAATATAGGTGTTTTTTTTATTTTTTTAGGATTGAAATAAGAGTCTTGACGTCACCTAGGAAGTATTGATGTCAGTAATAGGGGTAAAGCCACCAAATTTCAGAATACCTGTTAGATATGTGAGAACGTCTGGGGATCCTGAAAATATAGATAATTTTTAGATGTAGGTTGTTGGTTAGGGTATCCAGTAAAGAACAAAGCAGTTAAAATTAAATTTTAATTTTTAAAGTCGACGTTTCGACTTGCATTGCAAGTCTTCATCAGGGTTTCATATAATATTTTTGACTAATAATTGAAGTGTTCTTTGTTTATCGATAAAAATCTTTTAAAAAGTGTGCGATTGAGCATTATTTCATCAATGATATTTTCACGCATAGCTGTAATTTTTTATCTGGTTAAATAGCCCAGATTAGGTGCTTAAAGATTAAGTAAAAGCCTAATTAGACATCCAATATTTAGTTTTAATATATGAGTTGGTAATCCAGATGGACAGAGACTATTAAAAAAACTCTTGCGGATAATGAACTGCATCATCAGTGGTTACAACTAAAGGCCCATGAATCACATTTTTACACACAATATCAAAAATGTAGCTCTACCATTGTAAACTCTATTGCGGAATGGTGCTATCACTTATCGGTCGGTTTTCAAACTTCACTAGGGTCCACATTTCGTACCACATATTTAAATAATTTTTAATATTTTAGTTGAATATAAGTAAATTTTATAATAAATTTCAAGCTCTATATAACATCGTACCTTTGTAAACAGCTTCATATTGCACCTCGCTAAGGAACTCATCTCCAGGCTCAAACGGTGATGAAAATTGGACAGGGCCTACATCATCTCGCCATCAGCCAACAGATGCATTTTAAGTTTTTTTACCTAAAAAATAAACTCCCTCCCAAAGAAAAAAACTACAAAACCAAGTAAACAATTGATTTACATTGAGTATAAATATTAAGGCTTTTCTATTTTTTCTATTTTTTGATATTTTGTATTTTGGATTTGGTGGGTGGTCTATACCTTGTAAAATGATAAGATACCTAAATTTTCTCTTTGGTTTTGGTGATTAAATTTTGAATATGTTATGTTCATGTTAATCGGGACCAAGTTAACTGGCATTTAAATTATTGTTTAGTTGCAGATACTTAATATTAATCTGTAGTGAACTATATCATTTTTTTTATTTACAATTTATTGAAATTTACAACTGTACAAAAATACATTAAGTAAATGTGTTAAAAACGCTTACAATAACATGGTAAAACTTGAAAGTAACTACTCATTAGTAGCACTTTAATATATCATTTTATATATTATATAATTTTATATACTATACTATATTATATACTATATCATTTTAAAAGCTGTTTTAATAATTTTTGTATTAATTTTTTTTTACTAGTCTTTCTGTTACCACTTATAAAAATTGTGGCATTATTTCCTTGATCTGCTGAGACTAAGGAGCTGTAGGTAGTTTTTCAATTTCTACTAACTCTTCCCACCGTAACCTCTCAGCGGAATGGCGCTTGCAACCTATTAGCCGATTTGCAAACTTCACTTAATTCAAACTTTATAGAATTTTTAATAACTAATTAATTGAAAATCGTTAGATTTATTATTGCTAAACCTTCCTGGAACTATGAATATGGTATTGTTTAAATTTGGTACAGATTGGTTCTGCAGTTTTCGTGGTTAGTAATCACAAACGAAAAATGTCCTATTATTTTTTTAATTGTGTAGATTAATTTTTATCAATTAATGAGTTAATATTTACATTTGTCTAATTTTTCCTTTTGTATTCTAATTTATATTGTTACAATAGTTTAGAACTGACGATGCCTAACATCGTATGTTCAAATTTTTAAGTGTTTCCGGCAAAATAAATAATACATGTTGACTTATGTTTCATCGAAAACTTGATGAACTTTCTAATTCTGGAACAGTTAAAATAACATGAAAAAGAAATAACTGGAGCTGTAACTAATCCTGCTCAGTTGCTCAGTTGCTGTGAACTAAAAGCCTTTAACCTATCTGTATTTATAATCAGAGCTCTCCTTTATGTCTATGAAGCGTAATTCCATATTTCGGTGAGAGAAAACTTGACCCTTATTTTAGCTGACCTGGTTCTATTTAATTCGTTCTTTAAATAACAGTCTTTTATTTAATTTTATTTTTGAAATCGTGTACAGTTCTAATTTTTTTTATTCAGACATTAAAACCAAAACTATTTTTCGTTCCATCGCAAAACACCCCACGTTCTATCAATCTAAGTCCTTACGATATATCTGATTTAAACCGAAGAGTTAATGGTTCTCAGCAGCCTCAATGGGTTTCCAGATCAATTTCCGAAATAGTTATGATGAAGCTTTAAGGTGTTCAATCTACTGAGAGGATGAGCATAGTATCTTGGCTTTATTTTGACACCAATGAAACAGATGAGAGATATCTTGCTTTGGGATTTCCCAGACTGAGTGTTTGTATATATTGTATTTATAGTATGATTGTATCTCAAATTATTTTTTTTTAAACTATTTTTTTTAATATGGAACAGAACTTAACCGATGCTTTAGCCAATAGTACAGACTACTAAATAGGACATCCCAGCTCTCCATTGAAAACAAACTGCTCTTATACAAAACCATCACTGAACCTATTTGGACCTATGGACTTGAACTGTGGGGGACAGGTAAACAATTGAATATAAAACGCATTCAATCCTTTCAATCCACAGTCCTTCGTACCATTGTAAATGCTCCATATTATGTCTCCAACAAAACCTTACATAATGATCTCAATAGACCTTTTGTCCTTGACCTGATACCTCTTAAATTCTCCAAATTCCATCGCAACATTTCCAACCACCCCAACCCTCTTGTTCATTTATTATCCAGTTCCATCCATCCTTATAACCCCCCTCGCAGACCAAAACGGCAGTGCCCCCAAGATCTTTTTTCAATATATTAATTTTGGAGTTCTGGCAATAGCCACCTTCTCCACTCATGCCTCGAGTGAATGCACTATAGAGCTCTCACTCAGCCACCACTGGGTTTTTTACGCCAGTGACGCAGCTGAGAGAGAAGAGCTGGGACCTCTCTAGGCCTGGCTTATCCCTCCATAATTGGAGGGAGGGGTCTGGCTGGGGGTACCTAGGATAAGTGTGTATTGTAAATAAAGTACGGTTGTGTTTTTAACTTATAATTTAATTTTGTTTTATTTTTTATTATTACTATTTATTTATTCAATGTTTTATTTTTTTAAAATTTTAGTATTTCATTTTATTTATATGTATATTGTTTATGAATAGGTAGTTCTTTTCTGTTATCTTTTTATTTTTTTTATATATATATATATATATATATATATATATATATATATATATATATATATATATATATTTTTTTTTTTATTTTTTTTTTTTTTTTTTTTTCTCTTTGTACATAATGTGTGAATGTATCCCTATAAATGTATGTGAATAAATTTGAAAAAAATATGAATTTGGCTGGTAAAATTAAGAAATTGGTTGAAAAAATTATGAAATTGGTTGAAATAATTATGAAATTGGTTGGAAAAATAATGAAATTGGTTGAAAAAATTATGAAATTGGTTGAAAAAAATTACGAAATTCAATGAAAAAAAGCTATATTAGTTTTAGGAAAACGTTTGTTGATTGTTTTGAAATTCAATTTTTTTTTATTATCACTAAAATGTAAAAAGTCTTTGATAAATCTAAGCTATACCTGAGTATAACTAATAAATATTGTGTGTTTGTTTCGGTTGGGTAGATATCTTTTTTATAGTTATATATTATCTAGATTGTTACTTGTTTTTAAAGCACATAATTTACTGAATTTTATTTTTTATAAGTATTAAATATGAAGTATTTATATAATTTTATTTAAATAAATACTGGTTGATTAACGGTCTTGGAATAGCAACGTATGAGTTACGAACGCACATGCTGTTTCCTTGATGAGGCTCTCCGCAATGCGGGGGTCCCTTTCTACCAATCACTGGAATTTATTGACATTTCGGGAAAATTGCTCTTCAACATTATTTTTTTATTATAAATGATTAGCGGGAACAAAATTGTTCCTTCTCAATTGAAGACTGTACGATTCAACAGTCTACATAAATAAAGATACAGTTTTTCTCTATATGTTTATTTTGTACTTTTATTTTTTGTTGATATTTAAAAAAAATATTAATTTTCGAATTTGTGGCTTCTTATTCTGGTTGTTATATTTAATGTTTTTCATTTCGGAGAAACGGTATAGTTCTTCTTTTTGTTTTGTATTTCTGATCGAAGCTCTCACATGCATTTGATCCCCAAAAGAGTTCCTGATATTACATAAGGGAATAATTTATGGCGTTTAAACACTGTGCTATCCTACCTTATTCCTTGAAAAAAAAATCTACTTTCACGATCTGTTACTTCATTATTTTATTACTATTTTTGGTAAGGGTAGCGAAAGAAAAAAATGTTTAGGTTAAAAAAGGAAAGAAAGCAGTTATTAAATTTTAGCACTCCACGGTATTTTTTTTTTCACATTGGTCTATTATAAAATAACGAGCTCTTTACAAAACACTCAATAATGTCACGCGAATTAGTAATGAACATCAGTTTTAGAAGAACATTTAACTTTACCTGTATGTAATTATTTGCCTCACCTGTTTTCACTCATCCTCAAAATATATTTAAAAAAAGTGAACAGTACTGGAAATAAATGGTATCTTAAGTTATAAAAAACAATTATATATACCAATATATAATTGTATATATATACCATATAATAATTATATATACCAATATAATTGTATCGTCACTCTAATTAGAAAACCTCGTAATTTCCAATTAATATTGGAAGATTTACGAGATTTTCTAATTAGTGTGACGATGTATTCATTATAACGCTTATGATTTATTATTAATCAAATCGTAGTGGAATCAAAATTAATTACCATCAACAAGGTAGCAATTATATTGTTTATTTTATATTTTATTAAGTAATTATGTCTTCTTTGATTTGGTAAAAAGTAAAGAATCGCCGTAAGCAGCTTTGTTAAACATCGTAAAATATAAAGGTTCCCATGTTCTAAAAATTTTTATTTTCAAATACACTCCCCGTCAAAAGTATTGCAACACCCATATTTCTTGAGATTTTCTTGGTTTTGACCTAAATCCACACTTAGTTTATATTCATATTGTATATTAAATCTCAGATATTATGGATTAAATCTGAGACACGTAATTCACTGTTCAATAACAAACGATTGAATTTTAGTTTATTTTTTTTTTCAAATTTCCTTTCAGTCCATGTTTATCATTCATTTCGTTATTTTCTGCAAAATATTTTTAAAAGTATGCCAAGACTAATGGAAGCAGTCATTCAAGCCAGAAGGGGAAATAAGTCTTATTAAATGTTAATTAAAGATTTAAATTGTAATTTATTTTTTAAAAAACTTGTTTTTGTACAGTTTAAAAATGTTTATTATAGACTTCAGAACCAATATTTATTATGAAAAAACAGACGTTTTTGTACAATTCAAATATTTCAATGTGTTGCGGTACTTTTGACGGGGATACTTTTGTTGTTGACGAGATGTTTGTTTAAAGTTTATGGCAGTTTATTCAAAATACTAGCTCACAGTAGCTATGTCACTGATATGATTCTTTAAGGCTGTAGTCTAAAGAGAAAGCATTCCTGAAAAATTGTACTCACAAGATTTAGCTAAACAGCTTTATTAGATAACAGATAGATATACTTAATCTATAATAGATTTGTTAGAATAAATAGCTATTTATTCAACTAACACTTTCTAATTGTTCTGGTCAGCTGCAATAGGTTTTCAGTTTTTCTTTTAGGTTTTCTATTTTTCACGATTTATATGTAGCTATATGGAGATATATGTATATATGTAGCTGAATAAGTTAATGATAAAAAAAGACCTTAACGAGGCTTATACCACCAAAGAACTTGGAAAGCAAAATGATCTGTTCCTTGGCAATCCCCCCATATCCGACTAAGTTTTACCGGAGATTTTTAGTTTTAGTTAGAAGCTAAAACTAGAGTTATAAGAATTTCGGTTTATCAAGAAAGTTGATGGGTAGTTCTTTCTATAGCTTTAGCTATAGTATTTTAAAAAAGATGGAATATTGGCAGAAAATATGTCTTCGAAATTATTACTTTGGTATTGATGGACAGTTGTTATAAACTGAATTTTGAACTGATTTTGATTCAGTGAATCCCTAAGAGTCTACATTTTGTGTGCAAAAGGTCGGGTAGTTCCGATTTATTTATATGTTGTTAGTGCTTGTGTTCTAAAATTCAAATTTCGAACCTTCAAGCGCCGTCGATCGCTAATCGGTAGCTTCAAAGATTCAAAACTTTCGTTGTTTCCTACGTTTCACCAAAATATCTCCTGTGCAGTTGGTTCTAAAGAAAACCTTTTTATATTCGAAATTTAACTTAGCTAAATTTTCAGTAATTTGAGCAGAAAATAAGCTCTGTAGCTTAAACGGAGACTAAATTACAAGCTATCAAATTTTCGGAGTTTTCTCGTTGCGGATTTTTATATATTTTTTTCCGGTTTTGCTCTATACGTTCTTAAAAACGATGCTTAGAGCACACTTCATTATGGAAGATTTTAAAGGTGACTTAGGTACAAATCTAACAAAATAGCTTGATAAAATATATGTATGCAAACATTTTAGTCTGTTAATGTGTTTAACGTACTTTTCTATTGGCTTTATTTTTTTTTTAAACGTTGATATATAAATTTTGATATAATCATAATACACTTTTAACTGTGAAAAACACGTTTCATTGAAATCTCCAGTTTATCCGACATTTTGGCTGTTGCACGCTACCGTTAAGTCCATTAGTGGGGTTCTACTGAAATATCATTTATTACTTTATATATATATTTTTTTATAGTTTATTTTTATTGATTTTACTTTTTATATAACTACTTTGTTGAAGGAGATGTAATTTAATATCCATTAATAGGCATGACTCCTATTTATAAATTTGTGAATCTAAATGTTTCGGAGTCTTTGGCTCCATCTTCAGGTTCTAAAATCAATCTGTGATTGCTTTCACACAGTCAATTTTACTGTCTCACAGCCATACTACTGGGCAATTCCCAAACCAAAAAAAAAGATTTCCCCGCAGTATGGCTGAGAGACAGTATAATTGACTATGTGAAAGCAATCACAGATTATTTCAGAACCTGATGATGGAGCCAAAGACTCAGAAACATGTGGATTCACAAATTAATAAATAGGAGTTATATCTAATAATGGATGTTTTACTTTTTACTTTATGCGAATGAGCCTCTGAAGACTACGCAAAGCATTAACTTCTTTTGGACCTTTTTGATCTTCCATATTCATTCGTTTTTTCACTGTGTGCTTTCTCCCTATCTTCCGACCATTTGGTTCCTGTTTTCATTTTCCTTTCTACCGGACAGACTTCCCATTCTTCTACCTTATGTCTGAATTGTGTTGTATCTGTTATATCTCTCTCCGTTATTCCAGCTTCCTTAAGATCCTTCTTTACTTCAGTTATCCATCCCATATTCCTGATCCCTTCTGTATATTCTATAATCCGTTTAGTTAGACGTGAGTTGTTTATCCTCTTGATGTGACGAAAGAATCTCTACGTTCTCAATTTTTATTACTTCATTTATTTTATTTTTACTCTCATTACATATTGTATGAATGGATTCACTGCCATCCTTAGTAGTCATTGCTCTTGACTGATGCGGCTTGTAATATTTATTCAATAAAAAAATAAATAAGGCTTACAATTAATTACAAGTTTCATTATGAAATTAAAACATTCAATAAATATCCTCACATGTATAAATATAAATGGTTTTTTAAGCTTATAAAGTATGTTGACTGAGTACAACTTCATTATCCGCGAATAATTCACTGACCTAAGTTGATCCTATTGCGATGCGTAATGGCATTCTAATAACTACTAAATATATTAATATATATTTTTAATTAAAAAAACAATCCTTTTCGGTTCTCACACACAATATATATATCGGCCTGATGTTAATTGCCAAAGCTATTGTGAAAACAAGGGCTGGCTGGCTGGCTGGCAGGGAGGGTGTTCCGTTTTGCTGGGGTGTCCAATCAATCCCGAGGGTGTAACCCCTCCCCCGAGGGGATCAAGGCTTTTTTTTTTGTTGGCTATAAGCCACTCTTCTGGAACGGCAGCAGTTTTTGTGACTCCATTATTTTGTGTGCTGCACTATATTCCAATTTTTTTGTAGGGAACCTAAATAGTGTGATATATCAGAAATATTAAAAAGACCTTCCGGATTTTCAACAATGATAAAAAAAAAAAAAAAATAATAATTATGAATAAATACAGTAGAGCGTCGAAAATCCGAACCAGTTGGGACCATGGGTAGTTCGGATTTCCGATTTGTTCGGATTTGCAAACATAACCTAGAAATACCGCTTAGACTATTAAAAATACAGTTCTGGAATACAATACAGGAAATAAAAACAATATTTTCTATTTTATGTACATTACTGTACAATATCTCCTTAAATCCCAGTTAGATGCCGCCAATATGACAGATAATTAAAAGTAAAGTTAATCAAACTCAGTATATCCGATGCCAATGAATTTGCTTCAATAATCATTGTAAATTTAAATTCCTTTTTGTACCATTGTTTCCCTATAAATTAAAATGTCGTTTGTTGCACAGATTTTTATATCTACATAAGTTGGACATTTGTTTCCCTTATTATACATGGTTGTTATTCTTAGGGTCAATATATCCCAGAAAAAAGATTATTTTTTCATTTCATTTCATTCCAGTACTGTAGTTGGTTTCTTAAAGAAACATTTAGAGTACATACAATGGAAACTAACAGAACACTAAATAGTTACAGTATACAGAAAGAAACAGTCTAAACCTTACTATATAAAATCACTTACGTTTATGTATCTATTTTACATTAATTAAATATTTAAAAAAATCCTCGGATTTTTGACGCTCGGATTTTCTACGCTCTACTGTATGAGGAATATTTCTACAAAATGTACTACTCCCCGAATTCGAACTATAAATCATGGTTATGCCAAGGATATCTATAATGTGTTGCGTGTTACATTTCTTCAAATATGTTATTTAATGGCGGACGGATATTATAATTCTCTTTGGATCTCAACAGCAGAATGCTTTTATCATTAAAATTAATAAATGGCATGCCCGCCAATATTTTCGTCTGCTAGGCTATTAACCTATGAGTCTTAGTATCGCACCCAAATCAACTTTCGATTATATTTCAAAATAGTTCTCAAATTTTTCCATCTTTTGATCAATCTATATTTTAATGAAAAGGTTGAAAGTTCTTAAAGTAATTATTAAATTAAATTAACAATTAATTATTATTCGAACTATAAGTTGAGAGAAAATTAGTATTTCAAACTTGACTTAGGGGGTTAAAGATTATGTAAAAGCAAAATTGGACCTAAATTTCTAATTTTAATGAATTAGTCGGAAATGGACGGACAGAGACAATTAACAAACTCTTGTGGATAATGGACTGCATTATCAGAGCTTACAACAAAAGACCCATGAATCATATATTTACAAACATCAGAAAGCAATGGATCGACATTTTGATTTGGTAACAAAGGTGCAGGGGAAAACCACCAGAGACCTGTTGAAGTAGTTTTGAGAAAAACGCTTTTGAAAGCTTCAAGTTACCTGGATGCCATAGGAACCTCTTACAAAAATTTCTAATGTTTATAATGAATTTTTAAACAATACAGCTGTGGTTTGGATATCATGTTAGTACTCCTAAGAACCTTATTGTTGGCATCTTTAGCTTAAAACCGATAAAAGGTGGACTCTGATGGTTTTCCCCCTGTACCCTTGAATTGTTATTTAGAAGAAATAATTTTATTGATTTCATTTGAAGTGATGATTATATATAACAATATGGCAAACCTCGTTTCAGCCACTCAACATTGTACATTTAAACTTATATTATTGCTAAACCTTCACAGAACTATAAAAATTATGTATTTAAAATTTGGTATTCATAAATGGGTTCAGTTTTACCATAGTAAACTCTATTGAGGAATAAACTAACAATATATACATCGTTTTGAAACATTCCTAGTATCCACACTTCACGTCACACATTTAGATTTTATTAGTATTTTAATTGAATGTAAGTAAATTTCAAGTTCTATACAGGGTGAGTATCTCTTAGTGTAAAAAAGAATTGGGTGAAACTAGATCAAAAATTTAGCAAAATGCCGCAGACCACACCTTTCTATTCCAATCCGTTGCAGATATAAGATAAATCAAAGATTTTTTTGAGGAAACCACGTTTTTTCCCATAAAAGCTGTAATATCTCCATTTTGTTTAAATAGTTTTCAAATTTTGAACGAATTTTCGAATTTAGCATTAAATTTTCTATAAGAAAAAAGTGCATGTAACCTTGAATTTCACAAACTTGTGACCTAAAGAACAGCTTGATCTTACCTTATTTAGGGAAGTTACAATGCCTTATATTACTTCAACGCTCAACGTTTTTCAAAAAAATATCCACAAAACGTCAAATCTTACAAAAACCTCCAAATTTAATCAGCTTTCGAATGATATGTTAAACGTAAAGATTTGTTTCGATTTCAAGGAGAAATTTACTTTTGAAACCGAAAAAACATAGTGTTCTCATTTGGCATACAAACCATTTACTTGTGTAAATAAAACATCATGGCAATCCCTTAATGGAAATGTGCGTTTTAAACATAATAAAGTCTTCATTGGATTAAAAAGCAAAGACAAAAATTATTGTTTAATGGAAAATAAAGGAAAACTGTCAATAAAGCGACACCAGATCAGAGGTTCTTATGTTATTACATTTATTTATTTATTATTATTATCTAGGATTTATTTTAATAGATTTTCAATTTAGGTTTTAAAACTCAATGATAATGAACATAGATCTCAATTATTTGAAAAATATTTAAACAAAATGGAGGTATCATAGCTTTTATGGAAAAAAACGTGGTTTCCTAAAAAAAGTCTTTGATTTATCGTATATCTGCAACGGATTGGAATAGAAAGGTGAGGTCTGCGGCATTTTGCTACATTTTTGATCTAGTTGCACCCAATTTTTTTTTCACACTAAGAGATACTCACCCTGTATAACACCGTGCCTTTGTAACCTCTCAAGTAGAATGGCGCTTGCCACATATAGTTCAATTTTCAAACTTCGCTATTGTACAATAACTAATCAATTGCAAATAAGTAGATTTTATTATTGTAAACCTTTCTTTCATTATTAATTGTTTCAGTATTTTTCGTGGTTAGTGATCACAAATGACTTGTTCTTTTATATAATAGTATATATTCGTGTTTATTTTTATTTATTACCCTTTTAATACATAGATATATTTTGTTTTATATTATCCTCAATTATCAGGATTAATATTATTTGATCTATATTATATTTTGAATGAGGGCTTCAATAATAGTATTATACTAATTTATAATTGCTGGACCTATTACAAAACAAAACCGTACAGAAAGTAAGCTTTACCTTTGAGGAGGTCTAACTGGTCTTTGACAATAACTTACAATCCGTTAGCTGGCTAACACGACGTTTGTGGAAAGCTGCTACCTTGCCCGTTAGAGAGAACAGTTAACAGAATGGGGGTATAAAGTAATAAATCGCAATTAAAAGTTCCATTAATCCAGGACTGGCCGGAAATAAAGATATAAATTAAGGACTATTATTATTTGTCATTATTATTATTATTATTATTATTATTATTATTATTATACTAAGCAGAGAATTCAATCTATCAAAGGTAATAAATATTTCCATAAAATAGCATAGCGGGAAAAATTGTTAGTCTAGCGGGGAATGAAATTATCCATAATTGTCCTAAATCGCCTCTCCTGTTTTGGACCCTAAATTTGCTTTCATTTTAACCCTTCAATAGTCTTACAGCGTTTTCTTGTTCTAGGTTCCTAGTCTTAGTTGATGTTTCCATATCAATCTGCATTTTGTTAAGTTCAGAATTTTAAAAAATCATTTTAAATAAAAACATTGGCGATTCTTTATACATATATTGACTTAAGGAAACTGGGTCATATCACAGATAAATATTAATATTAAAATGACAAATTTACAAATTAATTTAGGTTGGAGATCTTTTCAGATACCTATTGTTCTAGGAAATTATTTATAATATCTCAGTTAATTTGCACATTCTGATCAACTTTGCCTCTTACATTTTTTAAAAATTATTTGATTTCTTTTATCGACATGTATCACTTAAAAAACAATCGGCATGTTAGTCATGTGTTAAGCTAGCACCCATCGATACCTACGCCTAACTCTCGTTTACTGGTTTATATTAGGAGATCTCTAAGCCAGCTCCTTTTCAGCCTTCTTTGAGTTTCCTCAGGCATATCTATATTCGGCATGTTCTGTATAAGTTTTTTGTATTGTCTGTGTACATATATCATACATCATGTATACATTGTATATATATATCATGCGAATTCCAATGAAATTAAAAAAAAAAGAGAATATTATCTTCTCAAGTTATTTACTTGATTTATTATTTTACAGAACATGTTTAACATAGATGCATTTCAAGAAACAATAATTTTTAATAATTTCTTGAAAAAAAGTGTATTGGTTAACTTGCTATCTGAAATTACGTTTGATTTAGTTAAAATTTTATATGAATCGTTCAGAATCAAAACCCTTTGATATATTGTTTTTTCGAACAATATATTTTTTTAATGTATGTTTATAAGCGCTTTATCTATGGCTTAAAGGAAGTATGTCAAAAACCACTAGACCCCAACCGAAATTGAACTTTAATCGGCCTTTATCGCATAATTTTTTAGGTTATGTTCACTCGCAGTTTTCAATGAATTCTATAATGTGAGTTCTTTATATTTGACACTTTAGGTACGCATCAATAAAATTAGGGTTGATGAATTAATCGCCACTAATGTTGGAATTATTTTTATTTGAAAAGTAGTTACGAATATAAACATTCATCCTCTGTTCTAAACACATACAAACATTTCAAAAGATCAGCACTTTATTGCATAGATTATATAAATAATAAATAAAAGAATTTTAAAGACTCGATAAAGAGCAAAACATTACAGAATAATTAATTTTTGGGTCGATTTCCAAAACAAGATCCGTTTGGACCAACACAAAATAAAACATTTCTGCTTATGTATTGAAACTGAAAATTAACAAGTTTAACTCCATTCCAAGAAACAGTATTGTAGATGGGTTTAAGGTGTGAACCAATTTTTCGTTGGTCCATAATTAGTATTTTATATATTTTTTATCTCCCTGTAATATTTTGAAAAATGGATATAACCGGTTTAGAATGACTCATATGACCTTATGTGCTCAGAAAATTATCTTCTTAATGGCAAATGTTCAGTATCTATTTATTTGATTAATGGTTTTACTATGTTTATAGTGGACCATATATGTACAAATATATATTTTATATTTTTAATTCCTTGTCTCTTAACTTAATTTTCCATTTTTATTGACGATTAACCTCCGAGGCGTTTCAAAAGCAGATAGCCTTGGTTCTTTCTAATTAGAAGTTTTATTGAGTAGTTGCTATACAATCTATTTTATGTTATGATCATAATCTTCGTATTTAATGGGTGGCTATAATTTTTTTTTTCTATAGTTATAATTTCAATAAATAGATTACACAAACACACACACACACAAAATAATAAAAAATAAAATAATTCTTACTAACCATAATAATGTAAGGTTTGTTAATTTATTATACCCCTGCTGGTAGACTGAATATAATTGATACAGACAACCTAACACCATTTAATTCCTACAGACGCGTGGAGCAGCTCGGGCGGCCAAAAGTCAATACCAAACTTGACAGCTCGACTTCAAACTTGTAACGGACTTTGGCTACAGGATTAAGGGCTTAATATCTACTACAACATGGGCAATAGCAATTATCTCCGGCTTGATAACACAAAGAGATTAGCGGGCGCTAACAAGAAATGAAATATTACCCCCGACCTTGGATTAAAACCACTGCCTCAAAATGAGAAGGTCTTTTCATCTTCTCAGACGCCTCGGAGGATTATCAGGATTGGGGATCAAGCCTTTAATGACGCTGATATTATTATCTTATTAAAAACGACATTATTTTTAGGGTAACTGATTCTTTGAGACAATGTTCATATAATACAGAAAAAAACTTAGAAGTAGTAAACTCGTTTACCTACGACCTGTTGTGCTACAGTATCCTTTCAAAATATTCCACTAATACCTGTTAAGCATATCCACTACCTAGGTTTCTGTACAAACCTTTTACTTGTAATCCACATACAATACTAAAGAGACATAAACTGCTTATCGTTTTCGTCATCTTCAACATTTACTAGACAAACTCTCCAAAATGTCGATTAATTAAAAAAGAGTCATTTACTTGACAGCCATTAGACCTATTTGGACACATGGAGTTGAGCCTTGGGGCTCCACTAAACCATCTAATTCCCGTATCCAATCCTTGCAGTCCAAAATCCTTCGGGAAATCCTAAATGCCCCTTACTTTGTCACCAATAAACTTATCCATAAAGACCTTAATGTTCCATAGGTTACTGAATTAGCCCAAACCTGATACCTATCATTTTTTATAAACTGTATTCAAATCCACTCGTAGTTCAACTCGCTTCCCATTCTATTCCTGATTACCCTCTGAGGCGTCTGAAAACTTTAAACAATTATTTCCTGTTATGTATTGCCGTAATCTCCTATATTCTGTATGAGGGGTGGTTTTATAAAAGTTGATGTAAGGGACAAGAATGTTTGTGACTGTAAGTGAATGTGCTGTTTAATTGATTTATATTAGTTGGTTTAAGTGGGGATTAACGCACCTCCGAGTTCCTCAGTTCAGTATAGAGCACATACACTGACACTAAGGTCACATACAGTATATGCCTCAGGATCACCTTCCCTGAGAAAACCTTATTAATAATTAAATTTTTGATTTTTTCAGAGCTATAGTTACCATACATTCCCTCTTCTAGCCTAAAACACTTCATTTGAGAATGCCTATTTAAGTATAGATTCATTTTGCGAAGATCACTTTTAGAGCAGTTGCATTTGTTATAGACATGTGAGGTGAAAGTCAAAGATGTGTCTAATTCTAAGCCTAATTTTTAGACTGTACACAAGAGATCGTGGTCCCACTTATATTTATGAGTTATGAATGGTCTTCTTTTAGTGAACATAATGGCTTATGTTTTTGGTAAATTTACTTTAACGCTAAACCTACCAAGAAATGATAAATGACCCTTTTCGGAATTTTTTGTATATACATCTATTAAACAATGTATCAAAAGAGTTTTTTAATATTAGCTTCTCTTCCAATCTTCTATTTTTAAATGCTGAATTTTATTTAGATGGTAGGGATCTACTGTGATACTTGGATTTTTGTTGGGAAAATAGCATGTAATTTTTTGAATATTTTTTAAACTAGGGAGTAGAAGAAGGGATTGGGGGTTGTTGAACTGTTGAGGAATATATATTTATAATTCAATTTATTTCTCCATTCCTGAAATGTATGCTGGAGAGATTTGCTGCTGGAGAAGACGAAGCCCCCGGGGCATGCCCTCACATAAGAACCAGAAGCTACCTGAGAGTGATCGGAACGGAGCAGTAATTAGTGGGACCAAGCCGGAGTCACGAACTGGAGGGCTTGCTACCTTACCATATCACTCTTTATCTCTTTTTATTCTCCTTTTCCCTTATCCGCTCCTCGCTGCCTCGTAAAAGTCTTACTCCGCGCTACTTTATTGCCAGTTGCTCTTAAGTTGGATTGCCTCAGGTCTCCACTACTGTTAGTAATATTTGGCTTCTGTTTATTTGTAGCGTTTTTCGGCTAGGACATCATGTGATAGTAGACAATTTTAAGTCATTAAAATTGTTTACTATCAGCATAATTGATCGCTTTTCCGCAAGATATCTTTTTATTTTATTTTTATTTTTTTTTTTTTGGAGAGCCCAAGACTTACATTGAAATCCTACTCTGGCCTGGATGGGAAGTTCAAGATTCATTTTGTGGGTCCGCCACGAAATTCATTTTAAACCACTCAGCTGGGATTCGAACCCACGACCTTCTGTTTACGAGCACGATGAGACTCTCGCCCCAACTCACTCGGCCATCGAGTCCCCTCCGCAAGATATCTTACATTTTTGGTAAATGAAGAAAATCGTATGTAATATATCGACGAAAAGTGCTATATTTGTAATACTTCTGTTAATTTGCTCATTGGTGTTGATTAATCTTTGCTATCCAACTAAAAAGCAAACAACTATTTTGTTACTTG
The DNA here is from genome assembly GCA_003667255.2 of Euschistus heros. Classification (NCBI taxonomy): domain Eukaryota; kingdom Metazoa; phylum Arthropoda; class Insecta; order Hemiptera; family Pentatomidae; genus Euschistus; species Euschistus heros. The sequence continues at coordinate 508,342 of RCWM02000454.1, read as the reverse complement.
ATCACTCAAAAATTTACTTATCTCATATTTACGAGTGTTTTTAATTATTTCAATTAACTATGTAAAAGAAGTAAACTTGTAAAGAAACTACCCATGAATAGCATTTCAATAAAAGTTTTACTTTTTGTATGAGCCGTACAATTACAAAACCAGCCATTTTCATTTTTCCACTTTTAAAATAGTTTTCTACTATGCTATCTTTAGGTGAAAGAATTTCTCCCAACAGTAGTTAAATCACATTGTATCGGCCGCAAAAAAAAAAAAAAAAAAAAATGAAACCTATTCCTGATCCAATCAGACCTTAACTTTTATCGACCAGCTGTGAAACATTTTGAAAAATAGACTTGGCTGGTTTTGGAATTCTACGCTTCATATTATTCTTTACTTTCATTGTGTATTATGACTCTATAAAGATACATTTAAAGTTTCCCAATGGTATATTGTATAAAGTGGAGGCTGGTCTATTTTTTTTATAATAATGAAAAAAAAAAGGCTTAGTGAAGCCAAGTGGTTTGATACCGACACCACCAACCGTTGACCACACACCTCCCTCCAACCCACCCTAAAACCCAAATCCCCCAGGTCGACCCTGAGGCAATCCTAATAAAAGATAAGTTATTCAAAATTTGCCTGAAATGTATAGAGAATATTTTTATTACATAAAAATGTTCCATATTATTTATTTTATTTTTTATATTATAGAAATATAAACCTCCATCAATTTCTGGACAATCAAATATTTTCATTGTGATGGGGTATTTGTTGACTGTGAAGTATTTAAAAATTAATTTAAATTTCTGTGTATCTATGACTGCATACCCCGACTACCTACATTTTTATAAAATATTTTCAATTAGCACTATAATGGGTTTAAAATATAGTTTTTATATTAGTGTACTTTCGTTATTTTTGCTTAAGTTGTCCATGATGTCTGTGATATTCTGTAATAGATGTGTGCTACTTGCTTTGATCGCAGGGGAATTCGAGAGTGCATTATTAGTTGTCTTCATTATTAGTATTTTTGTCGGTCAGGAATACCTTTTAGTTAAATGCGAGATACGTTAAGATACGTTAAATTGGATTTCTCTGAGCAATAATTTGCTATGTTTAAGGCAACGCACGCCAGAATCTGATAAATATCTATGTCTAGAAATATTTAAGAAATTTTGAAACAAATTAGTAGAACAACATTATTTTATTATTAATATATTTTTCTATTTTGAAGAGAAAAGATTTGCCCAGTCGGGATTCGAACCCGAGTCCCCACTTTTCTAGCGTGGTGCCTTATCCACTAATTTTATTATTAATATATTTTTCCATTCCTTTTTTATAATGTTGCCATGACATATCTTTTGATAGCTCTAGAAGTGATTTGATAGCTAAGTGAAAACATTTTTTTTTTTTCCTTACTGCCTCCATTTCACTACTTTCTCTATTGTCCTGTATGTACAACAAAAACTATAATTCGACTGTTTGTTATAAAAAGCGGTTGAAGAAGTGCATTGTTCAATGAACATTCATCCCCGATTCGTTGTAGAAGTGATTTGAATAAAAAAAACTGCCTCCAACAGCTTTAACTTATTTTCTTTGGCTTATAACAATAACTGTAGCAGCGACAAGTCAGCAATGACTTGGATGGATTTGAAGAAAGTATTTTGTAAATTCATGATTTTACTTGGAAAAGGTTGATCTAGTCTTTGGAAAGTTAACGCCTCTTTTCAAATATATTAGGACCATAAAGTGGTTCTTTGTCGATTAGGAATAATTAAAAATAATAAAGAAGATATTCAGTAGGTTTATTTTAAATATAAAGCAATGGGTAAAGAGAAACATATTGAAGTAAATTTTACATTCTTTACTCGACTGCGCGTTTGTTTTAACTGTTTTAGTGTTTTTGATACTGATTTTATTTAATTTTGTATTGAGCATTGAGAACCAATATACATAAAAATATACATTTTTGAATTATCTATGCCAGATATGATGTTTCTTTTTATTATGCAATTTTATTCCCAGGGGCTTTGTCCCAGTTTTCTTTCCATTCTATTATATTCTATTCTAAATCGATAATTACTCCATTCTGAAAGGAGGAGGGTAAAGAAGATTAAGTTGTCATTCAACATTTCGATACCTACGACACGTGGGATGATTTTTTTCTATGATATTTGGAATATCTCAGAACTGATTTTGGCTTTACTTAAAGTAATTTTTTTTTTTTTTTTTTTTTTTTTTTTTTTTTTTTTTTTTTTTTTTTTTTTTTTTTTTTTTTTTTTTTTTTTTTTTTTTTTTTTTTTTATACAACCTAGTACTTTAAGCGCTAATACGGCGTGGGTTCAATTCCCACATGGAGGCAGTACACTGTCGTCACCCTGAAAGTTTACAACCAAATATTTATAATATTATTTCTTTAAAATAAAACGCAATCGATATTTAAAGTAAAATCCATTGTTATCTACCGTCATCAGCTATCTGCTGGCCGATTACTCGATACCACACTAATACCTTAGAATGGCTATCGAAGAACTCTTTCCAAAAAATTTTCTAAAAAGAGTTTAATTTTTTTTTTTGCCTTGAAGAAAATGTGCCATGGATCGAAACTCCTAGTATTCCGATGGTGCCAGGTCTGGAGTTAATGGTGGGTATGTAAGAAGTCCGTTACCTTAAAGATTTTAAAACTTTTTCTTGGGCTGATGGGAAGTATGCGGCCGGATATTTGTCTTGCTGGAACATAACTCTATTCGATTGTTTCGAATATATTCTATCTAGCTGTTTGCAATAGATATCAGAGATTATTGTACGTCTATCAAGAACAATTACGGATTAGTTTCGTAGTTCCAAACTAATCCTTTCTTCCTTTCTAAGCACGTATCACCACTAGGTTCGCTCTTCAATGGCAACTTTTGCTTCAGTTTTGTTAATTATAAAAGCCGATTCGGCTGCTGAACTAGATTTTGTTTTCAATAAAATTACACGAATTTCCTAGCATCCTCATGTTGCTTTTTCAATCTAAACTTTTGAGTATAACGCTTTTTCGTGGCAATCCTTTGTTGGTAACCCTAGATTACAGTTTTAAAGTGGGGAATTAATTGTTGGACTCATTTGACGAAACGGTATATTTTTTTTTATTCACCCTATTAATATTATCACCTCTTCATTGATATCCACTGTTTCTATTTAAATAAATAATTACTCTATTTGTAATATTAAATGAATTTATGTTTATTATAAAATCAGTATACACTTGCATCAGTTGAATTCTATAATAACATTGTGTCGTAATGTGTGTAAAGATTTCCTGTTGTGAGCTTTTACAAAGGTTACCTCCCTCCTGAGTTATCAATGCTGTCACTATAAGGTCTCCTTCACACTCTACGGTTTCTGTCGTACGAGTTTTTGTCGGGTATCCGATATAGCTGAGACAGTTTAGCGTCTTCCAGTGAAACTGTCTATTCATGGTGTCATAGGATGTTCTCAGAATACTCTCGTAGGAGAGTTTATGTGTCAGGAAAAAGGAAAAGGGATAAACAATTTAATTTTTAAAATAAAAGGAAGACGTAATAACGAAGAAATAATAATAATGTGCAATAATACATATTTTCCTATTATTTCCTATATTATATTTAGTACCATAGTAGAAACGTACAATAAGTAACATTAATTAATCTTAACAAAAGTGTTTCCTGTCTATGCACCTGACAAAACAAAAAGGAAACCGATAAGAAGCTGGATGAGAGATATTAAGTAGGTGAGTGCGTAACAAGAGTTTCCGCTGGGTTTCTTTTTTTTCACATGCTTGACATGTCATTTTTTAAACATTTTAATTATGTCATACAATAAACTTAAAAAAAAAAAAAGTTATGTAACTTGGTATGAATCGTTGTTTCATTGGACGTTTGTATAAAATAATTATAAAAACTTGTATATTTGTTTAATACGCTTTTATTAACTTGACCTGTATGTAACGGAATTTGTCATTGCAATTTTCATCTGAAAATTTGCAAACGTGTCAAGGAGCAATATCAATACAATAATTGCACAACTTTGTTCTAATTGTCTCACTTAGTCTAGTCAAATTACCCCCAAAAAGGGGGGTCTGCCTTGAAAAAGATGGAGTAGTAGGTTTTATGTTTTTATAGACACATTATGGTTCCTGAGAATAAAAAATCAAAAATGTGACTAAATTTAATTAGGGGAAAATTTTTGGGGGGTGAAAAAATGCAAAAGAATATAAATGGTAATGATTGTGGTACCGCAGATGTCGCTCCCCCAATTTAAATAGAACATGATTACAAATACTATTGGTATTGTTTGGAGACTAAAGATTAAGAATTATAAATAAATTATAATTTATTTATACTAATAAATTATAATTGTTTTTTTTTTTTCATTTATTGATATTTACAACTGTACAAAATAACATACAACAAGTAAATGTGTTGACAGTGAATACAATAGCATGTAAATAACTTGTGAAGAACTACTCAATACTAGAACTTCCATAAAATCTACACTAAAAGATCTCTAGGCCTTCTTTTCAGACGCCTCGGAGAATTATCAGGAATTGAGTGCGAAGCAAGTTGGGAGACTAGTGGATTAGAGTGGTTATGGAGCTTACTATGGAAGGATAGCTATCTGGTTTGGGCTAAATCAGAAACATATGGAACATTAAGATCTTTATGGATAAGTTTATTGGTCACATAGTAAGGAGCATTGAGGATTTTTCGAAGGATTTTGGATTGTAAGGATTGGATACGAGATGAATTGGATGGTTTAGTAGAGCCCCAAAGCTCAACTCCTTACGCCCAAATAGGTCTAATAACTGTCATGTAAATGAGTCTTTTGTAATTAATTGGGAGCTTTGAACGTTTGTCTAGTAAATGTTGAAGTAGTCTGTAACGACGGGCAGTTTCTTGTCGTTTTAGTCTTGTATGTGGATAAATTATAATTTAAAAAAAACAAAACAGGCTTTAATAGCAAACCTAACTAAAAAGTAGAAAATAATTTTACTTTCATGAATAGTTTGTGTTATAGCATAGTAAACCACACAAGAATTTATGATCAATTAATTTGGAATAAAATTAAAGCAAAACTTCATTTAAAAAAAAAATAATAATTTACAGTAAAAAGATATTAAATGTTTAAAAAAAAATTATTGGTAACTAGTCACAAAAGTAGAGTTGGTTTCGGTCCATCTGTCCCTCTATAACAATAGTTTGTTGCACCCCATGCGTTTTTACTATGAATTGAATTATTTTTTAATAACTTAAATTTTACATTAATTTTATTCCAAATTAATTAATCATAAATTATTGTCTGGCATGCTATTGCTATAACACAAACTTTTCATGAAAGTAAAATTATTTTCTACTTTTTAGTTAGGTTTGCTATTAAAGCGTATTTTTTTTTTTTTTTTTTTTTTTTTTTTTTTTTTTTAGTTTTTTTTAACGTCTTCTAATTGAAATTAACTCTCATACTTCATATTATCAAAGGAGTATTTTTTAAATTAACAAATAATGTTATACTACGTGTTATAATTATATTAAGAATATCTTTATTTCTTTATTAATTGTAAACTAGAATGTTGTAACAACTGGGAAAGAAATCCTAGAGCTGTTCTATTAGCCCAAGTAGGTTACGTAAAAGTTCTAAAAAAACAAAAGAATTTATGTAATTTTTATTATCCATTTTTACTTGAATGTAAGTAATTTTCTATGTCTCATATGTACCATACAGTTCGCTAAAATGAAGTTGCTCTTGCGTAATGGGTATTACAGATTCCTATAGAAAAAGTGTTGTTTTTTAATGTATATTTTTCATGTATTTATTGTATGAATGGATTCATTGCCATCTCTATGTAATAATTAAATATAAATGTAAAAAAATATAAATAAAAAACTGTTTTTAATGATATATATATATATATATATATATATATATATATATATATATATATATATAAGAGGAAAGTATATAAGGTGATTCAGCTTAAATGACGGGTTTTCAAGGCAAAGAGCGTCAACTTTGGGCAACACCCCGTTCCCTGTCAATCGAATCTTACCTCACTTCGATTTTTATCTCGATCAGCCGGTCTTTGGTAACCTAATGTAAATTAAATTGACTCGTATATTTTTTTGTTTTATTATTTTTCTGTCATGTTAAGATTATTTAATTTTTTTAAAGTGATTTTTATTGATCTAATGTATCATTATATTTTTTAGGATGACGGTGACAAGAATGGATGAAACATGACTAAGGTAAATACTTACATATCTATATATCTATTTTTATTCATCTTCTCTTTCATTATTTAGGAACTTTATTTTTATTTTTTTAACATTGGTTTTCATAAAATATTAAACAAAAGAAACTTAATTGATCACATAAGACTCATTTACATGACAGCAATTAGAAACATTATGACACAAGTATTTAAGCTTTAAGGCTCCACTAAACTACTCAATTTATCTCGTACCCAATCCTAAGCCTTTGGATAAAGTGTATAGACTAAATCCTTAATGCTCCTTATTAGTTCACAAATAAACTTACCCATCATAGTATTTTATATATTTCTGATTATGCTCCTAACCAGATATCTACCCTTTCATGATAAGCTCCATATCCACTCGCATCCACTAGTCTCCCAACTTGCCTCACACTCCGTTCCCGACAATCCTCCAAGGGGCCTGAAAAGAAGGTGGCCAAGAGACCATCTAATGTAGAACTATTGAAGTGCTACTAGTGAGTAGTTTTTAAGATTCTGGCATGAAAATGGTCTGGAGAACTCTACCAATGTGTTTTTTGCATTACTAGTCCTTTGCTTGCTATTAATTCATAGTTCCGCTAGTTTACCTATATTATTACAAGAGTACAGTAATAAATATGTAAAAAAACAACAACACAGATTTCAAAGTTAAATAATTCTTTATTTTTTAATATTGAATATATTTCTTTTCTTGAGGATGAAGTAATGAAATGAAATGAAATGAAAAAATAATCTTTATTCTGGGACGCATTGTCCCCTTAGAATAACAAAAATTAATAAAAAGTTAGTACAATAGTCTGGCTTATATAATTTCATACAAAGCTATTTATATATGAAAACACGAGACGTGTAAATACAATTAATAGTAAATAAAATTGCATAAAGAACTTTTAATAAATATACTAACATTAGGAGAAGAAATAAAATAAAATAAAAATAACCATAAGAATGTAAGAAAATACATATAAATAAAAAAACTATAGCTATATATGTACATTGATTGGAGAATATATTCACGGATACCGCGATATAAATACTGCTTATATTCATTTATATACTTATACACACATACACAAATAAAACAAAAGTAAATACTTATGTTAGTAACTTTTTTTTGTAAAACTTTTAACTCTGTTCTTCCTTCCAACCAATATTTATATCATATATCATGTATGTATTTTCAATTATATCAGTTGGTACTTAAAAAAAAAGTGACTATGGTTGGTATACTCAGTTCGGCTACAAATTCTGAACAAATGTTAGAACGATATAAAAAAAAAAAACAATTAAACCGTAGATTTACATATAATCACATAGATCTTCATTAAATATAATAATTATTGTTTTAATTATTTTTCATAGTTTTTAAATGTTTCGTTTTGCTAAAATTTTAGTAATTGAATAAAATGTTTGATAAGCTTACAAGGTTGATTTTTATTTCATTATCATAAAATATACTTTTTAATTATATTGATGGGATATTTGTTGACTGGGAAGTATTTAAAGATGTAGGTAGTTGGGGTATGCAGTCATAGATACACAGCAATTAGAAATGAATTTTGATTTATTATGCCTACGTTTCGACTTGCATTGCAAGCCTTCATCGGGGATAGAAGAAAAAGAAAACAAACAAAAAGATATGACAAAATAGCAGTGAGTATAAAAAGTATGAAAGGAATAACTACATGAGGATAATAAAGACTATAACATAAAGGTAATACATACAGGCCAAGAAGACAATACATAATGACTATTGAATTAACAATTAAGTTCAATAGGAATTAAAATTAGTTTTAAATTAAATAAAAGTTATGAGTAAATATAAAAAGCTTTAAATTTATAAGTAGGTACAAAGTAAATGATTTAATGAGGTTAAGTCACTGAGTAAATACAAACGATAAACAGCAATAGCAAGAAGTTGACAATACAGTTGATAATAAATATATAAAGTATAACAGAGAAGAAAATGGCAGTAAAGGAGTGATGGATATTAGGGCATAAGTAGTGAAATAATTATAAACGTACATAGTGGGAAAAAAGAAAAAGGAAAACAATAAGGGGGCAGATGTAAGGAAAGCGGGAGTTAGCATTAACTGTGCTAAACAAATAAATTTAAAAGAAATGAAAAAGAATTATTAAAATACGAAGGATAGTTAATTAAAAAGAAGGTTGATCAGTGAAGTAATTGAGAGTAATGAGTGGGAAGGAGAATAATGGGTTATAACAGAAATAATTGTGCAGGGCTTACTTTCAGCGAGAGTGACAATCAGAAACTGAGAGATGGCAGTGACGGTTTGCTATGGAATAGTTCTTGGAAGGAAACGTTTTAATTTTATCAACTCGGTTGATTCTTAATAAGAAACTATCTTGAATCGATTAGTTTTATTAAAAATAAAAATCTAGTCCAGAGGAAAGAATTTTTTTATGCTATTAAATAATAAATTATTTACATCTTTCTCTCATATTCTTTTGTAATTTTGCGAAAAATTGTTTAATTTAATTATAAGAAAAATCGACCTATATAAGGTTCAAGAGAAGCTGGCCAACGACTGCAGATGTTTCTTTCGTTTAGTTCAGTTGTTTTTTTTTTTCTCTTGGTCAGTTTTATCAATACCACCTTTCTTAGAATGAAATTTCTTCTAGAATTATTTAAAAATTAATAATGTTCCATATTTTTATGAATATTCACATTTCTCTTGCTGCTGGCAGAATATTAAACTTATAAACCGTAACATTGGGAAGTAATGATGAAGCATTGATAAAAGTATTTCAATGAGAAGTTCATAGCATATTGTAAAAAAAAAAAAAAAAAAATGATGGCTGCTAAAAAAATATAAATTTTATGTCGTCCCGTTATTCTAAGCCCGGTTCGAGGTTCCCAAGGCTGTGTGTATTGTGTATTGTGTATTGTATACATTATATCTTTTATTTTTATTTTGCATTTATTTTATTACATATTATTTTATAATTTGTATATTCAGAGATTATTTATTTAATTTTTGTAAATATTGTATCAATTGCATCATTGTTAACTCTGTTGATTACTATCCTTTATTGAGGCAAATAGTACTGTCTTTCAATGAAATATGTTTTTGTAAAAAATTTCTTCATGAAAAACGTACCAACCGTGAAAAATCTATCTCATATTATCCACATTAAAGTTAATCAAAGAAGAATGAGCGCGATGGCCAAATATAAAACTATGCTCTATTATAATTCCATTGTAATAGATTTGCGTGGGGAATTTGAAATTAATCAAAACAGCTATTTCGAATTTTTTTTTTTTTTTTAGATTTATGAAAATTTATGTTTTTCACGTTTAATAGTCTACAGTTTACATAAATGTCAACTGTTAAATACGAATATGTTACGGTACATTGCGATAATGTTTTAAGTGCATTGATAATGTTTCAAGATTTTTTTTTGCTTTTATGCAAGTTGATTTTATATGAAACGGATTTTCGCCATATCTAATCAATAAAATACCACAGAATCATAAATGTGACAATAATTATCGGCGATCCTTTGAGTTTCAACAGCGTGTTATTTTTCATTAAGTATAATCATATAATTTTTAAATATATTCGTTTTAAAAATTAATTAAAATTTTTCGCTAGAATTGGTTTTTACTGTGTGGTTCCATCTGTGTTTTTTTTTTTCGTAGCTTAGAAATAACAGTACACCGTCTTATTACATCAATCGCTACTGTTTGACTAAAGTATAAATGTCATTCCATGTCAAATCAACCAATGGTTTGGACCTTGGCCTCTCCGATTTCTATGATTTTTGGTATAGCAGCTGTACTTACCAAGGCTAGTAAAAATGTAAAATATTACATTTTTCTAACTTTCGGTTTTTGAGTTATAAGCTTTTAAAAATTCAAAAAACTGCTGCTCCCAGAGATCTCAAATTTGCGGCATTCTTTTCCATTTGAAATGCTCTTTAATATGATATATCACTTGATATACAGCTGTTATACCAAAAATCATAGCAATCGGAGAGGTCAAGGTCCAAACCATTGGTTGATTTGAAATGGAATGACTCTAAATCATCATGTCTTGATAAATTTATGCTTGTATATTAGTATATAAATGTGCGAAAATAAATTAATGTATATTATATGTATTCATTATATCTCTATTTCCAATACCTCATTCTTATCCAAGACGCTTGCTAACTATCTAGCTAATCAGTTAAACTATATGTTCCTGCATTTCTGAAATCAGATTCAGATACAGTTCTTCCATGATTAAGGTTCCAATTAATATAAATTTATTTTCCCCGAATATAACATTTAAGTACCTCTATTGTACATACAGCTCTAAACATTGTACTAAAAGATTTTTTTTAATTATTTTTTTTTAAAATCTCATTTGTAGTGTGTTCTTTTATTTTCCTTTCTGTATATTTAACTATCTTCTATGTACATATTATCATTATTTTGTTATTTTTTTTACTTTAATTTTTTCATTTATTATGTCCCTGACCAGATGTAACTGTTTTTATTTCTGTACTTATTTGTTGTTCTTAAGGGACTTTCTCCCAGAATAAAATTATTTTTCTATTCTATTCTATTTTATATATTTATATATATATTTAAAATAAATATAATTGACATCTAATGATGGTACGAAGTAGAACGATACTTATGTAAGAACGGCGAGCCCTCTACTGAGCTTGCGCATGCGCCGGCCTAACGATTTCCAACACAGCTGATGTCAAGGCCAGCATTACCTGGTAACAGTGCACTTTCAAGGTCTCTCCTATCTCGATGTTTTATGTCCGTTTTTCTTAGTCATATGCTATCTTTACTGCTTCTTTTTTATTGCCCGGTTTATCTTTTATGATTTATATTATTGGTATGGGTTGTTAAAATTACTGCTTGAATAGATCGTCAGTTGTCGCTGAGCTGCTTGATGAAGTAATCAGTTAATTTATGATCCTCTTCAGGAAAAATACCGAGATGAATACAATTAATGATACGGCCAATTAAAGAATCATATTTTATATAATTTCTTACTAATCATTATAACGTTTATTGAAGAATAAATAAGTTTTTATTTTTACTTTGCATCAAAGCAAGATTAACGACTTTATTTTCTATAAAATATTTATGGACGTTGACATTTTTTTTTATTTCATATTATTTTCATTTTTATGTTACTTAAGGAATGATCATAAGCACTAGTCCTATGCTAATATTTAGTCTGAAACTAAACATTTAGAGAAAAAGTACGTTTACCCGATAAATTTGCTTCAAGGCTAAACAAGCAACAAATTGATCCTAAAAGTAATAGTTTACAACAAGAATATATTTGTCTAGGTTAAATCCAATGCTAAACACTTAATCCAGGTTAACAATTTGAAAATATTATTCCTGTAAACCTGTCATTAATGTTATGTACATTATATAAAAACTCAAGTTTTTACTACAATTTATAGGTTTTTTTTTATCTAGTCATTTCTTTCTAGAATATATATTATTGTACACTACCTGTTTAATACTTCATAATAATTGTAATATAATTTCACTTAATTTAATAACATTATTCTCTATAACTTTATATGAACTACTTATTTGATTCTGGACTTTTTTTAATTGAACTTACAATTTGTTTATTTTTATATACATTTATTCATTTTTTTTTATCGCGACAGATGCAAGTATAAAAATAAATTATAAAAAATATATTTCAAGGTTTCTGTTGTCAAGGGTCAAGATAGAATTATAAATTATCTTTTAACGTAATTTGTAATTTTACCACTTGCATATTTTCTTTATCTCTACTTAATATTCGACATTAAATATATTTATTTACAGATTATTTCATTTTCAATAATGTTCAATTATGACTAAACCGATATTATTTTTATTATTTCATATCAATAATAAGTAGCCTATGGTGTTTATTTAGTTAAATAAATAATCATCCAACTTTGACAGCCTTTGAAACTATTTCGAAACCGGTGTGTAGATGTAGATAATTTAAAAAAAAAAAAATTAGAATGATTTCTTATGCTTATTTTCAGAATATCGTAATTTTTACTTTTTTAATATGATCTGTAACTTTTTTCTAAATGCTGATCATTGATCTTCAGTATGCCAAAAGAACTTCGTTCTTAAACGAAAACGAAACCCTCTCATAATTTTATAAGTAGCTACGCGACAGCTTATAAAACCACGTAGGCGTTTCTCAAAAATAAAATACACTGATAGGCGAAAAAATCCACCCAATCGATTTTTTTATTTTCTCGGCTTCAGTTTCATTCTCCTTTAGGGGTCCACGTCCTCATATACTTGAAATATGACAAATGAAACGTATTAGGATTATTAAAAATAACAAATAAATAAAAACAAGCAGTATTAAAAAAAAAAACAAAAAAACATGCAAGTTTTAATTGACGAAATTTTAAAGATGCCTCCCCTAAAGCAAAACTGTAATAAAACATATTGGTTTAATGATTTTTTTTAAAAGATATTGTTTGCTTTCATTTAATTAATGTTTATAATAATCCTAATAAATATGATATGCCCTAGTTAATAAAGAATATGGGACACAAACACCTAAAGAATTAAGGACCTTTAGCCGAGAAAGTGAAAAAAAACACAAAACAAAAAAAAACAGCGGAATTTATTGCCTGTCAATATATATACTCCACTCACTTAAAAGTATTTTAAAATCAACTTCTATATCGAAATTCTACAGCTAAATTCTTTAATACTTCAAAAGTTAATAAATTACCATTCAGGGATTTGCGTTTTTTTTTTATTGTTTTATTTCGAAAATAATATAAGTTTTGCATATCTTTATTTTATTATCATTATTCATAATTATCTTCCAATTTACTTTGGACAAATTCAGCAGTCGAAATTCACACTTGAACCGTGACCTATATTAAGTAAAAATTTTATTTATTTAAAATACTTTATCATTTTAGCATTTCTGTTATAATGAATTCTTAAGTTAAATAAAAACCTGAAGCTTAAAGGTTGAATTAATTTCTCAAACAAGAATGTATTAGTAATTATAATATTATAAATAAAAGTCATTATTATATCTCAAAATAAAATGTTAATTAACTAAATAAATATAAATGGTGGCCTAACGCCCTCTGAGGCATCGAATAATCAAACCATCGATATATAATATAATTGATATAATTAGCGATCGAACAACGAACACAGGCGTGAAAGATGATATTTATTTCTATCAGTAAAACGGAGTTCAAATATAATAAAAAATATATATACATAACTTACAAATATGTTATTAATTTTTTTTCACACTGATTTTTAAAAACTTTAATTTTCTTGTTTTGATGAACCATTTCCTCACTATGACCAGAAATTCCCCTTAAGAGGGAAAAAATCTACATCTAGCAACGCCGAGTGGTCAACATTCATTTTCAAGTCATCCCCTCATTGCTATCTTTAGCAAACACTATGGACGGACGAATATTTTATTAGTTTTATAGAGTACAAGATAGCTAGAGTTAATTGTTGTAATCATATTGCCTGATAAAGATAATTGTTATATCTTTCTTCTTTTTTTAAAAATCAGCATTTAATACTTTTTGCATTGTAAATAAATACCGTAATAAAGGTCAAATAGTAAATTGTGAAAAAAAAAATCTGTATTTTTCCTTGAATTGGTTTGATTATATAAAATAACTCCTGTCAATCAGCAGCTTCGTTATGCAATTAGTAAGATAGGTCAGTGTTAATTAAGAATGTAACACATTTTTTAACTTGATACGTTTTATTCTTATCTAATAAGAATAAAAATCTTTATCTGTAACGATAACGTTTTTCTAAGGTATTTTATCTGTAAATGCATTCAACCGTTTCAACTGCAGTTGAAGTATGGATTCTAATTTGTTTGAATTAGGTTTACCAATGACTTTAACGGAAATTTTCTAAGAAAATTAATAATTTTTCCATTTTTATTTTATTATAACAGATGTTATTTTCAAAATATTTCAATCTGCCTTCTTGAGTCAGGCAATTATTAGCAGAGCTAATGATGAATCCAGTCATACAATTTATTTACAGAAAAAAGTAAGAAAACTAAATGAACAATCTGAATGAAGGAAGATAATAATAATAAAATGGTTAAAAAAAAAAAAAAAAAAAAAAAAAACGAAATAAGGGTATGGCTGTACTACACATACAACACATACAAGCCTTTGGGAACCCCGAGTTCCGCCAATTTACAGAGCGGCAAGGCCAGAACCAAGAGATCCCAGCGCAGCTGATAGCGCCGCTGGTATCAGTCAGTATGCAGTGCATTTTAGGTGAGAGCACTGTAGTTACAAATGCACAGGAATACAAAAATAAAATTATAATATTTTTAAAATACATTTGGAAATCGATTAGGCTGGGATCGAATGGGCTCAGATAACCAAATCGAGACCCCCAAAAAGGTAGGAAACACGTAAAAAAAATATTATTTCATATGTAAATCAAAACGTTTATGGCTTAAAAAAAAATCGTTAACATTATTTTATTTAAGTACTGAATCCTATTTGTTTCGACCTCTCTATTAAAAACCTCTCATTGGCATTGTTTTCTTAATCCTAATTTTATTTTCAATATTACATGATATAAATATACGTAGTAGGGTAAGTTTTCAATAAGGAGTGCTAAAAACAAAACAAAAAAATCACATTTCATTTTGAGTTCAGGATATACTGCAAAAGAAACAGTACATAAATTTTGTAAATGTATATATATACAGGGTTAGTACCTCTTAGTGTAAAAAAAAAAAAAAAAAAAAAAAAAAAAAAAAGTGGGTGAAACTAGATCATAAATGTAGAAAAATACCGCAGACTTGACCTTTCCATTCCAATCGGTTGCAGATATACGATAATCAAAGACTTTCTTGAGAAAACCACGTTTTTTTCCCCATAAAAGCTGTAATATCTCCATTTTTTAAAAATATTTTTCAACTTTTACCACATTTTTGGATTTAGCATTAAATGTTCTATAATAATAGAGTAAACTGGGAGAGGCTTATGCCCAAAGATGGGCCACCCTTGAAAAAAAAAAAAAAAAAAAATTTAATTTCAAACTGAATTTTACAAACTTGGTATCTAAAGAACAGTTTGATCTTCACCTTATATGGGGAAGTTACAATGTCTTATATTACTTCAACGCTCACCGTTTTTCGAAAAAAAAAAAAACTATCTACAAAACTGCAAACCTCATAAAAACTTGCAAATTTAATCAGCTTTGGAATGATATGTTAAACGTAATGGTTTTGTTTCGATTTCATGGGGAAATTCACTTTTGAAACCGAAAAAAAACATGGTGTTCTCATTTGGCATACAAATCAGTTGAATAAAACACACTTATTTTTTTTTTGTAAAAAAAAGTATTAATTATTAAATATTAAAATTATAATAAACATTATATTCTAAAAATGTGTTATGAAATAAACTTGCAGTAACCTTCAAAATGAATGTCATTAGAATTACTGAAAAAAGTTCACCATGTTATTGTTATGAATATTTAAAAAGAAATTGTAATTTTAATTATTTTTTTATTTCCATACAGATTAACAGGATGTCCGTATTAACGTTTCTCTACTTCATTGTTACTTGTATATGGATGAATCGGGAAAAGCATATGTGAATTTTTTAAATGTATTAAAAATGTACTAGCATTTCCCTTCGCAATCGGTAACGGACTGCATCATCAGTGCTTGCGACTAAAGGCTCGTGGATCATACTTTTACAATCAATATAAAACAGGATCGATATTTTGATTCAATTTCTATCCATGAAAGTTTATAACGGTGTGGTAACCTCGTTTCCTCCGCTCTTTGTACATTTAAATTTTTATTTTATTAAACTTTATTATTGCTTAATCTTCCTGTAAACATGAGGATGATATAGTTGGTTCAGATGGGTTCAATAGTTTTATTATTGTAAACTCTATTATCAAATAATGCTAACCACATATAGGTCAATTTTCAAACTTTGCTGGGATCCACATGTCGAATCATATATTTAAATATTTTTTAATAATTTCATAGAATATTAATAAATTTTATTATCTATGTAAAGCTCTATATAATACCATACGTTTTTAACCTCTCATTTGGAATGGCGTTCACCACCTATCAGTCAATTTTCAAATTCACTGTTATCAACGTTTATCGCTTTCTTAATAACAAATTAATTGAAAATTAGAAGTTTTTTTTTTATTATTTCTGAACCTTCTTAAAACTGTAAAGATGGTGCAGTTAAAATTTGGTATAGATTGGTTCATTACATTTCAAGGATAGTGATCACAAACGAAAAATGGTCTGTCCTTTTATAATAACTAGCATATCCCGTAATGGCTTTGCCCGAACTCATAAGTAAAGAACTTATATGATTTTAACTAATTACTGAAGTTTTATTTGTTTATCGATAAAATATGCAATAGAGCATTATTTCTTAGTTGATATTTTCACACATCGCAGTAATTTCTAACTTTTACTCTTGCACTGATTAGATGTTTGAAGGAAGCACAGTGGGACAACAAATTTTTAATTTTAATCTATAAGTTGGTAAATCCAAATGTACAAAGAGTATTAAGAAACTCATAAGGATTATAGACTGCATTATCAGTGCTTATAACTAAATATCCATGAATCATATTTTTACAAACAATATCAAAAAGTAAAGCATCTGCATTGTGATTAGATAATTAATTTTATTCGACGGAAATAATTTTATTGATTTCATCAGGTTGGATTTTAATTTTTAACCTTAGAATTCTATGACAGCTGTTGGCGCTCATCGGTCAATTTTCAAAGTTCACTGTTATTAACATAGTTTTACTTGTTTGATAACAAATTAAATAATAATCGGTAGATTTTATTATTACTAAACCTTCCTGGAACTTATGATGATGGCGTGGTCAAAATTTGTTACAGATTGGTTCATTAGTTTTTCGTGGTTAGTGATCACAAACGAAAAATTGCTTGTCCTTTTATATAATAGTATAGAAGTATAGATATATGAAATAAAAATTATATAATTTTAACTATTGAACTTGTATAACATATAAAAACATAGTGCGATATAATCGATGTTTCGAAACTGGAGTTATACTTAGAGATCACTTTATGGACAGCTTTACGATAGTAGTAAATTGCAAACGTTACGTTGACCTCTATCCCAAGGAGAACTAAACTTGTAGTTTGATAGATACAAAAATATAGGTTAGAGTTGAATGACCAATTATTAATTCTAGTTAACGATTTCCTTGAAGGGAACACGCAAGCTAAGATTTCTCGATAAGGTTACAATTTATTGCCGAGTCCGTAGGTTAGGAGTTGAAGTACTTTGGGGTAAACAACCAGCTGTTAATGCACTATTCTCCGGTGAAAGTTGTGGCAATGGCTTGGAAGGCGTAGCTAGGCTAAACATTTTTATATTGAAATATTTCATATAATAAGCGGAATATTTTTTCATGACTCGCTTTAAATAATCATAGGAATGTTGAACCTTAGGTTTCGAAACAATTTATTAAGAAGTTTGGTATCAAAGTCTGTTTATACTATTAGTAGTGGTAGTGTATTACATATTGCAGATCTGAAACCAAACAAGGGAAGTTCGACACACGGTTGAAGGGTCATCTACTCTAAAAGGTTTAATCTGAAACAAGATTAATTTATCCTCATAGTCTTTCAATTCACAGCTTCAATTCAGAGTCATGATAAAAAGAAAAGAAAAATATATATTACATTTTTATTAATGTGTTCATTAATTAATCATATCTCATGATGGTGGTGATAAAGATGACAGACATTACTAAAGATTTTTTTTAGATTTAAATATTTTTATTCTTGACTGATATTACAAATACACCACACTTAAGGCAATAAGTATATAAAGTGGCAGAATGTACTTTTTTTTTTTACACCACACAAATCAAATAAATAATAAATTAAATATATACAGAAAAGCATCACTTTTCTATGCTGTTATATAAAAGGATAAGCCATTTTTCTTTGTGATAACTAACCGCGAAAACTACTTAACTAATCTGAACAAAATTTCAACCACATCATCTCCATAGTTCAAGGAAGGTTTAGCAATAATAAAAATTAAATAATATTGTCATACAAAAGCGATTAATATGTTAGTAATCGGCCGATAGATGGCAAGAACCATTTGAGAGAGGTTACTATTATTTATATATATATATATATATATATATATAATATATATATATATATATTATATATAGAGTCTTGAGTGCCAGAAACGCGGTTTGCCAAACTGTCATATAGTTTTATGGCTAGAAATTAAAATACAACCAAATGGATCGATAAAATTATTTTCGCCTAAGTGGATATCTAATTATGCTTTTACACACTCTTTAAACACCTAATCAATGAACTCTTAACCAGGTTAAAATTTCTGCGATTTACAATAAATTCAATTATTAGTTAAAATGAACTAATTTCTTTATTTATGAGAGCCATTCTTTCTTTTTGTTCTAGCCATTTGGAGGTTGAGAGCGCTGAAGATTCTAAACATTTAAAAAAAATGACCAGTGTTTTAATTTTTAGTTGTCTGGACTCCGTTGTCGAATTTTACAATATATAGGACAATGCCGTTTTACCTTGCGAGGATTGGGTTGGGTGAAACTGAGTAAGGACCAAATAAGGTCTGAGCCAGATGATCTGTACGATTGGATAGGAACTGACATTTTGACAACTGAAAATTTGACTTAGATGGAGTCAAGGAAATAATGGATTATAAAATCATAACACGATAGTTTCCAATATTTTGTATATCTACCCCACTTTAAAAACAAATTGTCACCCTCCCTTTATTTCTTTTAAATTCATCCTCTTAAATTTTTTTATCAATCTCCTTTCATGGATACTCGCCAAATATTGTAATTTGTTTAATTAGCTACAGAATACTATATTGTATTGTGTTAACATAACGTAAAGATACTTATTTATTATATTATATTATATTATAAGTTCAGATTTGTCTTTTTTTTTTTTTTTGGTTTATAGTATTTGTGTCAAATATAAAATATTGATAACTTATCTTATCATCCTTCGAAAGTATCGTTCTTAACATGAAGTAAATGATTACACTATGAAGTGTGACCAATTATTATGTGTTGGGGTCCAAGGGTACTTTTTTTATTTATTACTTAATTTATTTCTTCCTCAAAACTTCTCACCAATATATATGTATATGTATATATATACACAGTACCTTGGTGTCTGAGCTGGCAAGCACTTGCTGCAGGAGTCGGTGGGCTTACTGGCCTGGAGTTTCGGGGTATCAATTTTTATGAGGATCCCAATAAACAAGTGGTCGAAACGTAAATAAAGAGAAGATAGAAGAATATATATATATATATATATATATATATATATATATATATATATATATATATATATATATTATATATATATATATATATATATATATATATATATATATATATATATTTTTTTTTTTCTTTTCAAAGTAACCCTTTGAAAGGACCGTTTATTTAGGTTGTACGTTCCATACAAATGTATACTACGTACCTTAATTATCATAATTACATTTACATTGAAACTTTTACAATAATATTAAAATAATTCAGATCATTGAACATATAACAATTTTTTTTAGAATATAAAAGAAACAAATAAAACATTACAAATTGATTACGAAAATTAGAAATAAAAAATATGGTCCATGGCTGATTTTAGCACGTAATTTTAAATATTTAAAGGACTTTTAATAAAATGTCCTTCCACCTTCTCAGTCCTTGGTCAGTTATTTATTTTTTTATATATATTATTTTATTTTGCATTATATATATATATATATATATATATATATATATATATATATATATATATAATAAATTAATAAAAATATGATAAAGCATATATTTTTTAAACAAAATATTGTTAAATATAAAGGAGGACCTATAACCCGAATATTGTATAATAGTTATATAAATAATTTCAAAGGGTAGGCAAAATATAATTTTGATATATATATATATATATATATATATATATATATATATATATATATATATATATATATATATATATATAGCAATATTTACAAGTCTACGAAAATCATCTTAACGGAAAACATCTGTATTTTCTGAGGTATAACATCATCACTGGGTTAAGTATTTAATTACACATAAAATAATCTGTCTATATCACTGATTTGTTCTGCAGCGGACACAGCACGGAAGTAACTTCTTCCTTGATGGGCCACCCCACAGCGCTAGTGGTGGTCAATGCCTTACAAATCTAGGTTTACGAACAGCGTAACAGCTGAACAAGCCGTTTCTATAGATAACTTAAATTTAGGGTTCAAGATTCACCAAGAGTTGTTGAAAGGGAAATATCCCTCTGAACACAGAGTGCATTTCAGAAGAGTCGTGAGGAAGTATTAATAAGGCAGTTTCATACTTAGTGAATGAAGTAGTTATTTGCAAATGGTACTTCTAATAAAGTGTTAACCTTAGACTTCAAGAACTTTAAAATACGAATAAATTTTTTGAAGTACAAAGTAGGTGTTGCTGCGCTTTCTAATTGATCATCGTTTAAGCAGATGGAGAACATTAATAGAGATGAGCTAACGGTACCAGACGATAGTAGTGAGCATACACTTGGAATATATTTTTCTCCTCTATGATAATGAAGTAGTGATGCGATAAAAAAATCGTGTTGTAGATAATGTCAGGATCGTGTTCCGCCTCCGTCAGGAAAAGTTGGTCGTGTGAGGCCGTCGTGTTGTTCGCTCTACAAAGTTCAGGCTCCCTTATTTTGTTTTAAAACCAGAACTAAGGTTATGGTTTCAGTTTATGACTAATAATATATTGGCTTAGTATTGTTAAATAAGAGTTAATAGTATCGTTGTAACAATTCATTATAAAATATTTTCATCAAGGAAGAACAAGACGTGGCCTTGAAGTTAGACAGTCATAGATTTATATCCTATAAACTTCGGACATCAATTTCAATGTATTGAACTACCATAATCTTTCTTAATGCACTTTGTATCTTCATATTTGTCTTAAATTTGGGTCATGTGGACTTCAGAGAAAGTATCCATTTGTTAATTTGGAGTGGTCTATGGAAAGTCTATTTTAAACTATTTATAACTGTATACATTATATACAACAAGTAAATTTGAGGAAAATTACTACAATGTCATGCCAATAACATGTAAAGAACTACTAAATAGTAGCAATTCAATAGTTCTACATTAGAAGGTCTCTTGGCCATCTTCTTTTTAGGTACCTTGGAGGATTGTCGGGAATGGAGTGTGAAGCAAGTTGAGAATCTAGGAGTGGTTATAGATTTTACTAGGAAAGTATAGATATCTGGTTTGGTCTAAATCAGCAACATGTGGAACATTAAGGTCTTCATGGATAAGTTTATTGGTGACAAAGTAAGGGATTTCGAAGGATTTTGGATTGCAAGGATTGGAGATGAATCAGATTGTTTGGTGGAGCCCCAAAGCTCAACTCCGTTTGTCCAAATGAGTCTAATTACTGTCATGTAGAAGTCCTTTGTCATTATTGGAAGCTTTAAACGCTTTTTTAGTTTATGTGGGAGTAATCGGAAATGACGAGATGTTTCTTGTCTTTTAAGTCCGGTTTTTTACCTAGATTTTTTTTTCGCTATCGCCTTTCTGTTGTTCGTGGTCCATTTTTTGCCCTATCATTTCATTTCTCCTGATAAGGATTTTTTTTTTTTTTAAATTTGAATTCGCTAATTTTGGTTTGTACAAACATAAGTTTCGTTTAACCATATTTCAGATTTTCTTGCACCAGTATTTATTATTATTATTTTTGTTTTATAGTAATACTCTTTACATTTAAGAAAATAATTTTAAGTTGGTTCTTTTTTTCCTTTTTTAAAGTTTTGCTATTGCATGTATTTTTTAAAATTCATCATCCTCTTCCTCAACCTTGTTCTTGATCTCTACTTCCATTGTTATCAAATCGTCCCTTGTCTCCGAGATCAATTTTGGTCCTCTTCGAACGATTCTCCTTTTTTGCCTGTCTGAATTCATTCGCATTAAGTGACTGCTGTAACATGCTCTAAATTTATTTATTGAGGTTGATATTTTTTTTTTTTTTTGGTTAAGTTCTTTATTTATTCTCAGCCTGTATTTCCCATCCTGCTAACTTGGCACTAGTATCTTTAAAAATATTTTCCATTCCCTCCAGTTCTCCTTTATTATGCGCTGATAGGCACTCCACTGTATAAAAACAGTGGCTTTTTCACTGTCATTTAATTTTTGTTATTAGGATTTTTTGTAACGCTGTTCTTTCCATTTTGCTTTTTCCTTTATGCAGTCATGTTGGTTGAATTATTTCTCCTAAATATTTGAAATTTTCATCACTTTTACATATCTTATATAATAAAATTTTCTAAGAAGGTTTTTAATGGTCATAAAAATGATAAAATTTTAATGTTCCGTTAAATTAGAAAAAAAAATGTTTTAACGACATTGAAAACTTTAGTACCTACTTATTGACAATGGATTTTATCAATGCCTTATATTGCTTATACAAATATCATAATCAGATAATGAAGAACAATAATTGAAAAGAAATCCTTATCTTTCACATTAAAAAAAAGAGAAAAATCATGAAGTTGTCAGTTAATGATATCATTTCTATTTATAGATTTATTTAATTTTTAATCTTATATAGCTTTAATTAACTTAATACATCTTCTTGGTCATAATTAATGTATATTAGTATGAGTAAAGGTATGATGAAGTTTTACAATTAATCATTAATTATTTAATTAACTTTGATATAATAGATAGGCGATCAAAGGTCCATGTTATTAGTTAATTGTAATGAGTATTTAATTAACCAATCGCGGAAGAGCAATGTACTAAGATCGTTTACAGTGTAATTAACGAGTTAATTGTGAAATTTTATGATAATATGCATTCGGTTTTCATGAGGTAAAATGTACATTAATTAACTTCTCACATCATTTACACGACCTGATTATTAGGAAAAAGAAATATGGGTCTTGTTGAATATATGGTTTACTCGACTTTTGGAATAATAGTTGTTTTTAATTTTAAGTTAGCATTATAACAATTGAATATTATATATTTTTCTCCAAAGTAGCTGATATTCTTTTAAAAAAATTTCTTTGATTGGTTCGAATGTTTACTTACCTGCTTTTTTACAAGGGCTACAGTTATCACCCTTTTAAATTAAAATTTTTATCTAGCGAATGTGATGATTGAACCTGAGGATTCCTTTTTGACCTTAATTTATGTATCAAGTTAATTTATTTAATAGACCTATTATTTGTAAAATACAATATATGTCCCCAAACTTCTTTTTGAAACCACAGTTTCAAGAAAGCTAAGTACTTTAAGTACCTTTCACCCTTAACAGAGAATATAAGGTCTTCTCTTATTATATAAACAGGGAAATATAATTTACTCCTATTTACCGAACCTGTTATGCAATTCTGATGAATTTGTTTAATTTTTCCATTCTTTTAATATTATAGAAAATTATATTCAAGGCTAGAATGTACAAATAAAAATTGGAACTAATTTTTAAGGACGGCGACGGTCTCAGTTTTATTAGAGCCCAAAGCGGATTAATTATTTTCATTGTAAGACCTGCCTTTACCCCCCCCCCCCTATTTCTAGTTCTAGTTCGTGATAAAAACACAGAAAATTATTTTTTCATTTTATTTAAGTATATCAGTTTCGATAATTATTAACTAGAAGATCGTGGGTTCCACCAAACCATCCAGTTCATCTCATATCCAATCCTTATAATCCAATAAATAAAGATTTTAAAAAAAATAATAAAAAAAAAATAAAAAAAAAAGGGAAAGCAAAACAAAAAAACTTGTACCACGATAAAACATAAAACTATTATATGATTTATACGCTAGTTTTACAACTACTATTTAAGTGGATGGTTGTTTATTCAACAATTCTAGAATACAATTTATGTTGAAAATTCACATAAACTGACTTCATTATACTCTAGGAATAATTCAGACTAATAAATTTTGAAATCGTAGTATAAAACAATTATAGAAACAAAATTAGCATTCACATAATGGTAACGGTTCGGATCGGCGACACCACCAAACTAGGTTGACCCGCGCTACACCGACCAGTTCGATCCTTACGCTTCACTTCATGTTTACATTTTTCGATAGTTCATTCCTATAACCTCACATGTAATTGATATATTGATATTTAGACTTCTTAAATGTAAATAAGTGAAACAGAAGTTAACAACACGAGGATTTAGTGTTTTATGAATTCATGTTTTCTTATTTCATTTAAGCTTATGTGTAAAAGTGTTATAAAACTTAAGAAGATTAATTTGTACATGCATTTGGTGTTTTACATATTTATATTTGTTCTATTAATTTAAGTGATAAAATTTACAACTTGTAAAAGTGTTATGAAACTTAACAAGATTTATTTGTACATGGATTTGGTGTTTTATATATTTGTATTTGTTGTTTCAATTTCAGTATACATATTTTGTGAATGGATTCTTTGTCATCCATATTACTTTTTGTGCTAAAGTGAGACAGATTGTATAATTAATTCAATAAAACATATCAGTTTATAAATAAATGTGAGAAAGTATATCACAGGTTTTTTATGTTTTCTTATTTCCACTTCCCATGAGAAAATATAGCAGAAATTAACATCATCACTTTCAACTCGGATTCTGTCTTATATTATATAATGGCTTATAACATGGAGAATTGACAATGTGAAAATAATCACAGATTAAGAGGTAAATGACACATTACTATATAATTGTAGATCTATTGGTATAATGTTATAGATAAATGTGTTTTTAAAAAAAATTAGAAGCCTGATGATGGAACATTATCTCTGAAACATGTAGCTACAAATTTTAAATAAATAGGAGTTATGCCAAATAAATACTTAAGGATTCTGTCTTTTTTATATTTATAATTTGTTATTTTCACTTCTCTGACAGAAAGTTCATCAGGAATTAACTTTACTGGTGGTTCAGTAGTATATTAATTGTTGATTAAATTAATATTAATTCGAAATTGATTTAGTGTCTTATATTTTGATATTTCCTTATTTCCACTTTAATATTTCCTTATTTCTCATTTTAATATTAGAAGGTAAACAGAAGTTAATATTACTTTGAACAAGGATTTAGAGTTTCACAGTAAATGTAGGAGAATAACCTTTCCCTTCTAAAAGCAGCGACTAGAACATCGATATAAATCGGTACAAGGTTAGAATCGATAAAAGGTATTCTGAGCGGGTTTAGGGGTTGGTGTCGCCGATCCGAACCGTTACCCACATAATAAATAATTAACTAAATAAAAACGTAATGGTAAATAAATAAAAAATAATGTTCCATAATATAAAAAAATTAATTTCAACACGTTCACTACGGGTCCGGTAGACGAATTTTTTTCAACGGATAACATGGATAACGGATGACATAATATTTTTTTTTCTGATTAACCCGCTCTGGGTGTAAAAACGAGGAGGGACGTGAGCGCGCACGCCATCCGCAGTCAACGAGTTAAAAGGGCTTTTAAACCATCCAATTTATTTCTTATCTAATCATTGCAATCCAAAATCCTCAACCCTCCACGTTATGTCAGAAACAAACTTATCCATAAAGATCTTAATGTTCCATATGTTGCTGATGTAGCCCCAAACCAGATGCATATCCTTTCATAGTAAACTCCCTAACTATTAAAATCCACTAGTCTCTCAACTTGCTTCTCCAAGGCGTCTAAAAATAAGATTGCCTCGGTACACTCTAATATAAAACTTCTATTAAGTTCTACTAAAGGGTTGCTGCTTTACAAGTAATTGGCATGTTATTATGATCACATTTACTATTTATATTTTTTTTTTATGTACGGTTGTAAAATTCAATGAATAGATAATGAAAAATCTTGATTATCGATTTAAACTAAAAAAAGATTAGAAAACTTTATAAATTTATAAATATATAGGCTTATTTAACAGCTCGAAACCAGTATTTATATAAGCTTTCGATTATTGATATAAGAAGTACTCGAGCTATCGAGTTCACTTGAGCACGACTTTTATGGGTTCATAAATTTATATTTCAAGGGACAGATCTATTGGACAAAACGTTTATACCTATCTATGATGTGATTTGTTGTTTACACGTCCATTTGTTATTTTCACGTATATAGTGTCCGTTGATAATTGTTATGGTTCTGAAAGTTATATGATTCGGGAAATCCGATAAAAACATGAATAAATAAAAATGTGATTCTCATTTTATCTTAAACCGTTATCTTATCCATCTACCATTTTTTTTTTTTTTTTTTTTTTTTTAGTTTTTTTTTTTTTTTTTTTTTTTTTTTAGTTACGTCTGTCTGGGTAATAAAAAAAAGAAGTAATTTCTACAGGATGAAATTTGCCAAAAGATCAATAAAAATGTCTAATATAAATTTTCTGTTATACTATACTGTATAGTCTGCCTCATTTACAATATTTAAAAATTACTTTTTATTAAATTTTGAATTCTAATTCATTCTTATTCACATTATCTCTCCCATAAGTAAAGAACTTAGATAATTTTTTTTCATTATTTTTTTTTTTTATATGCATTTATTGAAATTTACAACTGTACAGAATATATACATCAAGTAAATGTATTGGCAACGACTATAATAACATGTTAAAACTTGGAAAGAACTACTCATCAGTAGCACTTTATTAAAACTTCTACACTAGAAGGTCTCTAGGCCATCTTCGTTTCAGACGCCTCGGAGGATTATCAGGAATGGAGTGGGAAGCAAGTTGAGATTTGAGTGATTATGGAGCTTACTATGAAAGGATAGGTATCTGGTGTGGGCTAAATCAACAACTTATGGAACATTAAGGTCTTTATGGATAAGTTTATTGGTGACAAAGTTAGGAGCATTGAGGATTTTACGAAGGATTTTGGATTGTAAGGATTGAATACGAGATGAATTGGATGGTTAGTGGAGCCCCAAAGCTCAACTCCGTACGTCCAAACAGGTCTAATCACAGTCATGTATATTAGTCTTTTGTAATTAATTGGAAGCTTTGAACGTTTGTCTAGTAAATGTCGAAGTAGTCTGAAACGACGGGCAGTTTCTTGTCGTTTTAGTCTTGTATGCGGATTCCAAGTTAGTCGTTTGTCCAAGTGGAGCCCTAGGTAGCGTTTCTGTTCAACAGGGATTAGAGGAATATCATTAAAGGATACTGTAGGACAGGAGGTCGCAGGTTTACGACGAAGGGTAAAGGTTGTTTGGATTTATTTTGATTCTCCATTTTTGACACCATTCTTGAAGGTTTAGGATATGGGATTGGAGTGTTTGAGAGGCAATGAAGGGATCATTGTTTAGTGATAACACACATGTGTCATCAACGTAAGTAGTGAGGACAGTGGTAGGATGAGTTGGGATATCAGCTGTATACACTGTGTAGAGGATAGGACCTAGGATACTACCTTGAGGAACAACGGCAGATTGGGTAAAGAGAGAAAAATAGGAAAAGTTATGATTAACTTTGAAGGTTCTATCGCTAAGATAGGAACGGATAATTAGGAAGTATGTTGAAGGAAGGAATCTACGGAGTTTGTAAAGTAGTCCTGGATGCCAGATTCGGTCAAAAGCTTGTTCCACGTCGAGAAAGGCTCCCGTACAGTACATTCCGCGGTCCAATGCAGAGGAGACAACGTCCATCACACGATGACATTGCTGGATTGTGGAGTGTGATGTTCGGAATACAAACTGGTGGTCTGGGTGATAATTTTAACTGATAATTGAAGTTTTATTTATCGATACAAATATTGTATTGAAGTATTGGGTGTTAAGCATTATTTCTTCAATGATATTTTAACGCATAGCAGTAATTTTTAACCTGGTTAAAATCGCACTGATTAGATGTTTGAAGACTGCGTAAAAGCATTATTAGACATCCAATTTTAATGTATGAGTTTGTAATCCAGATGGTCAGAGACAACACAACATTAAAAAGCAAAGAATTGACATTTCTTTACTCGGCAGAAATAATTTTTTCGATATTATCTGGTTGGATTTTAATTTCTAACCATAAAATCATATGATACAGTGGCAAACCTTGTTCCTGGCACTCAACACTCTACATTTCAATTAGTATTATAGTAAACTTTACTATTAAACCTTCCTAGAAATATGAAGATGATTTAGTTTGAATTAGGTACAAATGGGTTCAATAGTTTTACCATTGCAGACTCGATTGTGAATGTTAACAACGTATCGGTCTATCTCCAAACTTCACTGGGATCCTCATGTAGTACTACATATTTAAATCTTTTTTAATAGTTTAATTGAATATAAGTAAATTTTATCATCAATGTCAAGCTCTATATAACACTGTGCATTTGTAACCTCTTACCTAGAATGTTACTCGCCACTTATCAGTCAAATTTCAAACTTCACTGTTATCCACATTCTGTCACATTTTTAATAACAAATTAATTGGAAATCAGTAGATTTTAATATTATTAAACCATCCTTGGACTGCAAAGATGATGTGGTTAAAACTTAGTATAGATTGGATCAGTAGTCTTCGCGGTTAGTGATCACGAAAAATAGCGTATCCTTTTATATATTAGTATACAAAAATTAATTTTTACTAAGCATTCATTGGATACATGTGATACGTAACCCAATCTTGATATATATTTGTCCATTCGATCCGGTATTAGGGTTCCAATAATATATCTAAGGTAATTTGACCTTCTGAGGACGAGGATAGGTTATCAAAGCCTGGAGGGGCTTGATACGTTTTCTGTGACAGGGGAGAGGTTGCCGGTGTTCAATATACATGATAAATTTAAATAATGGTTTTATGTTTATTAAAATTTAGCGATCATCAGTAGCTCTTTATAATAAATATTAGAAAAATAAATTGTAAAATATTTATTTTTAATATCAATTTGTGGCTTAACACTCATGGAAACACCCTGAAACACTCCAGTCGCACGAAGGGCTGTAAGGGTTTATAATTTATTATGAAATACTGTTATTTTTTTAACAAATTATTATTGAACTATTAATAATTTATAATTTATTGCAATCCAATTATATAAGTGTTGTAGATAAAAAAAAAAAAAAAAAAAAAAAAAAAAAAATCCTAAGCGAACTTGTTAATTATAAGTTTAATTTATTACTAATTTCATATAATAATTATTGTTATTTCTTTTGAATGTTGAACTTTTTATAGGTTTATTATTGTGGTTTAAAGTCTAGAATTTTTAAACTTAAATTTACTAGTCAAAGGTTTTTTTTAAATTTATTTTTTATATATTTCTCTGGCTGCCAAACTTTTCTTTTTTAAATTCATCTTTCCATAAACATAGTATGAATTTTATTGAATTAAAAGAAATCTATTATTACTTATTTATTAAAATATTTAACTGTGTCAAAACAAAAAAAATACATATAATAAATATGATTACAGTCAGAATTGGGAAAAATTTAATCATTGCTAAAATTCAATCTAAATTTAATTAAAGCTATTTGCCAACTAATTTCCTGAAATATATCACCTAATTCAGTCAAATAATCCTTATTTCACTAAAAAATGACTGAAGCGTTCATAATAACATGGCAATTACTTGTGATACAACTACCCACTAGCAGCACTTCAATATATGTTCTATATTAGGAAGTCCTGAGACCATCTCATTTTCAGACGGCTGAGAGGGTTGCCGGGTATAGAATGGGAAACTAGTAACAAGTTGAGAGACTAGTGAATTCGAATGGTTATAGAATTTACTATGAAAGGATAGGTATATGGTTTGGGCTAAATCATGTATGGATAAGTTTATTTATGACAAAATAAGATCATTAAGGATTTTTCGAAGGATATCGGATTGCGATGATTGCATGCAAGATGAATTGGGTGGTTTAGTGGAGCCCCAATTCTCATTACTTTTTTTTTTTAAATAATACATTGTTTTTTTTTATTTTTGCAGAAATTCCTTTTACGTTTTTGTTTATTTAAATATTTATTAAGGGATTACTTATTCTTATTTTCTACAATTGTGTTTTACTAAGGTCTATACATTTCTGTGAATGAATTTTAGAGCTGTATTTAAGTCAGTTTATGTGATTTTTTAAAAATAAATTTTATATAAAATTATTGAATAAATAACCAATCAATTAAATAGTTGTTATAAAGCGGGCTAATAGATGAAACAATAGTTATATCTCCTTTTTTTTATTTTATTTTACTTATTTATTTTTTTGTTATCACTAGATATTATTCATTATCGGTTATCATATACAAGTATTGTCCTGTGAATTGTAATTTTGTCATTTTTAGCGGGCAATGTAAAAAAAATAAAGAGACTGTATTATAGATATACGTATATATTTATTATAATATATTAACTAATCAAGTTACTCAGCATGTTTTGCATTATCTGTTTGGCCTGCTATAGTGTGACCAGTGAATAAGCGTGACACATATAGCCGTTCTTGTTTATCAGATGTGCTGTTTTGATCTGAGACTCCAAGCAGTTATTGTGTTGGTTTAACGACTTTTCCTCACTGTCATTGTCTCATTTGACTGAATTAATTGTACAAACACAGATGGCTCATTGTTAGGGCCTGGAAGTAGGCGCGTGTATATTGAGGAAGGTTCATTCCTCTTTATGGTCTTATTATATCTTGCAGACAAAGGTAGTGCCTACTATCCTGGTATAATTAACGTGGCAGCTAGCTTCTGCTCACCTTCCTATAGCCTAGCTCTCCTTCGTCTATTTTCTTCTATCAGCAATATTCCGAATTGACAAGCTTTCACTAAAGAGTTCGGATGGCAGGTGTTCCAGAAAGGTCATTACCAACGGTGTTTCATCGATTCAACAAGTTCAATTACCTATAGTTCTATATTAGAAGCTACCGAGGCCAACTACGATTTACTGTTATATCAATAATATAAGATTAAAAAAAAATGTTTTTAATACGCTTTTCCTAACTTCACCTGTATGTAACGGAATCTTTCATCGTAATTTTCACCTAGTTCCAGCAATCTGATTAACTTG
Source organism: Euschistus heros (assembly GCA_003667255.2). Lineage (NCBI taxonomy): Eukaryota > Metazoa > Arthropoda > Insecta > Hemiptera > Pentatomidae > Euschistus > Euschistus heros. The sequence continues at coordinate 476,978 of RCWM02000454.1, read as the reverse complement.
AAAATTTGCACACGTTTCAAGGACCGATGACAATACAATAATCACACAGTTATGTTCTAATGTTCTCACTTAGCCTAGTTAAATTATCCCCAATTTGGGGGTCTCCTAGCAAAAGATTAAGTAGTAGGTTTTACGTTTTTATATGGTTCAGATGGGTCCTGAGAATAAAATATCAAAAATGAAACCAAAGTTGATAAGGGAATATGTTTGGGGGGGGGAGGCAAAAAAAATCAAAATTTTTGATCTTTTTATAAGCTTTATAAAAAGTTTTATTTACAAAATTAAAGTTTATCAAATTGTGCGTCTAAGGACATTTCTTCAGTTGAATTTGATTTATTAACTTTGAAAAGTTAGTTTTGGTCATGTTTAAGAGCCTATAACGGAGAAATGGCTTACCCAATCAAAAAATGTTGTGTACTAAAAGTTGTAGATCATTACATTTTGTGCAAGATAGAATTTTTAAAGTAAAAATTTGCCCATTCGTACTCGGAGATTTGTACAGAAAACAAAAATTTTTGGTTAGTTTTGGTTAAACTGTGCAAACAAACTACGAATTTTACAGGGAAATTAGCTTTGAACCTTAAAATCAAAAAATTAAAAGGTCTGACTGCTGCAAATCGTTCATCACACTTTTAGCAGGTTATCTATAAAAGCGTGTTTTTCTAACTTTTTTTTATCTATAATTTCCTTAAATATTATTATCACCAGGACATTTTTATTCTGAAATATTTAAAAAAATAATTATTTATAGATATTAAAACCGTTTAGTAAATTTAGTAAATTTGTAGACAAATAAATACAATAATTAGTAAACAAACAATCGATTGGTAGCACTTCCCTAGGGTCAAATAATCATTACATAAATAGGTGAACGTCAATATATCTATAAGTGTAATACATACATTAATGCGTGTATGAACTATGAAAATTCATCATTGATTTTTTCCTTCACTTTGCATGTAATATCGAAAACCCTTCTTAGCACCCAGACATCATCATTCTTTGTGCCATGTTTTCGTGCCTTTATTTTCTTCTCACCTGGGTAGAATTTGGCTGAGGATTTCTTCATCAGAAAAGGACTGCAAATTTTTCTCTCTTGTGCCTTAAACTAATTGTTATGTCTTAGTTATTTAGGATAAAATTCAATTCACATTAGTTGAAAAACATTCGGAAGACAATTGTCGAGTTTCTGGAGCTCTGTTTTTTATATATGGATTGCAGCCTAGTTGGGTAGTATATTGTTAAGATATAAATGAAGAGTGCCAATTCATAACGGTCCAAGTGCCAACAATTTATTTTTTGCTTTATATTGAAGTATTGTACCTATATCCGTCTCAAAGTGGTTTAAATATATGACGAAAGATAGAATTTATACAGTATAACAAAATTTGTAATAAAAAGTAAATTCTCGGTTTCCACAATCGGTTTCATTTTAGTAAGTTTACATTTTTTTTTTAAATAAAAATTTGCAACCAAACTTGGCATTTACAAGTCAACAACATTTTTTTCAAGCAGACCAGATGTAATTGAATAGTTCTATGCAGGAATATATAATTGCTTGGAAGGATTTAAAAGTTTTGAACCCTTCCAAGCAAATGTAAATTGTTTTAAACTAAAACAGGTCTTAATGTATTTATGGAATAAAAAAAAATTCAGATAATTATACTTTATTTACTTCGTCATGAAGTTAATTGAGGAAAAAGAATGAATTTAATATTTGAAAAAAAATTAGAAATATGTCTTTTTTTTATTATTATTATTTTTTATAGGCATATCAGTGACTTGTAATACAACTACCCAGTGGTAGCACTGCAATAATAGTCTTATATTAAAAGGTTCCTAGGCAATTTACTTCTTTGATGCCTCTGAGGGTTGCCAGGAAGCAAGTTTGTAGATTAGTAGATTAGACTGGATCTGATCATGGAAGGATAGGTTTGAGCCAAATCAGCAACATTACGTTAAAATAATTATGGATAAGTTTATTTGTGACATAGGGGCTTTGAGAATTTCACGAAAGATTTAGAATGTAGGGATAAGATACGAGAAGAACTGGATTGCTTATTGGAGCCCCAAAGATGAAATCCGTATGTCCAAAGAAATCTAATTACTGCAATGTAAATTAATGTTTTATAATTAATCAGAAACTTAGAACGTTTGTCTAGCAAATGTAGAGGTATTCGAAAACGGCGAGTAGTTACTTGTCCTTTTAGTTTTGTTAATGGATTCCTTGTAAGACGTATGTCCAGATTGAGTCCTTGTTGGAGGATCTTTTCAACAGGGATCATTAGAATATTATTAAAGGATTCTGTAGAACAGAAAGTTGTGTGTTTAACATGGAAGGTAAAGTTACTCCAACTTTGACACCGTTCTGGGTGGTTTGTGATATGAGATTGAAGTGATTGTGGTGCAATGAAAGAATCAGTTTGGTAATAAAAAACATTTCCTTAGTAGACTTGGTGAAGAAGTTGCTTAGAACTTTAAGATTAAGGTTGGTGGAATAAACTCTTGGTTAAAATTATTCCTGATTGATTCAGTTGAAATTTTAGTCCTCTGGTTGATATATTGATTATTCGTTGTACATATTTTAGCACAATAATCTTTCCGAACTGCTTAATTTACTCAAGTTATCTAAAACTGGATATTTGTTGTATATATAATGAAAAATAATGTAATCAGCCAAAATATTTGATTTTAAAAGAACATGAATTTTAATGAAATGAGGTAACCCATTTCGTTCATTGCACTTGGTGAGTGAGATAAACAAGAACTGAATTGTTGAAATGTTAAAAAAACATATTTAAACAGCAGCGTGGCAGTTATTAATTGGAATGTCAAATGTTCTATTTATAGCAGGCTCAAAGATCTTATCAAACATAGACGCCTCGCGTAGAAATTAAAAATAATATCGTTCTTAATTTTATTTTTTATTTTATTTTATTAATATTTTGATTTTTTTTATCAGAATCATTATAATTTAATTTTTTTAAAATAAAGTTTTGTCATAAATTATTTTAGCTTAAATTCATTAAACAAATTACCTATTTCATATTTTGTACCTACATATGCTTCAATGTAAAAATAAAAGTTTTAGTGGATCCTAAGGCTCGATGCCGGCAGCAGCAATCTCTCTCGGACTCACCTCTCTCCATACCATCCCATAAAAGTCCATACCACAATATCAGCCATAGTAAAATCCTCCCATCGACGTCTCAGTCTACCCCTCAGATGTTTACCTCACAGTGATTCATCGACCATCGACATTAACATCCCGCTGCTGTATGTAGAGGAGAGAGCGGTTTGGGTGTTTTGTTATTTTTTTTCAAATATCTCAGGATATTTTATTATTAATGAAATAAATCGTATTTATAAAATAATTTATCAATTTTTTTTCGTAGAACGAGCAGTTTGAATAAAATTTGAATGTTTCAACATGGGCATATTTACTGTGTATCTTCAAATTTATAACTATATCTTGAATTTTCTACTAATATTTCATCCACATCAAAGTCTCAGACTATTGACTTTATGAAAAAATTAGGAAGACCTATTCTATATAAACTTTCATTTAGTTTTTCGTAATAAGTACGTTTTGGTTTATGGTTTCCAGGACTTGAAACATAAAAAAAGAGGCATTCATTCCTTCCAGTTGCTGAGCCCCCAGTGGTAGAGGCCTTTAGTTTATAGATATAGAAAACTCTATTGAAAATCCATAACTAGATATTTTTTGTTCACTTAGGATTGATGAATTAATTGCCTCTATCAGAATTATTTTATTTAAAAATTATTTTGGAATGTTAAACATTCATCCTAATTTCTTACAAGGCAGACGTGCTCCTTAGAACTGATGAATGTTTAACATTTGGAGCTAATATTTAAATAAAATAATTCAAATAGAAGTGGCAATTAATACATCAATCCTAATTGTATTTATATTTCTATTGAGGAAAAGGTGTAAAAACTGGCACAGGTGTAAATATGGGCACCCCTCCCTAGTGGTAATGTGAGGTACTGAAGTCTGGCGGAATAAAGACATTGTTATTAATAAGAATATAAAATTTTATATCCAACAAGTTAGTACTCATTTAGGAATCGACGGTTATATTAAACACTTTAAATATTATCTTCATAACGGTAAATGAAACGACCTCCTGCAGATCTGGGCACGCAGCGACTGCGTGGCCGTCAATGGGTCTATTTTGATTCATCTCTGATTGATGAATTGATGACGTAGATTACGAAAGGAGTAAGTAATCACGTTTTTATGTAAGTTGTTTATGAAAATAGGAGCTAAAAACAAATTTATGATAGAAACAAATTTAATTATGTAATACTAAATATAGAGAAACAATTAATTTTAAAAATTCTTTCGGAGTCTGCGACCCTTCAAAATAATTCGATCAGACGACATTTATGTAACTGCCTTATATAATTGTTAAATTGATGTTTTCGGACCCTTGAGAATCCGGTTATATCCGGTTTTATACTGCTCCAATCCGCTCTTATCAGCTACCTGAATTGGCCTCGTAATGAACACTCGACAGTGGGAAAAATCAGTCTGGTAATTTTGATATTTCGGCTCTATCTGTTAGAATAGAATAGAATAGAATAGAAAAATAATTTTATTCTGGGACAAAGTCCCTTAAGAATAACAGATAATTGCAGGTATAACTAAATTAAATCTGGTTAGAGACATAATGAGCTACAAAAAAGAAAAAACAATAATACATTAATGACACTATATACATAGATGATATTTAAATAAAAAGAAAAGAAAAGAAGATAACATTTTACAGATTAGAGGAGATAGAATTAAATAAGAAAAAAAATAAAATAAAATGATATAGAAAAATCTTTTGGTACAATGATATGATTTGTATGTACAATAGAAGTACCCAATGTTATATTCATGGAAAGTTAAATTTTTATTAAAAGGAATCTCAATTATTCCATAACTGAATCCAGCAATGCAATAATAATTTTTGACTAAGTAGTTAGATAGTTAGCAAGCGTCAGTCTGGATGAGAAGGAGGTATTGGAAATATAAATATTTAAATGTTTTCAGGGATTTAGCTTGTCTGATGTGAGGAGGGATGGAGTTCCAGAGGATTGTTGAGCGGAAAAGGAAGGAGCGTTGGAATATTGAAGTTCTATGGGACGGGGTATACAGATCAGAAAGACGGGATCTCGTATGTATTGGATTGACTGCAGATCTGAATTGGAGCTTATTGTAAATATAAGAAGGTTGGCGGGTATTGATAATTTGGTATAGGAATGTTCCATGGAAATATTGTTTACGTAAAGTGGGATAGAGCCAATTTAATTGGGAATAGAGGTGGGAAACATGGGAACGCCTCGGAACGCATCGGGAACAACTATCTGTTAGTAGTTGTTATAGAAAAAATATGTCTTCAAGAATGATCGATGTAGTTGGGCAAAAATATAAGATTTGTATAGAGTCGAGCTCAGATTTTTAGAACTGAACTAACCAAGTTCGACAACAAACACTTTTATTGTAACAGTAATTGTAGCAGAGACTAACTAAAACAAAGCTCCTATTTTCATAAGCATAAAACCTTTTGAAATTATGATTTTTTTTTTTTTTTTTTTTTTTTTTTTTTTTTTTTTTTTTTTTTTTTTTTTTTTTTTTTTTTTTTTTTTTTTTTTTTTTTTTTTTTTTTTTTTTTTTTTTTTTTTTTTTTTTTTTTTTTTTTTTTTTTTGTGGCCGATCTATGCTCTAACGTCTTCAGCGACGAGGTGGTCAGCGTTGTTCTGTTTGGTACATATTCTTTTATTAAGGCTTTCTGTTCAGTTCTGCTATTTTGTCCAAAGCTCGCTCAATATTGTCCTCCAGAGAAAAAGTCCTACTTCGGGCCCCTTTGATTTCAAGGATGAAGTATTCCCCTCGAAACTTTTAAACCATTGTTGAAAGGTGCACACACTCATCCTGAACTTTATTAATGCTTATAGCTTTTTTGGCATTGTTCTGACCTAGTTTTAACTTTTAAAACCAAATTATACAAAACTCAGAATCGAAAAATAAAAATAAAATACTACAACCGAAGAGTCTAGTGTTCAGTACTTGGTAAGGAAGTATTGTTTCTTGACCAACGATTGTACAAGTTGATGTGGTAAGTAATCACGATCAACGACCAAGTTTTTCTTCTAATTAAGGGGACTACTTTACAGTGGCTGGGTGTGCTCCAGGAGAGTCTACAGACCCCGAGGTTGAACCGCGGCCGAAGAAACAGAAATTAAATTTTCTGCCTTCAGCCGGGCTCGAACCAGAGTTCGACAACGAGGCCAGAGCCCTGCAGCATAGAAGTTGAGTGAATACCCAGTGAGCTACCCCTACACTTTTGTGAATAAAGACTATATTATTTCCATAAGTGAAATGCTAAAGAGGTGAAAGATGTGTAGTTGGAGGTGAAGATAATCAGAGATGCAGACTGATCATCATTGTTCATCTCCTCTCCAGTGTGGTTCGGTGGCCCTGAAGAAGACCTGCAAGGCAGCTCGAAACGTTAGCACACAAAGTATATTATTTTTACTTGACGTGGTGTTTCTGTTTGATTATTTTATTAACAGTTTACTATACATTTATCATTAAATGATAAATATATTTTTTTTTTTATATCCATACGAAAAAACAATCTATTCAATTTTATTACTTTTTAATTAATTATTACTCAGAGGGATACTTTAAAGAAAACAGGAAAGGCTGCATTATATACCGAAAAACCCAAAATATTAACTTGACTTTTTCCCCCTCAAAGTATATTAAAAGACATGGTTCCTTTTTCAGCTCGGCACATGCCGATCATGCGACAATGGTCCCTTTGAAGGAAAAGATATGTTATTGAATAATAGATTCTTTAAAAGGAAAAGGGGATCGAAGGTAATCGAGTTGGTATTAATGTATAAGGATGGGGCTGTGCTCTGTGGTTTGGGGGTATAAAGGAATTGGAAACAGATTGGATAAGTGTCTTCTCGTGCTAGCTAATGATAGATCTATGGGATTTATGTTGAGGGCGTTGTGCTCTATCGGCCGATAGGTTCCTAACCCATTCCCTCTGTATAACGCGATAACTGCCTTGGAAATATTTATTGTTAATCTCGACAGTACTTTATGATATCTGACCCAACGAAATCTATGTTTTTAGATATTTATTTCGTCTACGGCATGAGTGTGTATTTATCTCACTATTACTTATTTCTATTACCTATATCTGTTTGTAATATACACTGACAGTTAAGAAATTTCACCCAATTAATTTTTTCATTTTCTTCGCTAAAAGTTTCATGTTTTTTTTGTTGTTTCGCCCCACATACTTTAACCAGACTATATAAAACGTATTAGAAAAATTAATTAAATAAAATACAGCAGTAATCTATACTATCATATAAAAGGACTAGGCATTTTCCGTTAGTTACCACTAGGGCTGTGATTATATTATTATTATTATTATTATATGCAATAAAAACTAAAAAATATGTACATATATATGCAAGTATATAGAGTAAAATATGCAATCAAATTCCTAAAATATGGAACTATCTACATTATTTAGGAAAATAAAAAAATTGCTTAACATACTTATACATAAGTACAAACTCAAGTTCAAGTAACTAATTGTGTTGGAAAGGGAAACAACTGGTAAAAGACTATTAAAAATTAAAAAAGACAAAGCGAATATAAAAAAACAAAACACGTTTGGAAACGCGTTGTCGATAAATCGGTATCGAAACCAGACCCAATGGCAGTTGATGTAACAAAGGTTTTTTAAAATTTTTATTATTTACTTTGTTATATTTTTGATCTGTTGTTTGTTTATGTGCTGCGTTACTAAAAACTGTGCAGTAGCTAACAAAAATTTATCAAATGAAATACAAGTAAAACGTCTCTATCACACTAAAATGTCTCAATTTTCGTCATTCTAGGAGAACACAAATAAACAGTTAACAAATGATATGTCTTAGTGGACAAGGCGTGAGAAACTGGGTAATTGAATGATGGTTAGAAGAAAAGAAAAGAGAACATTGAAGTAATATTCGTATTAATCGAAGTAATATTATTAATCCGAATAAACAATTTAATAGAAGCAAATGCGATCGAATATTCACGCAAAGGGAAAAATCAGCACCTGGACAAACGCGAGCTTATTCATTAGGTGGGAAAAAACGTATAGGAGTTACTTAGGTATATTTTATTCATCTTTTGTTTGCTCAGAATCATAAAAAAAATCGAAAGTCAAATACTGATATGCCGAATATGTTGATAAATATGCAATCACAGTTAAAATTCACATTTTGATGATATTTGATGTTTTAGTTGGCTAGGAGAAATATGCAAATGCATATATTTCGTATCACTAGTTATCACAAATCATGAAAACTACTCAACCAATCTGTACCAAAATGTAAGCGATATCTTTATAATTTCAGGAAGATTTTGTAATAATAAAATCTGCTGATGTTTAATTAATTTATTATTAAAAAATAATATGTGAATAACTGTGAATTTTAAAAAATTCAAATGGCAAGCGCCATTCTACATAAAATTAATAATAAAATTTACTTATTTTCATACAAATTTTTAAAAAAGATGTGGTGTGACACGAGGACTCCAGTGAAGTCTGAAAAAAAAAAAAAAAATTAGCACCATTTCTATAAAAATAAACAAGGTTTTCAGTGGTATATTTTCGTAGTTTCTGAAAGAATTAGGAATAATAAAATTTAAATGTACAGTGCTGAGTGGCAGAAACGAGGTATACAACACTGTCATATACTTTATATATGATTAGAAATTAAATTCTAACCGGATGAAATCAATAAAATTATTTCTGTAAAATAAACTATATAATAAATAAAATTATTACTTAATCAAAATTCCGTTCCTTTTGATATTGTGTCTATGGACCTTTAGTTATAAGCACTAATAAAACAGTCTATTATCCGCAAGGGTTTTTTAATATTCTGTATACATCTGGATTATGGATTGTATGTCTAGTTATGCATTTGTGCAATCTTCAAACACCTAATCAATGCAAATTTAACCAGGTTGAAAATTACTGCTTTGCGTAAAAATACTAAAGAAATAATGTTCAATTTTATACTTATTACAAATAATTTTAAACAAATTACAAAGTACAAGATTTTTTATCGATAAACAAATAAAACTAAAACTATTAGTTAAAGTTATCTCTAACTTTCTTACTTATGAAAGTGGGCGAAGCGGTGACGGTGGCTGTTAATTTAAACTATTACCAAGCAATTTTAAACTTGCGAAATTTTAAATTGATAAGGCTTATATTCGCCCCTTACTTTCATTATGCCTTGCATTTGATAGAGCATAAGTCTAATGTGATTTTGTATATATTATTGATGGATATTCCTCTTGGAATTCAAGGCAGTAATATAAATCAGATTAATGTAAAATCTCGTAACTTTAATTTTATTTTGTAAATACTTCTTGTTTTATTTAATGGATATTTTTAATATTCCTAATACGTTTGATATTCCCTATACTAGTTAAAGGATATGGGGACGTAAAATCAATTAGGTTGATTTTTTTCTCTCTGTCAGTACATATATATATATATATATATATATATATATATATATATATATATATATATATATATATATATATATATATATATATATATATATATATATATATATATATATGAGGAGGTAACTTTCCAAACGTGTTTTGTCACAGTAATCCCACTCTTCAGCATTAACAAAAAACTTATGAAATGTAATTACCCTTCAGAAACAAAAATTTCCTAATTAAACTTATAGCATCTAAATAAATATAAGTAAATATTTTAATTTTAAATATAGACAAAACACGGTTTGAAGAAACACAGTGGACAAAACACGGTTTAATGTAATAACAAAGGGACAAAACACTGTTTGAAGGGGCTATGTTTTATTTTACAGAAGTCATTGTTTGCTCAAAGGTACAGAAAATAAAAATTATAATTATAACTACATAATAGATGATGTATGCTAATGGCAATTTTAATTTTTTTAACAGTCACTAGTTTTTAAGCATACAGTTCACATCATTCATTTTCTAAACAGTCACAAGTTTCATACTCTTCCACAACATTTTCAACACTTGGAGAGACAAAAAGTGCAACCTTGTACCAGTTTGAATGGTTTGAACTAAAAATAGGCTATGGACAAAATACTCTTTGCTTAAAACCCTGATTTTGTTTCTTAATTTTGGATGGGACAAAGCTTGTATTAATGGCTTATACTCATCAAATTTTGTAGGGTTCACTGAAAAACAAATCTAGTGATACCAAAAATAAAAAAAAACATTTTTTGTGACAAAACACGTTTTGAAAACGGTTTTAATCAAATTAAAATAAACTATATTTCACTCACTATGATCTATTAAATTCATAATTCATTTCCGTGTTTAGACGACCTTAATAGATTATGATCAACGAATACTTGATTTATTGATTTATTTATCGCTTAATTACAAGTGGTCTAGGAGATAAGGCAATAAGGCCATTCTGCGCTGTTCATTTTTAAAAAAATACGGATGTTCATCAACGCATGCGCTCATTCGGTGTCAGGCTCAAATGAATTGGTCTAATTATCCTGCTGATCTTCATGCATTAGATATAAAGTTAAAATCGATATGCATTAGATATTAAGGTACTTGATCCTTGGTACCTCGAGTACCTGAACACTCCACCTTGTGAAAACCGTCATGGTCTATTAGTATGGCATGGATTCAAAAGGTTATTTATTTATTTTCTTATTTTGTTGTAATGTACACTTGAATATTTTTACAACATAAAAACTTTTAAAGAAATTTAATCAAATATAAACTGAAGGGACAAATTTTAAAGATAAGCAAATTCAAAAAAAAAAAAAGTAGCATCGTGGTTTATTGAATGTCATATCACTTCATTCATATTTTTTTTTTATTTAGCAAATTAAAGTCCTTTGTCGAAACAGTTGTCTAATTTTGAAATACAAATATTTTTAATATCGATATAGTTCTTTTTATTTTATTAGTTCTGATAATCTACTACATTTAAATGAATTGGTTAATAGTTATAAATACAAAATGCACAAATACAAAAAAATATAAAGGTGTAATATATAAAAATATAAAAACAACTATTCTCCCATCATTTACTTAACATCACAATATATATGATAGTTTATAAAAATTTTTTTCTTCTTGCGACGTTTCGTGGCATTGCCACATTATCAAGCCCTTACAATCCTCATACTCATATGATCCTTATCCAATATAATATCAATCGACTTAAAAAAGTCTTGTCTTAGTGTCATGTCTAATCTTGAAAATAATGAATGAAAGTATTTTTTCTATATGAGACATACAAAGGTAGTTCCATCGTTTAGTGTTGCCTCTGCTGCTTTGGACCAAGTTCCCGCGCCCCTCTCTTCTGTTCTTCAGTCCCGACAACTCCAGGACTATGAAACTTTTTGGTTATATTTCTCCATAATTACTCTGTAACAGACAGAGCACTAATAATAATAATAACCCTTTCTACTATGTGTATAAATATATAGATATATTTTTATATTTTCCATTAGTTTTAAAGTTATTTGGAATACATTTTTTTTATATGGGTCAATCTCAATGGTTTTCGAACAAAGTATACTTGTTTATGATGGTTAGAGATAAGAAGCTTTGAGTATCGTTCTATTGTATGTTGGACTCAGTTTGGAGAAACATTAGAATTTGAGAGTTGAAAGAAGTTGGAAGATTACTACTAAAAATAGTAACTAAGAAGCAATTAAATCATATAGATTAAAAGATCAATCTGCTACAACTATCAAACTATTCTTGGAATCCGAGTGAGACAAGACGGCTTGTATGTTCTGTAAAGAACATAATATTAAATGCAGCTGCAATAGTTTTTGTTGATTGAAGAATTAGTGCTTAAGATATAACGGCTGCTTGGTGGTATAATGAGATTAAAATTTCGTGAGGGAACAGAAGACTGTGGACAGAATACCTTCAACATAAAACGTTTTAGAAGTAAAATTTCTAGAAGTGAAAAAATTTCGAATCTCATAACAAGGTAGTCGTGGAAACCAAGAGGAAGAATTGTACGGACTTGGGGAAAATATAATCAATAAACTCTTCTATCTTTCTGTTCCATATGTTGTTGATTTATCTCAAACCTATTCTTTCATAGTAAACTCATTACATACTCAGATCCACTAGTATCCTAAATTGCTTCACACTCGATTCCCGATAATCTTCCTAGACGTCTGAAAAGAAGATGGCCAAGAGACTTCCTTATGTAGAACTTTTATTGAATAGCTACTAATGAGTGGTTCTTTTCAAGTTATTGACAGGTCTTTGTCTTGATTGACTTGCATTTATTGTATACACTTGTATATATTAATAAATAATTTAAAATAATGAAAAGTAATTTATTTTTTGTGAGAACGCTTAAAAATTATCCTCCTTGCAGATGATAAGGGTCTGCACGTCATGTCCTAGTTGGGAAGAACAATTACGTGACTGTAGCAACTCAAAAGAAACATCTCTTGGAGGAAATTCCCCCATTTAGTAACAGCTATTTGTCACATATACGGAGCAGTTTAAGTCCAAAAAAAGAAGCATTTTATCTTCTCCAATAACTGCAGAAATAACTGTTTGCATGCAGTTAAAGGAGATGCAATAACCAGAAGAAAACTCATCTCCAACGAGATTAGCTTGGTTACCGCAAACATATAATCGAGAACCATTTCAAGACATTCAAGCCAATTTCAGTTTGCAGTTCCAGTAACTACTGTTGAACTACTGTCACGATACCAATTCTGTTGCTGGTTTTTAATATAATAGAACTATCCTAATTTTATAATTGAAGAGTAGTCACACCTATTGCAAAACTAAACATTTTTGATCCTAAAATATGTTTTCCATTTTTATAGAAATTATCTTAAAAGTAAATAATTTTTCGTTAAATGCAAATCTTAATCCCACGAGTTTCCGATCACGATACTGTTATCACAGATATAAAGCTTTCTGCGTACTAATTTAAATACACTAATGAAATAAATTACGTAGTTTATATATATATAACATAAATATTATATAATGGATATAAAGTGCTACTATGCCCATTATAAAATAACTATATTTTAATTGCCACTTCTATTGGAATTATTTTATTAGAATACTAGTTTCGAATGCTGAACATTCATATTCATTTCTAAAACATTCAAAATTTTCAGCACATCAATGCTATGTTACATGGATTATACATACTAATGTTTTCAAAAATAAGGGACAAGAAATCAAACATCAGTACTCACCAGAGGAGATCTAACAGATATCTGAAATATAACCATCGTGAGAAGGGAAAAGTTAGGTTAAATTTTTGGGGTTTACTATGGGATTGCCCCTATGACTCATTTGATTTTTCTGTTCCTATTAGAAACAAATTTAAAATGGGGCTATTGGAAATGTTTATCTGGTCATTTAAGCGAAAATCTGGATCGGTATTGAACGATTGTATTATTTCTAATGATTCAAAAATATTTAATTTTAGGCCATTTTCTAGTTGATGTATTATTTTTACACCCGAGTCTTTATTAAATTTATGGCTATTTTCATTTAGATGGATAGCGAATAGTGCAGATGTATTGAAAATTTTGTATGTTTTAGAACTGAAGATGAATGTTTAGCATTCGGAACTAGTATTCTAATAAAATAATTCAAATAGAAGTGGAAATTAACTCACCAATTCTAATTGTATTGATCCTTCTATACCATTATGCGTACCCCAAGTAATTATATTTTACTTACATAATTACTGAACTTATTTGTATTCCACTATAAACTTTTTTTTACTATATACTATAGATATGTACTGCATAAAATAGATACAAATAAATAAATGTGTGGTAAAATTATTACAATGACATATTTGACACATTTAAAAAAAAAAAAAAATTCCAAAACTTGTAGATTAACGTTAAATATACTAAAGTAACTTTTAACTGTTGTTTTAAAATAGTTCAGGGGGCCAAGGGCAACTGGCTACAAGCATCTATCGAGCTGTTAATATAATATAATTAATTCTTTTAGAAGTTGATCCTGAAGATGGCAAACAATTTTTCCCGATACATGTACAGAAATGTTTATATATTCTTTAAGGAGTAGATTCCCAAAACAAGTTACAATAAATTATATCTTTTAAAAATCATTGCAAAACATTATTGATATTTATTGCTTTATACAATACATACATCTAGTAAAAGTATGAAAAATGATAATAATGGCATGTCAATGACTTAAAAAAAGAATTACTCATTAGTAACACTTCTATAAAAATTCTACATAAGAAGGCCTCTTGGCCATCTTGTTTCCAGATGGATGTCTGGCTTAGGCAGCTCAACTTGAAATTATGATAGGATCATAATAGGTATATGAGAAGTCTTTTGCATAGGCAATTTTAAATTTTAATTTCATACAAATATTTTTTTTTAAAAAAAGTTAAACCGTTTAGTGTATCTTATTGCTCAATTATTCTAACATGTATTTTCCACTCCCGTAAAGACAATTAAAATATTTTATTATTTTTAATCAAGAATAGAAATTGAATTTTTTATGGATTCTTCAAGAAGGAAAAAATCTTCATAGGGGAACATAGACTTTGAGGGACCTTGTTATAGGACAAGAACAAAAAAAAAATAAGAAAAGAAAAATCGAATAGCCCATCAGATATAAAGACCTCCCACTACTAAAGTACTGAAGCTCTTCCTTCAAAGGGTTAACTACTCCAGAACCACCCTTTCTGAGCAAGCGTTAGATGAAGTGTTCAGATACCCCTCCTTTACCCCCCTCCCCCGACTGTAACAGTCTCCACAGGGCTTAGGGTTACTCCCGTCACGTAAATTAATCTGTACAGTTCGGCAGAGGCTGGCGGAACCCAGGTGATAGGTGCGTACGGCATCTGCCGGCGAAACAAAAGTAGTTTGTCCAGGTCGCGGACAAAGCAGATGGTCTCACAATGGCGAATCCTAGGGGGGCACCCCTTCCGATCGATAATAATACAGAATACATTATCATTAATAACATCTGTCCTTGTGGGAGTACCTAGTGGGACTGCCATTCAGCCAGCTACCTCCGGAGTGTGCCGTGGTACTTGCTCCTCCTGCTCCTGCCGTACCCACCTGGGACAGTTGCCGGCCCCATTTTCCATCTTCTTGACTGCCGGTATAACCGTCACCGCTAAGCCGATTTGGAAACTGAACATGTTATTTTAGTTGGCTACAAACAATTTAATTTTTTTTTAAATAAAAGGTATTCGCAAGATCGTTGGCCAAAGAGGTATCTCGGTATTCAAAGTCTTAAGGTTTTTTTTTATGATTTTTTTTTAAAAAATGGTCAAAACCAAACATTTATGCCTTTTAACTTCGTCGTTTTCTGATATATCAACGCCATTTCTTCTGCTGTAATTACTAATACATTCTCCATGTAAAATAAAAAAGATTTGACGATGTGAAAAACAAATAAAGAAAAACATTGAAGATCGTTAAATCTTGTCAAAGGCAAAAAAACAAAAAAAATTAAAAACTTCATGTTTAGGTTAAAAAAAATAAATATATAATATAATAGCCAAATCCACATTATCTTAAGACTAGATCTAAACTTGAAGTTCTTTTTTTTTTTGCCTAAATTAAAAAAAAAATAATAAAAAAAACTTGGATTAGGTATCTTGATTGGGCGATATCTGCAACAAATGTGACAAGTTTATTTTTAATGAGCATTGAGGATTTTACGAAGGATTTTGGATTGTAAGAATTGGATAAGAGAAGAATAGAAAGGCCCAGTGGAGTGGTGAATCCAATAGTTTTATTTTTATTTTTTATTTTTTTTTTTTATTTATTTTTTTTTTTCATTATGATGTTAAGATACTGTATTTGCATTAAGTTGTTAAGATACCTCTTTGGCAAACGATCTTCCTAACACCCTGTATGTATACACATCTACGACATTTATGAAATAATGTAAAATAGCCTTATAAAATATCGAAGCCATCTAAATATAGTACGTATAATGATCAAGAAGGCTTGTATTGGATTAGATTAAACTGCTCTAGAAACGAGGTCACAGGCACGATAAAACAATATACAAATGCTTCTTGGGAACTCACTAATGTTTCATGTATTAAAAACACTGTCATAATTTTTATTTTTGTTTATACTGTATTGATATTTACAACTTTAAACAATATAAATAAAAAGTAAATGTGTAGTATAATTATTACAATGGAATGGCAATAACTTGTAAAGAACTAATCATTCGTAGCAGTAAATATACTACATTAGAAAGTCCCTTAGCCATCTTTATTTTATACCTCTCGGAGTGTTATAGAAAATCTAATTAAATTAAAGTAGATTAAATTAAAGTCCCTAAGCCATCTTATTTTCAGACTATCGGGAAAGAAGCAAGTTGATAGACTAGTGGCTTCAAGTGGGTATCTGTCATGGTAGAATAGGTATCTTGATTGGGCCATATCTGCAACAAATGTGACAAGTTTATTTTTAAGGAGCATTGAGGATTTTACGAAGGATTTTGGATTGTAAGAATTTGATAAGAGAAGAATTGAAAGGCCCAGTGGAGTCCCAAACCTTAACTCCGTTTGTCCAAATGGGTCTAATTACTACCATGTCAATAAGTTTTTTGTTAATAATAGGGATTTTTGAACGCTTGTCTCCTTAAATAATTATAATAATTGTATTTATGAAATAATAATAGAACATTTACGGTAAAACTAACATTGTTGGACAAACTCCTTAGAGTATATTAACTTTTATAATATTATTTAACTTGAATGTTTACGTTATTCCTTATGAAGTATTATTCTGAAGCCACTGACTTGGGAATTAGCACTCTTGGCTACCATGGTATAAATATTATGTGTTGTAAACCAAAGAAATGCATTAGACCTTGAACTTTTTGTGACTCATGAAATGAATTAATCATGAATTAACTTCATATATCTTATATTTATTGTAGGAACTATATGCAGCTTGTTCATTACTATTTGTTTTCTTCTATTCTTTTAATTTGATATGTCTTTTGGCTGGGGTCTTTACTTTTTTGCTGTACCGGTTTTTTCGCCATTATATTGACATGCTCTAGTCACCAACAGAAGTTGAAAAGAAGTTAAAAATAAGTTAAGTTTTGCTTTACTTTCATACACAAAATTTATTGTTGTCACCTTTCTAGTCGGCCATCTAGTTCAATAATATCAAGTCGACTTTTCTTGTTTAAATATTCTATTTTGTTTAGTACATTCTTTAAAATATTATTGCTGATGTATTTCTCTATATATTTATATATATAAATATCATTTCAATTATCCCTATAAACCTATGAAGAAATGAATGTCCATCGGTACAACCACTAGTGTCCACTAAGGGGAAAGGTACCTATGGACACTAATCAGTAAGTTACAAAACATTATTTTCTGTAAAAATAAAATTACTTTTCTAAATTATGACACCAGGGTTCGATAGCCCCTTAAATATCTTATCTATTGGTACAATAACCACTCAGATAAATAAAGCGCCGAAAATAAGGAAAATGTATAAGTGAAAATTGTCCACAGGTACAGCACCTTCCCCTATATTAAAGTAATTTTAAATTCTTTAAAGTGTATTACCGTTTGACTGTAAAACTTATTGTTAGATATTTTTTAAAATCGATTTGTGTTACTTTAATTTATTTAAAAAATATACTAACAATGAAATTGCTTCCTATGATGAAACGAATGCAGTTTATAATGCAGGCGGCTGTTGCTAGGGACAGAAGGTAGCAAACGAGGAGGGATTTCGCAAGCCAATTTCGGGCAATTAGCTCCACTTGAAGAACTAACGCGCCTGAATTAGACTTTAACAAACACCCAACAGCTGGTGACCTTACCTATTGTGTGAGCAGTTAGCAATATTATATTTATCTTTAGGAACTATAATGTTATAAATCTTAGTTTAGTTTTGTAAATCATCAAGAAATAATGAAACATTATTCGAATTGGTACGTCCTTAACATTTTCAAAGAGCTTTTGCATTTGGATTTATTTAAAAAAACAACTGATGAATCTCTTAGAGGGTCCCAAAAAAACTGTCAAATCAGCACCCTCTGACTACAAAAGGAATCCCCTAACATCTGCAAATTGGCTGGCTTCCGCTTTTTGTGTTACCGCAATGTGCTTCAACAAAAGCAGCATTTTTTTTTTTTTTAGTACTTCCTATTTAATTTATTTTACTTGACTAAAGTAAATATTTTATTTTTCTATTTAGCTTTTGCCACATTTTAAATTCCATTCTTGTGTTATTTGAGCTATTTTTAATTCTTTTGGGAGGAATATCAGATTGTAATGTTTGATAAAAGTTGGAGAGAAAAAATATGATAAATATTTTTTTTTTTCATTTATTAATATTTACAACTGTACAAAATGATATACAACAAGTAAATGTGTTGACAGTGAATACAGCGGCATGTAAATAACTTTTGAAGAACTACTCACTAGTACACTTCAATAAAATCTACACTAAAAGGCCTCTAAGCCATCTTCTTTTCAGACCCCTCGGAGTATTATCAGGGATGGAGGAGGAAGCAAGTTGGGAGACTAGTGAATTGGAGTGGTTATGGAGCTTACTATGGAAGGATAGGTATCTGGTTTGGGCTAAATCAGAAACATACGGAACATTAAGATCTTGAGAACATTAAGATGGATGAGTTTATTGGTCACAAAGTAATGGGAATTGAGGATTTTTCGAAGGATTTTGGATTGTAAGAATTGGATGGTTTAGTAGAGCACCAAAGTTCAACTCTGTACGCCCAAATAGGTCTAATCACAGTCAGGTAAATGAGTCTTTTGTAATTAATTTGGAACTTTGAACGTTTTTATTGTAAATGTTGAAGTAGTCTGTAACGACGGGCAGTTTATTGTCGTTTTAGTCTTGGATAAATAAATTTAAATAAAAATCTGTTATATTTTCTTCTTCTTTTAGGACATTGACCTATTTTTATTGATACTTCAAATATCGATTAAACATAAGAATTCAAACATCTTTTGAAGTTAAAAAACATAGAAGGAATTAATTTTTTGATGATGGGTAATCGTAGGTTCTTTAAATCTAGTAACTGGTGATTTTATTTAATATAAATTCATTATAATATAAAAAATGTGTTTATAAGTTATTATTTACGAAGATAACCTTCATATCATTTTATCTATCATATATTTCAAATTTCTTAATTTAGAAAAATAAAAAAGTTTTCCCTAGATTGAAAAATCGCTTATAATTATGCATTATTTTAAAATATATTTTTATTTAAATTATTCAAAGTACAACGTAAAAATGTTAATACTTTTTTTTTCAGGCATTTTGGTTTTTACGCTTTCAATAATTAATGATATTTCTATTTTGTTTAGTGAATTTGCATAGAATCTAGGTCAGTAGTAATGTCAAGAGGAAAAGGCCCTATTTCTTCTATTGTTTTATTTTTTATTTTTTTTACAACAAAACCTGAAAAATTATTTAATAAAAATTTCATTTTATCAAATATTATTACAAGAATAATTAGGACGAATTATTTCATGGAAATTTAAATATTTTATTTAGTGTTGCGTAGGTAACAATATTTTTCGATTCTCGATTCTCGATGCCGATACTTAGGTTTAAAAATAAATTGCTAACGCAAAAAAAAATTCAATCCAGAGTTAATAAAGCAAACTAAATCTATTTAGAAAACAATATGTATTTGAGAAATAAATTTCTAAATACGAAATAGCATTTATTATCTATAACATAATATATTTAGAAGAGAGGACTACTGTAGAATATCTTCAAATATTTTTCGTTTGGCTTGCAGTTGTAATGTGTCAAGAAATGTTGGTCTAATTCATAGAATCGCTTTATTATTAAAAATGAAAAAAAAAAAAAATAATAATCTAATTTTTTTTTTATTTTATTTTTTTTTATAAGGGAGAAAAACCAATGTTTAGTAACGACAGAATTAGTTATTACAAAACTATCTCCCACTTCAGAGGTATCGATCGGTTTCTAGGAATCGACTTTGGATCATCAACTCTCGATACTGAAAGATTCTTTTACAAGATTCGATGGGATGGAGAATCGACTTTTTGAATCAATACATACTTAACTCTGATCTAAGAAATTGTTTAAAAAAGTATTAGTACAAGACAAATAAATATCATTAAGACAAAATATTTCTTCCTAGCTATGGGTCAACTATGTTATAAGTATATATATATATATATATATATATATATATATATATATATATATATATATATATATATATACATACATATATATATATATATATATATATATATATATATATATATATATATATATATATACATACATACATATATCTATATATAAAATATATGTATATATGTATATGTATAATTTTGCGGTGTGATATTGGGAACGAATCAATGAATAATGTCACACCGCAAAATTATAGACGTATACTAAGCACCGACTACAAGCTGACCCAAATACTTTCAGAACACGGACAAACCAAACAATACTTGAAACGCTTCAACATACTAAACAATGACAGGTGTCCTCATGATGGACAGGTTCATAATTTCCGACGTTTAATATATGACTGTAAAGGACTTGACAACATTAGGGCAGGACTGATACAGAACATTATACTAAAACACGGAAATTGGCCAGAAACAGAACAGAGACTTATGACCAAATTTAAATCTGATTTTGTACAATTTATTAAACAAATAGACTTTAACAAACTGACTGATGAATGTAGGAAGGCAGTATAATGATGCTTTAGTAGGCAGCATCTTGTTGTGCTTTAGTTTATTTTTATTTATTTTTATTATTTATGGAATTATTATTTTGTAGAAAATTGTATTAACGTTACTTTCTTTAGGTTTCTTATTATTTAATTGTTTCATTTTGTTTGATTTTTTTTGTTTTTTTTTTTTTATTTTGTTTATCTGATTATACACAAGAGACAATAAGATCAAATTGAATTAATAAAAATGTAAACCAATGAACTTGGTAATACGTGTAGTATGCCTAAAAACAGGCATGGCGCATGTAAATACGCTAAATAAATTCTCCTCTTATGGGGTTACCATAAGAGGAAAAGAGAGAAAAAAATATGTATATGTATAATGTATATATACGTATAACATAAAATAAAATAAATCAAAAAAAAATATTTATCTCTAGCTAGAAATCAATTATGCGATGAATGATATAAAACAAAACTGCTAATTCGAGTTTTATAATTATTATTAAATATTTGAAATTAGTAAATATGTTTTCCTTAATGTAAGTTGAAAATTCGTCATGACTCTTAACCTAATCGATAACTCGATAGATAGAACTTCATCGATAACTGTTAGGTCGTTTTAAAGCACTATAATATATTAGTTCTATAACAAATAGAGAACTTAGTCAACAACGGGTTAGGTATATAAATATTTAAATTCCATTTAGTCATATAGACATGAAAGAGTTTAATTCAGTGAATAGAGCACAGGAGTTCCAGCCATCATGGATCCAGGTACTAGCATCGTTGTGATTATAAGTTTATTTTATGTTTTATGAGTTGAAAAAATACTATAGAGGGGAGGGTTCCCCCTGGGGCGCAACCAGGTGCTACCAAGTGGGGTACCTGATCCTTCAATGTGAGTAAAATCTGGCAGTTTTTGTGAATATCTCCTTGCATAACTATTTATAGACACAGTAACTACAGATAAGCACAGTAAAATCTCAATAACTCGGCCCTAAGATAGTCCGTCACACCCAGTTATTCGGCCATCTCGCAAGAAAGCCTCCTCGACCAGCAGGTGGTGAACACTATTTTCCCGAGAAAATTTAAAAACTAAAGTGTTCTACGATAAAATAAATGTAACAGACAAATTTAAGGCTAGCGATGAATGGTTTCATAAATTTAATAGCCATATTGGGATAAGGCTTTTGGCTATTTGAGGAGAAAAACTATAGTCCAGTCAAACGGTTTTAAAATGAGGCTTGAAGTGGAAAGTTTATGGGTATTTTTTTTTTCATGGCTTACTTTATATTTTTTAGGGTGCTGAACACGAATCTGAAGTTTTCCAACAAAGTTTCCATCGGCAAATATGAGAAAAAATAGAAAAAAGTAAGAAAGTTTTAATTTTTTTCATTATTTTGCTTGTAACTTGCAAAGTAATCATTTAAAACAAAATACCTTTCTATATTAAAATAAAGAGGAGAAAATGACCTACAATTTATGTCCTAATGTTTTTTTGTCAGACATAAAAAACAATTACCCACAAACTTTCTAGTTATGAATACCTTTTTACTGGACTACTACCTCTAGTCAGTGTAGGAGAAAATGTAATCATAGCTAAAAATTAATCATATCTATTTGACAAGTAATTTCCTGGAATGAATCACCTGATTTAATAATGATTAAATCTTTATAAATAAAATTTTAAGTAATTTTTTTAATGAACTAGTGTTTAGTCGACTGAAAAATTCAGTCATTATTAAACTAGGTGATTCATTCCAGCAAAATTAGTTGTCAAATAGAAATGATTAAATTTTGATTTTTTTTAGCTATGATTAAAATCGCCCAACACTGTCTCTAGTCTATTACCGCACTGAAATTTCTTTCATAATCATTATTATGAATAATAATAGTTATGAAGCTTCCCGTTGGAAATAATCGTCTGATTTTATGTCTTGTGCCAATTCCGGTACCATAGATTAGATATTTTTTTAACATAGAATATGTTTAACCCTTGGCTTAGTTGGTCAAAGTGATACGTTTTGGGGGAACGCGAGGGCGTTATGCCACGCTCTAGCTCTGATGGCGTTGCTCGGATCATTTGACGGTAGTTTTCCCATTAGAAATTTGGTTGGGAATATTTTTTGTTTTGTAATATTTGTTGATAAAATCTACCATTTAGGAGCTAGATCAGTTTGTATGAAAAAAAATCACGTTGCTTACCTTTTATAAGTAATGGGGCTTTTTTGACATGTTCTATCTCTGTTGGTGTTGATCGGAAATTTTATAAGAGTTTTCCTATTAGAAATTTAATGGAGAATAATTTTTGTTTCATAACATTATCCGCTACGACCTACTGTTTAGGAGTTATATTAGTTTTATAAAACTAATATTAGTTTTATTAGGAGTTTATATGAAAAAAAATCAGGTTTAAACTCCTATTTTTAAGAGTAGGAATCAGAGAGCAACCCCTAAAACATGTTCCAAGTTATTCTTTCTTTAGGCGACAGGCTCAAGGGGCTCTTTTATTTTTTCTACGGAATAATAGGGCACTCCTTTAGTTCCATACGTGTCGATTTATTGAGTTTGTACCTTGCGTATGAATTTTTTCATTTATTGATATTTACAACTGAACAAAAAAATATACATACATATACAAGTAAATTTGTTGATAGTGAATACGATGGATGACATGTAAATATCTTGTGAAGAACTACTCGCTAGTAGTACTTCAATAAAATTCTACACTAGAGGGTCTCTAGAGCAACTTCTTTTCAGACACCGCGGATTATCGGGAATGGAGTGGGAAGGAAGTTGGGAGAATAGTGGATTGGAGTGTTTATGGAGCTTACTATGAAAGGAGGTTTGGGCTGAATCAGCAAACGTATGAAATATTAATCCCAAAAACTGCTCTAGTAAAGTATTTTTAATATGCTATGTATGAATGTATTTTTCAGATTGCTTGTCATACCGTAGACATGAAATAGAAAGCAAAAGTGATACAGTGTAGGATGAAATATTAGAGTACTATAACAAAGTGAGATCCACCTTGATATATTAAGTTCGATCAGTAAATGGCCTCTACGGCGGGGGGGAGGGGTGGGTATTATCGACTCCTTTCATAGAGGCTGACCGATGGCGATGTGTTTGGCATATCATGTTTGATGGCGACATCAACCTGTCCATTATGTAGTTCACCTCAAAGTTTTGGAGGTCATGCCGCTGCCACGAATATTGCTATTGAATATTTTAGTATCAATTTTGGTGTATCACCAGATTACATCTAATCGTCCTTTCGGGGAGCTGTCACCAATTTCTTTTGTTTACACTCAGATTGTATCTGGTTTTAACGATGGGTCTCACTTTATGGAATATTGATGTAAATATTTGTCAAAGCAGATACCAGTTCTTAGTAATAAAAATTACACTGTATAACGGAATAATGGTACTAATCTGTACAATTAATTAATTAATTTATTTATTTTTACAAGCCTCTACGCTTAAGGGTCATTAGCAACAACAAGTTTATGTGTTTTTTTAAACATTTAGTAAATTCAAACATTATTGGTTTCTGATATTTTTTAAAGTAAACATAATTATATAAAGTTATAAAGGTTTGATATTTCCAAAAATATAAACAAACTTAGACTTTTCACTGTCACTAAGAACGATGTTAAGCCGGTTGTCCATTCTGCAATCATTCCTTAAAACCTTGTGTGCCTCGCAGTCCATTAAGATGTGCTCCACTGTCAGGAGTATATCTTAATGGTTCTTGCAGACTCTGCAGGACGGATGGTAGAGTCTCATTAAAATATATGTATGCGTTATAGCTGTGTGTCCAATGGATATCCTTGCCAAGACAGCTTCTTCACGGTGATTTCTTCTTTTTGAAGTTTTCCAGCCCTCAGGACTATTTTGAATTTTTCTTAATTTGTCATCTGTTATTTCCACTATGTAGTCCATGATTCATATAATCTTTTTTTTTTTTTTTACATGAATACGCCAATCCAATGCAGTTATTTTGTTGATGTATATGACGTCTGAAGTAGGTTTCAGTCATGCAGTATTTGCAGCTTGCACTTGCAACTTTGCATAACATTTATTTTCTTACATCTCAGTCATGGATAGAATTCGAGGTAGGAGCCTTTATTAAGTGGGCACCCTTAATTGGGGAAAAACCTGGCGGTTGAACGTGATATCGTTTAAATCTCTTCCTTTCAAAACTGTTTCTTATCTAAGTACTGAACACATAAACCTTAATAGATTATAGTTGTACAGGAAAAAAATACTTCCAGTGAATATAATGTTCAAAATGATATTTTCATTGTTTGTACCCATCCAATCCAAAACCCTTGATGCTCCTTACTTTGTCACAAATGAACTTACCCACGATGACCTTAATATTTCATATGTTGCTGATTTGGCACGAACCTGATACCTTACCTTTCATAATAAACTTAATTATTCCTCATCCAATTCCGCTCGTTGCACAATTTGCTTTGCTTCTCATTCCATTCCTGGCAATCCTCCGAGACATCTGAAAAGAAGATGGCCTCGGGATCTTCTTCTTTTGTAAATATTTCATTAGAGTACTACCAATATGTAGTTCCTCTACAGGTTTTCAGCATGTCATTATTTTTATTGTAAACCGGTTATTTACTGGAGGTATTTGTAATACAGTTTTAAATTTCTATCAATAAAAGAATAAAAAAAAAAATTAAACTAAAAAAATCTTTGTAAACCCACTTCAAGTTTAACATAAGAAAATCTGTTGGCCTTCTTCTTATCCAATAACTCGAGGGTTGTCTGTAATCGAGTGTGAAGCAAGTTGATAGACTAATGAATTCTGGTAGGCATGGACTTGACTATGCAAGAAAAGGTATGTAGTTTGGGAAGCAACATAATGGAACATTCAGGTATTTATGGATAAGTTTTTTTGTGACATAATAAGGGACATTCAGGATTTTACGAAGAGTTTAGGAAACGAGAAAAATCGGAAGAGTCTATGCTTTCTCGAATCTCAACTGAATTCTTAAAATTAATATAGCTTCTTAATTTTTTTGTTAATTAACAATTTTTAAGAAATCGAAAGTACAAAGTAGTGCTATTTTTCAACAAAAAAGTAGTATATATTTTTGTTAAATATAAGATAAATTTAATAATCAAGACCCGTTACGGTTCACTGTCATTTTTCATCTTCCAGCCAATTGCTTACTTGATCCCATTCCGGACTTAACTCTTTAGAATAGCAACAAAAATTCCCAAACCGTTGTTTATACTGCTTAAAGTGTAAATATGTATTACATATAAAAATAAATTTAATAAGTATTAGATTTTTTTTAAGGCTCTAACTGTGTATTACAGTATTTTTATTTCAGACAAATATCATATTTATAAATACAACAAATATAAGGGGTGTAGTACACTAATCTACACAAATACCGTTAATACACAAAAAAGTATAACTCAGCATTTAATCTTCCCCTTTCAGGAAAAATAGGTTGCTGATAGAAATGCTCCTACTTCTTGGAGTACATGAAAGCGTTTAAGAGCAATTAAACAAAAAATAATTACTTTACTTAATAGCATCACAAAGTGAGTGTAAAACAGCAGTCAATTGTTTTAATAACCAACAATTGTAGTTTCAATTATAAATAATGTATATTAATAGCATAAGAAGTAGCTGTTGTTGATGTTAAATGCAGCAGGTCCTTATTCTAAAATTTATCATATTTTTGATTTTTCTTTATAAACGCTATAATAATTTAAAAAAAAAAAATTAACTTATTAATAATAAAATAACAATATAACATCACAAAAAATATCGACAAACCTAACTTAGGTTTAGAAAACATCCTTCCAATTTTCTTAAAGATGAAAAGAATCGATTTAGTTTTTATAGATCATTAGGTATTTGTAATTATTTAAAAAAATAAAATATATAATGAATCTGATAATAGATAAATTCATCTTAATCATCGCCTGATCAAGATATTTGCATCAGCGTCACAACTTTTAAAAACATCTCACGCACTTCAGATATTCACGCAGATAAACAATGTGAATTATTTTTTAAACTCCTTTGGCACTTTTAATTGTAGGAAATGACGTCAGTACTGACCTTTTAATTCAGTTCTGATCTGTTAAGACCCGATTCATTTCGTAGATTAGTGTCTTTATCGTTGTTTTGTGTTCTTATTTCCGATTTTTTCAAGTCATGAAATATTACAATAATGAATAAAAATAAGGGGAAATCCAGAAAAATGTATTACTTTGACACTTGGAAGTAGTTTTAAACTTATAAAAACCGTTCCATAATTGATTGCTATTTTCTCATCAACATTAGTGTCTTCTGGATTTTATTTCTTTTCTCGAAAATCGCCTGCCACTGTTTTATCCATTTAAAAATAAGCAGCTAGAATCCTGTTAGCTTTTAATTATTTTTGTATCTGAACTTTTGAACTTGAAAAGTTTTTGGTAAATTAAAAAAAAAAAAAAAGAACATACGAAAAACAAGATTAGATTATATATTTTAAATCCGTTTTAAAGATTCGCATATAGAATGGGATGATTTATATGATTGTAGCAGAGGAATAGTAGCTTACGCTGAAACATTTTTATATTTGTAAGTTAAAAAAAAAATATTATTTTTCATTTATTGCAGTTACCTCTATATAATTGTTATCTTTTTATGTCTTCTAGCACTCCTCGTCGCGGCTTCGCCCAATCTTACAATCAAAGAACTTAGATAATTTAAACTAATAATTGAAATTTTATTGATTATCGATAAAAATCTTGTATTGTAGCATGACATTAAGTTATCAATACTAACAAATAAAGGCCTATGAATCATATTTTTACAAACTATATAAAAAAGCAAAGGATTGATTTAGTAATAATTTCTATTCGGCAGAAATAATGTTTTTGATTTCTTCTGATCGAATTTTAATTTCTAATTATAAAAGTATAAGACATTGTGGCAAACCTCATTCCTGCAACTCAAAATTGTAGATTTTTTATTATAGTTATACCTTTCTAGATCTATGAAGGTAATGTTAAAATTTGTTACAAACGGGTTCGGTAGTTTTACCATTGTAAACTCTGCTATAAAAAACTACTGACCAGAATTTCAATTTTCAAACTTCGCTGTTATCCACATATATAACAATAACTGTTATTTCTTTTTAATAACAAATTAATTGAAAGTCACCAGACTTTATCATTGCTAAACCTTTCTGTAACTATAAAGGTGATGCGGTTAAAATTTGGTACAGATTAGTTCAACAGTTCTTGCGGTTTGTGATCACAAACAAAAAATAATAGTATAGATAAAGATTATTTTTGTACTGGAAACTTCATGACAAAATCATAGCAACGATTTGGAGAGTGTGTGTATATAAAAAAGGGCTGCAATAATCGATTGTAAAAAGTCCTAATAACTATTTTTTATTTATTGTACATAGATTATCCATTAAAAAAAAAAAAATCATTTATAATAACAGTTCAATTTTGTTTCTGAAGATCAACGCTAGCCACCATCAATATTGCTTATTGCCTTCAATTGAGACAGATTTTAATATTTCCTCAATAAACGTTTTTAAAAATAATAATATCTTTTTTTTTTTTTTTATTTATTCCCTTCCTTGCCTCTCGGCTACAAACTATAACATACTGATTTAAAATAACAACATACCTATATCAATTTTTTTTTTTTTCTCTCTTTTTTTTTTTTTTTTTTTTTTTTTTTCCTTTTTTTTTTTTTTAATTTTACGTTTATATAGGCATATTCGGTGATGGGGTTGTCGTCAGCATCATTCCTGTCCAGGATTCTTTCTGGGGCGTGGCCCCTTCTTCCTAGGTTGAAGTGCTCTACCCCCACTTCAGTTTTCCAACCATACACAAAACTTTTGTAATACGGGTAGTTGTCAGCTGATACTAGTTGAGGGAAATCACTCTCCGTTAGAACATACAGCCCTGTTTCTCTCTGTAGCTTGGCTCTCAATGCCTCAAAGGCAGTGCATGAAATTACCACATGTTCAGCGGTTTCCGGTACACCACAGCTGGGACAAAGCGGGTCAATATTTTTACCATGTTTCTGGAGCTTGGCTCGAAAGCCCCCGTGCCCTGTGAGAAACTGTGAGATCCAGTAATCCGGGAGTACCCAAGTTGCTTGAAGACGTGACCTAACAGTGGGGAAATATTTTCTAAGAGTAGCCCCTTTCGGGGTTGTTACCCACCGCCTGTTCCATTCTTCTATCGTGTACTCTCAGATTATCTCCAACCATTTCCTTGGATTTGCGTCGATTAGAGACCGGAGATTATTTGGTAGTCCCACCGAGCCTTCCCTTTTCATTTTAAATTTAAAACCGTCTTCTTGCAGTACAAGATCAAGAGGTACCCCTCCTGCTAAGACCTGGACCCCCTCATGAGACACTGATCGGTACGCCCTGGTGACTCGCAGCTGAGAATTACGCTGAATTGTTGCCAGCCTACTCATCTGTCTGCGTGAGAGATTTTGGTACCAGGCGGGAGATGCATACCGTAGGATACCAAGTATCACTCCTTTATATATCGCCATCGTAGCTGGGTATCTGAGGCCCCACAAGGCGCCCCCTAACCTACTGAGACAGTTCAATGATAAGGCTGTCCTATTGGCAAGGTATTCCAAATGAGGCGTTACATCAAAATTTCTTCTTATTTTCACACCCAGGTAGGTGACAGTCTCAGTTGGACGTATTCTTTCTCCTTCAATTCTAATAATAGGGTTAGGCCTACACTTATTTCCTTTCAGAAGAATGGCCTGTGTTTTTGCAGCCGCCATTTTCATCTTCTGTTTACTGCACCATCTACTAACTAGGCCAGCACATCTTTCAGCTTCTTGCTTCAATTGGACTATACTGTTAGCAGACACCACGACAGCCAGATCGTCGACATAGGCAATCGCGGGGAACCGTTCTTCTTCCAGTATAGCCAACATATCATTGAAGACTAACTTCCACAGGGCCGGACCAAGGACAGAGCCTTGAGGACATCCCCTCTCGACTACATCTTCATACTCATAAAAGTTTCCGCGTATTTTAACACGTCGGTCCTGGAGGTAGCTCATTACCAGCGCATACAAATTGCTAGGTGTATCGTATCTCTGGAGCTGGTAAAGTACGCTTGGCCACCACACACTATCAAAGGCAGAGGATATGTCAAAGAGGAGTAACATGACGTACCGATCTGCCCTCTCAGCTACGTCATGACGTACCCTCAACAAAGCATCAGCGGTTCCCCTGCCTTTAGTGGATCCGTATTGCCGTGGATGGCTTGCTCTTGTCAGAACTGGCTGCAAGCTCTTAAGCAGCAAGTTTTCCAACACTTTACTCATAACAGGGAGGAGGCAAATAGGTCTATATGACTTCGCTAGTTGCTTGTCTTTGCCTACTCCCTTATAGAGAAGTCTAATATCAGCAGTTTTCCATAGTTTCGGGAAGTATCCCTTATCTAAGCAATCATTGAAAACCGCTAATAGCCTATCTTCTATGTAGGGAATACTGTTCTTGAGTATAGCCGCGTCTATACAATCCAATCCTGGTGCTCTTCCTACTTTCTGACTGTCCACGCTATTCCGAAGATCCCATATGTCCCATGATGGGCACATATCAGTACCAGATGGATACGTAGTAGTACGTCTCATAAATGCTTCTTCATCATTGTCTTCGGATGGGTTGTCTCTGGGGTATGTCGCCTGGATGAATATCCTTGCCGATTCTTCTGGTGTTACTGCCTGTTCGTCTCCTTGCTTCAATGATGCAATCACCTGTAGTGGAGTAAGCTTGCCAAAGGCAGTCCTATAAGAATACCCCAGGGATTCTTAGCCGACTCTTCCTCAATAAAATTGTCCCAAGACTTTCGCTTTTGTGAGCGCACCTGGTTTCGATATACTCGGGCTTTAGACCTGTACTCTTCACGGAAGACACTACGCCTCTCGTCGCAACTACATCTCTGATACAACCGCCGAGCCTTATACACCTCTCTCTTTAAGGTGGTTAATCCCGGTGTCCACCATGGGACTGTTCGAGCTCTCGCCTTCCGGTGCTGGAGAGAATCCTCTGCAGCATCGAGGATGACATTTGTGAGCCTAGACACTCTATAGTCCAGGTGATCTGTATCATCCGTCTCTGCTGGATCCCATTCTTCATCAATCAATTTTCCCTCCAACGTAGCACGAAAGGTACTCCATTCTCCTTTTCGAGTAACGTAACCTTTATGGAAGACGTGGTAACATCCTGCATACTGCACTAAGTCAAAAGCAATTGCATTGTGGTCGGAGCTCGTCTCAGATCTAATATTCCAATCGACAATATTTCTTATCAGTGTCGGTGAGGCAAGAGTTACGTCGATCCAGCTCTGACCCCTTGGCCCAGAGAATGTAGGGGTGGTAGAAGGGTTCATTAACAACCACTAACTGGTTCCTGGCAATAAACTCTATGACTCTAGCACCTCTCCTATTTGTTCGATTGGATCCCCAAACGGTGCTCCAGGAATTAGTGTCTGAGCAAACAATTACATTTCTTGAGTTTTCTGTGATCGCTTCCATAGCAGATATACCATCTTCAAGATTATTATTTCCATCGGGAAGGTACACTGATGCTAGGGTGAAAGCAATGTTACCCCACCTGATATAACAAGCCACACTATCTGCTCTGGTATACTGCTCAAGACCCATTACATCAAGATTCGGGTTGGTAATGACTATGGCAGCTCTAGGCCTCCTCTCTCCACTGCTCAGGGCTATTATTCTCGACGTAAGGCCAAATCCAACAACCTTGTTCCCATGGCAGCTCGGTTCCTGGATCGCCATAATGTCATAGTGTAGGGTGAAAGATCGCAACTCATCCGCGACAAGACGCCGACGACCCATATTAAGCTGAAGGATGGTGATTTTATTCATAGAAGGTTCTTTTCGCTACCTCATTAGACCACTTTAGATGCACAGGGCATTCCCGACTGCCTGCCTTGTGCTTCCTTTGACCAACAGGAGTATTTGCTCGCTCACAATTTATGCAGGAAGGGCTTTTCAGCTCTTTCTTTTTCAAGCAATCCTTTATTATGTGACCGCTCCATGCACACCAGATGCAGACTGTTACATCAGCTGTACAAGTGGCTTTTGTGTGACCGTAACCTTGACACTTAGTGCACCGAGGGGCGTCGAGGTAGTCCTTAAAGGTTATTGTCCACCATCCTCCATCCATCTTGCCCATTTCCAAAAGCAAGAAACGGACCATTGGATGCACTTCCAACACCCAATTTTTGGTGAAGCCATTTCTAGCTACTGAGGAGAAAAGTGGACGGAGATCATTCTTGATAAGAGGAGTGGAGCCCGGCTTCTCGGGCATTCTTCCCCATAAAAACGTCACTAAATCATCTGAAGTCCAGGAGTGAGGCACACCATGCACTTCCATTCTGGGTTTCTTCCTGAGGGCTAATTTGGCATGCAGGCCTTTTTTCTCGCAGCCCTTGACATCCAATAACTTTGGTAGCGTCGCTAATATCATCCATTCGAACTAGCACTGAGCCGGCTTTGGTCGCTCGGACTATAGCAGCTTTTACTCCTATTTCCTCCGGTGATGGCAACCCGTTAATTATATCTACTGGACTTTTACCCAAGCCACTGATCGTGACATACGTCGATTTTTGGATCTGGGCCGGCTTAGCTGGCAGGGACTTAGCAATTTCAGCCATAGATCTCGGTTTCGCCTGGTTCGAAACATGGGAGATGTCTTGATTTGCGCTATTTTGGTTACTTTGTACCTTGTTTCTCGCAGTTTTTGCTTTTTTTTTCCTTCTTTTACTTTTAACAAGTTCGAAGGTCTCGGTAGGTGAGGAGGTTCCGTTTGAGTCCATGATTTGAGGTTCCGTTGCCCCTTCTGCTTCAGGCTGTGTGCATTGGGGTGCCGCACTCGATGCTGAAAGCGCTTGTATGACTTTTGGCACTGCGGTCTCAATTATGATTTTCGTAACCAATTCATATACTTTCTGCGACGAGAGTGTTTCATTTACCGCCCTCTCAACAATAGAACTGATTTCACTAGGACTGTTATCATTTTCTCTGTCCGCTAATCCTTCAACGATTTCTATAAGACTCTGTATTTTGTTGTTAATGTGTTCACGAACATTTATAACAGTTTTCTTATCGTTTCTGACCATGTAACTTCGGAGATTTTCCTGAATCCGCCTAGCATCATGAATCAGTTTTTTTTTTTTCTTCGGATATTTCTACATCAGGGGAGCCTTTCCTGGCTCTTTTAGCCGTCGGTTTTTGTCCCTTATGCCCTTTGTCTTGATCCATTCCCTCTGTGTTTCCACTATCGAGATTAATATTAGAGAAATTCATCCTCTTAACCCCTAAACTTTCCAAAAAAAAAAAAAAAATAAAACAGCTTAACCTACTAAGAACTTAAAATTTTTATAGAAACCGTAAATATCAAATTAAAAGATGGTTCAAAATTTAAGGCTGACATGCCTTTTATCAAATTTCAATCTTAAGTACTTTACTGTTTGCGGAATAGGTTTGTTGTCTATGTATAATGATGGACGTGTGTCTAGTCATAGTATGAATATAATGAGTTGAGACTTTTCATTGTTTAGTTCGATTTTCCAAAGTTTATCAGCCTTAAAAATTGAGTAAGTAATTTTGAAAAGTCAATGAGGCCTGTGTTGAATCAGCGTGTCTTGTGAGAATGTCTGTATCGTCGGCTTCAGTTAATGTTAAAGAGTTACTTAACTAAAAAAAAAAAAATCGCGTCTTATTTTAAACAACGTCTACGATTCTTGTTTTTCCTGCTACAAAGAAGATCCTCCCAGAAACTAAAACAGCGCCTAAATACGTACGGTTTCTTACTAAAACCCATATGGACTTTGCATTGGTGCATCACAGATATGGTTCAGCCAAAAATACTCGCATATACAACCAACAAACATTGCACATAAAAACCAAATACAGAATATTTCACGACAAACTATATAACCATCCAAACAGAATCCAAAACGTGGTTACAATAAATATTCCTGACAATAGGTTCCGAAGGCTAAAAATGATCTGGAAGAGGGTTTTCTTTAAGGAAGAAAAACGTAAAATAATGTCAGGAGGAGGTACTAATGGGTGCTGTTCTCCCTTATATTTTACATTGCTTATTTGTTATATATTTTTATCTGAACATTCGCTGGTTGTCGTCATTCGAAGACAGGAATGAATAAAAAAATAAAGCAAAAAAAAACACTATTTTCTTAATAGATAAATATATATATATATTTATTTATCACAATGTTTCAATTGTATATGCTTTTTTTTTATATGTTTTCAATTTATATTTATATTTTATATTTTCAGTTGTATATGCATATATTACCTTTTACACATATTATTATTTTCGTTTGAAATTAAGATAACCAGACTAGTGTACAACTTTTTATACATGTCTGTTATTCTTAGAGGACAATATGTCCCAGAATAAAGATTATTTTTTCATTTCATTTTATTATATATGAATAAAATAAAAATTCTGTATCGGCAAAAAGAATTACGGAATCAGTACCCTGCTTGGTTCTCTGTAACGATTATGCAGGGAGGTGATTTGATCAGAATCGGACTCTCCCACTTGTATCGCAAGAGGGTCTCCGACCCCAGGATCGATCCTCGGCTGATATAGCAGGAGAAGTAATTATACTTCACAGCTGGACTCCAACCTAGGACCAATAGCTAGGAGCCCAGGGCGTTATACTAAAGAAAACATCCAAAATTTAACGTACAATAAAACCTATAATAACCATATGCTTTATAGTATCGTTTTAATAATACTAATTAATATTTATAATATTTATTTATATTTAAGCACAATCCAATAATAAGAGCAAACCTGATGTATTGAAGAACCAGTAATTATTTTAAATAAATAGGTTTACACCAAAAATTTATTATATTCAGATATAAGTTCCAGACAATATACATCCCCGACAATGTAAAAAAAATAATTCATTTTAAAAATTCTTATTTAAGTTTTGATCATATTTGCGTTCAGAATCTTCTTAGGTAGCGAAAATCCCCTTTAAGAATAACAAAACAGTAAGATGCAAAATTGGTCTTGAATGAGAAATATAGCTTTTGTAAAAATTCCTTTTTTTTATTTCTTAAGTAAATTGAATCGATGTATAATAATTAAATAATAAAGTATCTCAAAACAATCTTCGAAGCCTGTATCTATCGATTCATAGGAATCGGCTTCAGACCATCGAGAATCGACACACCCTTATAACAGTAAAAATAAAAATATACAAAAATAAATCTTGGGGTACCCATGATCGAATAAGCTTTTAATAGAATAAATTACAAATTAAGTCAATTTTTTTTTTTATTGCCTGTTCCCCTGTTCTGCTATTTCTCGACCACTCTACAAACACCCCTCCTGAGTGCAATGAGACAACCGTACATTTACCCGCCACCCAGCCCTTCGCCTAAGAAAGTTTATTGCCGTTACTATTTCCAGATCTTTATGGCCGCTTCCAGGTAATAACCAACATTGGAATAGTTCCAGGAGCCTGGATGCGACAATTAAAATTCTTCTTTAGGTGCCTTGTCCAACGAAATTCTTATTGCCTAGTTAACTGATTCTATCGGTACTCAAGTTGGTTTCTGACTATATCCCTCTTCTTATATGCCCCTATTTATAACTTACAAAAACTATATCCGTGTACTGGAGCTATAAAATAAGAAGTTATGGTAGTTATTTGATACAAACCAATTTTATGGGCGCTATTACCAGGGGTATTTTAGAACTCAATACACTCGTACTTAAAAATATTTTTATGCTACATTTAAAGGTTAAAGGATAAACTTTTTTGTGATTTTACATTTAGGTATCTACTTTAACAAAGTGAATTAATTAACCTATCTTTTGAAATAGGTACATTTAAAAAAATGGAATAAATAAGTCGGGTTTCAATACCTAAGAAAGCAAATTAAATAAAATTATGGCTTCCCTTTTACTGCGGCTGGATGGTTTTCTATCCCATAGCCTGATTGCCAGTCTCCACAGAGGAAGTAAACTTTTATTGAGTAAATATTACATTCTGCTTTGCTCAAGATCAATAAGTAATGTGGATAGTTATGAATCCACCCGTACAATATGTACAATAATAAATATATGAAAAAAGTATGAATACAATATATTAAATAGAATAAATTAAAACTATCTATGGAGATTAGGATGGGCAAACTGGCTGAGGTGAGGTTCAGTTAACTAACCCCACCTCTCCGGTGAGACCCTTCAGTCTACTGGAGGTAACTCACACCGACCGGACGAGGGAGTGAAGACCCTACTCTGAGTATCATAAAGGGGTATCATGCATCAGTAGTCTTGTATCATGTAGAACAGTCTCCCGAAGGTTTGTTATGGGTGAGATATAAAGGTCCAAGGAGGCCTGCTGACCCTGAGAAACCATAATCTGTGGTTCTAGACCGATTGGTCACAGTCATCAAACCCAAGTGTTTGAATGTAAGTCGGTGGGGAGGGCACAGGTGAATTGGTTTGGCACAGGGCGATCACTATTGGGTTGAGAGGCTATCGAGTTTATAGTAAAAGAATTGGTTTATGGTTTAGATCAAAACAATATTCATAGCATTGTACATCGTTATGAATAGATTTATTTATAACAATCTAGAGAGTATGAAGAATTTTTAATTTTTTAGGATTGGATACAAAATATACAGTATAGGGTAAACCAGACAGTTATTGACACCCTTAAGAAAATATTCCTACAATAAGTATAGAAAAAATAGTTCAATAAAGTTGAAATTTGCAGTTATTTTTCCTTAATTACTATACTGTAAGCTTAGCAAGAAAGTTTACACCAAACACTATTCCTGGAATGTATTTTACAAGATATCAAGACCCTATGGATATCTTTTAAAATACGGGCAGAATTGAAAATATTTTTACACAGTTGGGTTGTAGGATTTAAAAGGGATTTTATGATTGATTTTGTTTTGCTATTTTTTTTTTCTTCTAATTTTCAAGATAGGGTGTCAATAACTGTCTGGTTTACACTAGTTAAGTATTGGGTTGTCCGGAAATTAATGCAGTATTTCATGCTTAAACCAAAACCTAATATTGTTATTAAAGAGATTATTTCTCAGGTTTTGGTTGTGGTAAAGAGATAGCATTCATAACTAAAATTTTAAGTGAACAAAATATTTTTCTATTTTGACTGAGAGCTGAGAAAAAAAATAAAACGTGATTTTCATATTGTTTTTTATTTTATTTTTTTCTCGGCTTCCAATGCTCATTGGGGCTATAACTCTAGTTTTGTACTATTATAGGTCCCTACTACCCACAAGAAAATCGGCATTCAAATCTGTGAGTTACAAGTCAAAATGTCTCCTTGTAAGATGAAACCAAGATATCACACTGTATCAGATCTGGATAATGGGATCTTATTTAATAGGACATTTGGGCTGAAACTACGACGTATATTAAAAGTAATGTATCAGGTTTTGGTTTAAACGTGAAATCTAGCGTTAATTACCGGACAACCCAATAGAATCCCAATTCTCAACGCACCTCCAAATAGTCATGTTGATGTGTCTTTTTTATATTATATAGCTTCTTAGAGTTTGGTTCAGAAAATGTTTAAGTAGTCAGAAACTATTCTATATTATAGTTTATTATTTAATTTTATATAAAGGATTCCATACTCTCTCAAACCGACAGTTCATAACTATTCTTACAATCAATTCCTGAAAATCGTCTGATCGTCTGAATATAATATGGTGTTTTAAATATTTTTAATTTGTCTTACTTCATATAATAGCTTGTTTTCTTGCAAAGTATATTGTAAATAATTATAAATTAATTATACATTTGTAAAAATTTACATATTTTTTAATAAGTTTAATACGTATGAAAACCTATCATGTTAACATACCTGTATTAAAAAATCAAATAGTTTGTTTATTTAAGAAAAAATAATAATAATTCTAATCTATTCCAATTTTCATTTGGACAGATTCATTATTATTCAATGAATCGAAACAAAACTATACACTGAAAAATAACCTAAAAATAGAAATGACAAAAATAATTTGTGAGGAACATTTCATTGTGTGTAAATGGTAAGCTGTTTTTAGTTCGATACCAAGGTTAGAATAAATTGTTGCTGTATTGTCCTTAATCATTTCAGAAAATTATTTATGGCTTTGATTATCTTTAATAACAACATTGATGATTCTTGAATGCATTTAGGATTGCAGGATTCATATGAATATATATCATTGATACATTATTATTATTACTCAGAATCGAGCTTAACATGAAAAATGATGAAAATAAAAAAATATTAGCGGTAGTAAAATTTTAACCCATACAACATAATTTGTCAAATTATTCAGAAAAGTTTTGTAGTATAAATATCGATTTTGCTTTTGAAAAAATGAGGCATACTGAATATGCTAAACCCTGGTACAACTCGTAACAATTCAAAATAGCTTGAGGTAAGCATGATGTTAAATATAAAAATGTTTTTTGGCTTATATTGGATGTAGAATGCTTATCAATGAGAAAAGTTTTTATTTTGGATAGAAAAGTACAAAGAAATATTACATTACAGCCTCATAACCTTGGCGTAATGTGGACAGGAAGGGTGTCGTGTCTGTGAAACATATACGTTTATAATAATTCATTATTTTTATGGGATCGGACAAAGAAATCCGGAATGCCGGGTTATCGGGTACCGAGTTTTAGGGTCTGTAATTA
This sequence comes from Euschistus heros, assembly GCA_003667255.2. Lineage (NCBI taxonomy): Eukaryota > Metazoa > Arthropoda > Insecta > Hemiptera > Pentatomidae > Euschistus > Euschistus heros. The sequence continues at coordinate 438,371 of RCWM02000454.1, read as the reverse complement.
GAAATTGTTCTAAATGAATTTGAAAAATGTCCTAGGTCTGGAGAACACAACCGAAACAGAATACGTAATTTTGTCCTTTTTTTGTTTATAATTTATAAAGAATTTTTATAACAAAAACAATTTTCAAAACGGGTTACTAAGGATACCTCAGCGTTCTACATTACTGAAGACACAAACTGAATTACTACATGCAGCCTTAAACTTACCAAAGGTGACAGACTCAATCTCAAAGAGGGAAGTCAAATTATTTGGCAACCTTCGTCACTTGATAAACACACAGTTATACCAAAAGGAAAACCATAGATATGGCAAGAATATGTTAACCAACTTAGTGTTACCTAACATTGCCTATTTCCCCTTCATCCTGAAAAACTAGTGAGCCCTATCACTAGATAGTGATTCATAATGATTTGTTTGTCTCCAAACCACTGTTCTCTTTAGAACCTCTTAAAATATACCTGTGGTGATGTAAAAGAGGTGGATTTCATTAAGTTAGGAATATATACATTTTTTAGTTATAGACTATTGATTCATTTTCACTGAAAGCTGTTTTGAAATGCATAGCTATCAATAATGAAAATTATAAACGTGTTGTTACCACCGTTGATTATATCGAAAAACATTTCCTTCGAAATTTAAAAAAAAAAAAATTGTTTATGTAAGTTATATAAATTTGAAAATATGAAAAATCTATGTATTATAAATACTTTTTTTTCACTTATTTATGTTTTAGCATTAATTTTTTTTTCTTTTACGATTTCTTATTAATATTTATATAATTAATATTATCAAGTTTTGGTTGTTCATCAAGTACTTACTGTACTATGTGGTATACTTCAGTGTTTTAATGTTTCATATAAATCTGTGCCTCAGTTATGAGATTACACATTCAGAGGATGCACCAGTTATATTCGCAGGATTGCACAAGACTGCAGCAATATATATTCCAAACGTGCTGTGGTTGAAACGTCTATTAAATCAGTTAGGAGCCTGCAAAGGAAACCCGTTTTTGCCGTAGGAGCTATATCATTTTAAAGACATAGCCATAAAATATAACTAATGGAGAAGTGTACGTAAGGTGCTTTGGAATAATTGAATATCTAAGTGTTAAACATTATTTTGGTTAGGAAACTTCTCCCAATTATTGAGGGGTCAGCGGTGCTAAGTGGGGCCAAGGCCCGGACAAGGGACTACTGCAGCTTATTATCTCCTTACATAGAGCTCTCAGATATTGGAATATATTCATAATAATTGGGAATAGTTTTAACTAGGTTCAAGGATTTGTTGACCAGTCGTTGAGAAAGTTCGGAATCATTAATATTTATGGTACTTCAAGATGAGGATTATATATATATATATATATATATATTTGACCCGTACTCGAACCCAAGTTTCCACCTCTCTAGCGTGGCGCCTTATCCAACTAGGCCACCGGGGTCGCATCCGAACCAGGCAAATCTTCTCTCTTCAGTGATCCATAACCCCCGGGCACTCGCAAATCACGATGTGATTCCGGGGATGAATGTTCATATATATATATATATATATATATATATATAAATATATATATATATTATTTTATTTTTTGAAGAAAATATATTTTAATAAGGTTGTCGAGATCCAGTCAATAAATAAAAACAACTCTTTTGGCGACGTTTCGAGATTATATTGCTCTCATAATCATGCCCTACAGTAAAAAAATAGGTTACAATAAAATTATATAAGTAACACAGGTTATTTAAAAAAAAGTCAGGTACATAATAAATATATAAACAAACGTGCGTTAAAATAATTAACTGCATATTATTGAAAAATATGGAGGAGTATGAAATTACTTGTCGATGTTACTGGTCGATATGCTATTGGTATCTACCACTAAATATAACACTTCTAGTTTACAACTGAACTCGGAAATAAGGATTGATGAATTAATTGCCATTTCTATTGGGATTATTTTATTAGTAAACTGGTTACGAATGCTAAACATTCATCTTCAGTTCTCAGGAAGTCTAACTTATACCGTCAGGTAGTAATCTCTTAGGCCTTCTGAGAACTGAAGATGAATGTTTAGCATTCGAAACTAGTTTTCTAATAAAACAATCCCAATAGAAGTGGCAATTAATTCATCAATCCTAATTGTATTGATCCTTCTATACCATCATACTTACCTCAAGTGAACAGGAAAATTTCTCAAAAAAAGGTTATGGATGGGAATTGCCGAAAGGTTTTCCCAGGTGTGTGAATATAAATTGGTTAAATAGTTATTGGTTTACGCTGTATCTATGCTATTATATAAAAGGACAAAGCATTTTTCGTTTGTGACTAACCGCGCAACCTGCTGAACCAATTTGTGCCAAATTTTAACTACATCATCTTTATAGTTCAAGGAAGGTTTAGCAATCATAAAATTTACAAATTTTCTATTAAATTGTTATTTTAAAAAAAAACAACAACATAAATATGTAGTGCGCAGTGAAGTTCGCAAATCAACCGATAGGTCACAAAGGTACTGTGTTATATACAGCTAGAAATTTATAATAAAATTTACTTATTTTCAATTTGATTGTTATTTTTTTTATTTATTTATTTTATTTCCAGATCGGCCTGGTAAGCCTTACATGGATGGTTTAACAATATTAATAATGGTTTAACAATAGTTGAAGGAAGGGTATAGTCTCCAAGAGACACTCATAACAGATAAGTTTTCTAATCATTTTTGAATAATTGTAACTTTAGAGGCAGTATATAATAAAAAAAATAAAATAAAATAATAATAATAATTAACAAATAAATACAGTAAATGAAGTAAATAAATAAATTAATAAAGTAAATGAAGTAAATAAATAAAGAAGAAAGAGAAAAAAAAAAATAATAATAGTTATGATAATAATTAACAAAAAAAAATTAATAATAAAAAAAAAAACAGAAAAAAAAAAATTATAAGATAATAATAATTAAGACAAAACAAATAAGTGAAGTAAGAAATAACGAATAATACAATCAAATTGTAGTAATAAGAGCAGTAGTTCGTGTTGTAAGGAAGGAGTAAATACTGAATAAAATAGTAATGGTGTTTATATCAAGACGTCTTGCATGAGTCTTGGTTTCAGTCTGCGGGATGTTGTTTGTGCTCCTATGTTGAAAGCTACTGCACCTTTAACCGCTGGTAACTTGCTATGAAACCTGGTGTAGCATTTTTTGATGTAATCGTCAATTGATTCTATTTCTAATTCACGATGTAGCTGACTATTTCTTACAAACCAGGGAGCATCTACAGCAATTCTCAGGATCTTGTTTTGGAAAGATTGTAGTTTCTTCCGTTTAGTAGAGGATGCAGCTCCCCACACTTCACAACCATACACTTTAATTGTTATCAAATTGCTACAAATGTTTAGTGCGATATGTATATTCCAGTAAAGTTTAAAAATCTACCCATATGTGGCCAGAGAGAATGTAAAACAAAATTTGTAATGGTAAATCTATTGAATCTATTAGTACCAAATTTTAACTAAATTATCTTCATAGTTTTAGAAAGGCTTATAATGAGTAAAGTGTATTCTAATAAAAATTTAAAATGTTGAGTGGCAGAAAAGAGGTTTGTCACTGTCATAAACTTTTAGGGTTAGAATTTAAAATTCAACCAGTTTAAATTTATAAAATCATTCCTGCCGCGCTAAAAATTATTGCCTTATCATACTATCGATCCCTTGATTTTTGATATTGTGTGTAAAAATACGATTCATGGGCCTTTTGTTGTAAGAAATGATATGCAGTCCATTCTCCACCAGAGTTTCTTAATAGCCTCTGTCCATCTGGATTACCAACTCATACATTAAAATTAATAATTGAATGTCTAATTATACTTTAAATGTATAACGTGAAAATATCATTGAGGAAATAATTCTTAATTGCATGTTACAATATAATATTCTTAGCAATAAACAGAAATAACTTCAAATGTTAGTTAAAATTATTTAAGTTCTTTAGTCATGAGGGCGGTCGAAGCCGTGTAAGGAGATACTAGTATTATTATAAATGTATTGCATTAGTCTGAATGTATTAAATTGGAATAACATATGTTGAGATTTAGGACGTCTATTTTTTTATTAATAGCGAAATTTTTAATTTTTTTCTGTGGTTATCATCTATTTAATATTTCGTTTAAAATTAATTTGTTCATGGTGAATAATTTTGGGGGTAATCAAAGTTAAAAGAATGTGATGGTGAGAGCTGTTTGGTCTGGTTTATTCGGGTTTTTAGTTAGATATTGTTCTGATGTATCGGAATAAGACTTGCTACAACTATCTTTGCACGATATTTCGTAAACAATATTAGACTGTAATTCCAATTACAGAAAAGAGAAAGGGAAAGATATTTGGTTGTTCAAAACGATACAGACTTCCTTATATTCTTTAAATAACCCCTTCGTGTAATAAACTGTTTATATTTAGTAGATTTTTTCTTTTGTGCTTGTCAATATTTATTATTCCTTTCCTAAATTATATATATTTTATCTCTTTAACATTTTATATCTCGGTCCGAATAAGGCCCAAAGAGTCATAAACTTGGGTGACGATATCGTGGGTATGTGCTCACAAGAGAGATTTCAGTCTTAAAGATTAGGAGGTTTCCTTGGATGTCGATATTCTGCGACCTTTGATGGATGAAAAGCTTAGAACTGCTTAAAAAATTGCAGATAAAATGAACAGTTTGCTAAACACCGCTGGCCGCCTCAAGGTAGCTAAAAGAGCTCTACCATAGGACGGCCAAATAAAAAATCATCATTATAAAAGGTGTTGTCGTAATTAAATAGAGCTTAGTTATGGTTCTCTTCATCTTTCAACCTTCTCTCCAAACCTCTAGCTTACCCACTGTTATTTTTTTTAAGCCCTGCATCCTTTTTTAACGATAAAAAGTTATCGATCGAAAGTCCACAGATATCAGAAATGGTTTACATTAAGGAATTCAAATTCTATTTAGGAATTTAACACGTTGGCAGAAACGTATTAAGAGGTATTTTTATTTTTTTAAAACATATAGGTGGTACTTGTATTAATTTCCCAACAACCTAATATATCTGAAAAAAAAATCTAACATTAATTTGAAGTATTTTACTGTAAAGCATTATAGTACATTGATAAGACTGTTTATCTATAAACCTAATTGAATGGATAGGTTTTTGAAATTTCAATATATATTGAATTTGGACAGAGAATTTCTATTCTAAATTGATTATGAGATCGAGAGAAACCATCTTTGTTCATATTCGTCTTCTTTATTTGGATTATAACCTAGCAGTTATGCCAGAATACTGACTATTTCATAGTACCCATAATCCTTATAAATTGTAGTGCTAAGGTTTTTTTCATAACTATAATCTTAATTTTTGAATTACTTACCGTCGGTAGCACACCTCATAATTGTTCTACCTATGCAGCTCAAAAGGCTGTTTCTTTTTCAGGTCAAAGATAATTGCTAGTTAAATTGCAATTCTTGGTTACATGTTATAGCAACAAGGTTACTGGCAATAGGCGGTGGTGTGGTTACCAGCCTATAGAAAGTACTTCATTCTGTCCTTTGTCAAGCGACTAAACACAGTAATTTGGTTTTCTAGTTTTAATACCTGATCGAGCATAAAATTTTATTTTATTATATAAAACATGGATTTTGTATTTGATAGACATAACGATTTGTTAAATTTAAAGAAAATCAGTAATAATGATAAAGTGTATAATAATAACTTATTTTTATTTGCATTTTCGTAGAAGAAGGCCTACGACTCCATCGACCGCCAATCCCTCTTCAATGTTCTGTACGAATTTGGTCTGGATCAGAAGACCCTCGCTCTAATCAAAGAAACGTTAACTAACACAAAATCCAAAGTAAAATTCATAGGGGAGGTCTCAGAACCTTTTGATATTCGAACAGGGGTTAGACAAGGAGATGGTCTTTCGCCACTCCTCTTCAGTCTGGTTCTAGAAAAAGTCATAAGACGATTAAAAAACCGATTAAAGTTGGAAGAAATGTGGAAATGAATTGCCTAGCTTTCGCTGATGACCTCGCAATATTAACTGAAACGGAATATGAAGCAATCACTTTGGTTGAAACTCTGGTGGATATCTTTTGAGAAGACAGTGTTCTTTGGCACACAATTGGAAACCAAGATCCTGATCACAAAATACGGTAGCATTAAAAGAGTTCCACACTTCAAATATCTGGGTGAAATTCTCGAGCCTTCAGGACTTGAAAAAAGAAAGCAGGGAACTGAAACTAAGGAAGCCTATGCAAGAACTTATCAAATATACAATAAAAAGTGCTTATCCATTCAAGCTAAGATCAGACACTACAACACTGTCATCAAACCGGCAGCCTTGTACGCAACTGAAACCCTGGTACTTAACAGAAAACAAGCATTAGAAAACATCAAGAAGGCAGAACGAAAAATAATTAGGAAAATTATTGGTCCATTAAAGACTGAAGATGGCTACAGACTCCAACATAATACAACTATAGAGAAACTTTCAAACATCGAGGCAGACTTAAGGAAACGCAGACTGAAATTCTATGGACACATACGCAGACTACCCGAACACAGACTGACCCATCAGATCCTGAAGGCAACAATAAACCTTAAAACAATGGCATAGAGCACACAAGTGAAGAAAGACCTAAAAAGTGCAAAAACAAACCCAGAGGAAACTCTAGACAGAAATGCTTACGGACGAAAGGTGAATGCGTCGGAAGTACGGCCGGAAAACGGAGTCAAGAGGACTGGGAGAGCTTGGTCGGAGGATAGGAGGAGAGAACATGGAGAGAAAATGAAGATCATTTGGGATCGTCGTAAGGAGAGAGGAACCACAAGAGTTTCTCGTGATCTATCTTAGGTCCAGTTCTTGCCTAATAATAATAAATTATTAATGAAAATAAAGTAAATGTAATCAAGTATGTTTGGTGACATAAACGGAAATATGATTACGGAATATATATTAAAAAATATCGTAAAATAATAGAATAAATGACTATAGTAATTATAATGGCATTTACACACTGTCTGAGGATATCAGCAGAATTGTGCAAAATTTAATCATAGCTAAAAAATAATCAAAATTTAATCATAGCTATTGGCCAACTAATTTCCTACTACAACGAATTTATTAATGATTAAACTTTCAATCATTTTTTTAGTGAACTAATGATCTTTTGCACAAAGATTTAATCACTCTTTAATTAAATGATTGATTCCAGAAAAATAGGTATGATTACATTTTGATTATTTTTTACCTCTGGTTAAATTTTGCCCAACTCTGGATATCAGAGTAGTGAAATATGTATTATATAGGATAATTTTTTTTATTTATTTATAAAATGGCCTTGGGTAACATTTATATTTGTAGAACTGTAAGTTAATCATATCCTGAAGCTATTAGGATATGAGTTTGGGATAACTAAAACCTAAAATTGATACTGCTGAGATCAATACAGAGCAGTAGTTGATCATATCAAATTTATTCAACAAATTATTCGTGGTAGTATTTTTCTCATCAATATTTAAAAATTCTTTTAGTTATTCTAATAAATAAATTATACAAAAATAATCAAGAAACAAATAAGAAAACATATATATAAGTTCGTGTATTGAAACTTGAGTGCTATTAGTATGTTTACCTTCTAACTATGCTAACGATGCTATGAAGTTAAAAATTATAGCAGATTCCATGCACTCTACAACGTGTTTATTGACTGTACTAAGTCTGGGAAAATTGAGTTTTTCTTCATTAAATTATACAATCATATATGTTAATAAGTTTGGTTTTGGCCGTCTATGGAACATTTCCTTAATTTATTGCATTTATGTATTTATATACATATGGCATCATAATTTTATTTTATTTTTGACTTCATTGAGTCGGATTTCGTCCTCGCGGGGTACAAGCCTTGGTCGTGGTTCTTAGTGTTAAGTTCGTATATATTTGATAAATGATATTTGAATCATAATTTTTTATTTTTATAATTTGTGTCTTCAGGGATTATTACTATTTATTTTAAGCATATATTTTATGAATATTATATTGTCATCTATATGGCCCTTGTGTGCGGCAGATTACAATAGCCTTGACATAAAAACTGTTTTCCACCCTTTATTTTCTTATAAATAAGGTGTGGATAGATCTTAACATTTTCACCTCTCTTAACTGTGGCGGATTGTAATACACGTCAAAACAAAAGTGTTTAATTTAAAATGAATTAACTGTATGTATAACTATGTTCAAAAAAATAAAACTATAGTGAATAATTCGTCGATATTGTTCTTTACAATGTTTTTCCAACTTTGAATTTAATAGTTTGAATGGAATATTCCTTTCCCACTACAGCGACGACTGATTTTCATAATTAATTGAATCTTCTTTAATTAATCTTTCGTAGTCGACTCTTTCAAAATCATCCATTATTAAATTTCTTCTGGGTTGTAAAAACCTTGAAAATTACCGATTACGAATTGATAAGATTTTGATGACCCATTTTAAATCCACATCAAGGACTTTCATGTGTTTTCTAAGAGGACCATCAAAGAGAATTGCAATCTTAGCTTAAGGGTTATAGTCATTACCTAATGGAGGAGGTAATGATCATACGAATCAAGTAAAAAACAACAAGCAGTACTTTTGTAATAGTCGTTTGTCTTTTCTTTCTTTTTTTTTCTTAAAGGATACGATGGTATTACTTTTTCGAAAATAGTCTAAACCCGTTATAGTTCGTTTTTAGGGTGATTGTTTGGCAAGTTAAAGCATTAGCTATCTCCATATATGACAGATCAAATAGTAAATTGCTGCACTTCCGTCAAACATTACTGTATTTGAAACTGCACTGACGTTAAAAATCCCACCTGAGACAGAAACATAATGTATTTTCTTGTTTACTAAAGTCATATGTTCTTAAAATACATGCATTTCAATCCAAATTGTTTGGACTCATAATGAACTCGTCTCCATTTCTAACTTTCTTTCTTTACAAAACTTTATACAAACTTAAGAATTCAAACTATCACATTCAGAAGAACTGCAAATAAGTTTATGACAAATTAAATGGATAGAAGAGTACAAAATATACTGACTATGGTGATTTAAAAAAAAAGAAAAAAGAAAGAAAGGGATTTTCCGCAATGGCTTTCCTTAACCTAAGTTTTCTAATTGCCTCCTTTCATATTCTTTTGTCTATGATCCATTCCTCTTTTTTGCCCATCATGTACTCTTTTATTTCCTTCGTCCACGTTTTCCTTGACCAACCTTCTTTCTGTCTTCCTTCTATTCTCCATCCATATTCTATCCTTGTTAGGCTTCCATCGGATATTCTTTGAAAATATCTGTACCAGGGATTTATCGATTTTTTCTCAATCTCTTCCTGAATATATCTTTGAACCTCAATTTTTTCTGTATTTGTTTTCGTTTTTTATTTTTTCTCTCCTGGAGATTCATGTTGATTGGCGCCAATAGCCTATTTCAGTGGCAAAAAGCTTCTTCCGGAGATTGGCAATTATTGTCCATGTTTTCGTTCCATTAGTCATTATACTAAAATTATTTGGATTTCTATTCCTAATGTGAAACAGCGAAGACTGAAGAGGAACAGGTTAAAAGATCTTATGAAGTAACATTTAAAAACAGCTGAAGATGTGCTGTTTCTCTTGTGCCTGTTTTCATTGTATCTGTACCTCAGAACCAGAAAAGCGTAAGTCCAAATTTTACAATTTTCAGATTATTGCACCATTGTATGTAAAATTTTATATTGCATTAAGCCACAAGTACCTACTTCCTTGTTCCTTGAAAAATCGCCTTTTTTAATTTCTAAGGGTTGTATGAACGTATGTCCTTACCTATGATTGATCCAGACAAACATAAGTCCACTTACATTATTCTCCTAAAATATTAGCCTAGTGTGACTTACGTTCTTCTGGTTCTGAGATACAGATATTAGTTCCGCTAATTGTTTTAATGTATTTTAGGAGGAAATAAAATTCTAAAATAAAAAAATATATATGGTATATCATTATTTTTTATTTACTCCCTTGTAAAATTAAGATTAATGATTGGCGATCATTTTTATTTACATTGATGGGACTTATTAATTATTCATAAGGAATGTAAACAGAGGTACTGGCACTTCGTTTTTCCCCAGATTTCGTATTTCCATCATCCCTTTTCTTCCCAGATTTTGTCTAATAATGGACATTTTTTTATGACATGATAGATAGTTTTTATTAGGTATTTTCCACAGATCGGTGGGTATATTTTATACACAAGGTATCCTTGTGTAAACTCACAATGGCCAAAGCAAAATTTCTTGAACTTGGAAAACTCGTGACATAAAAGGAGTTATGTCACATTTAAAAATAAAATAAAATCTAGTTCATTCGATGAAGAATTTATAAGCTGAATTGTTTGGTAGCGAAATATGAATATTCCAAAAAGAATGAAAAAAGAAATATAAAGAATATGAAGGGCCTATGTAACTTTTTCCTGCTAAGGAAAATGTAAAAAAAAAAAAATCTTTAAACCTAAATTACTCAAAATTGTGTTTTGTTACATAACTCCTTCATCCACCAAACCCTTCAATTGTATTGTATATTTGTATTAGTTCCATTTTTTTTTATAAACAATTAATAATTATTAATTGTATGGAAGAGCTATAAATTATTTTTAATAGTTGTTTCACTGTGTTGTTTCATTAGTCAGCCGTGTTGCATCCAAGGTTGCTAGACCATGTTAATTCATTGGAAACGATATTCCACTCTAATCTCACTTTTCCTTAATTGATTGCCGTTGCAGGGGTATCGTTTAGTTGCAGTTTCTAGTTGATGTAGTATATAATACGTGCATGGTAAAGTTTGACCCCTACGTTTTAAAGGTCACATGTAATTTTCCTAACGACCCATTTAGCAACGGAAATAATCGATGTCCTGCTTTTTAATTTATCTAAAAAGTAATACATTGCATTGTAGATTTAATGGGTAGCCAACAGAATTAATATAAACAGACTATAAAGGTTTCGATAAAAAACATCATAGCGGTTCATAAAAGAAAAGTCATTCACGACAAACTTTATGAACAGTTTAATGTACTCAAACAACATTGTTGCAACTAATGTCCATTAGTTATTAAAGCAAAGATTTAAAGGCGTTGGTTGAGGGACCTTCTTTACTAAAAATTATACTGAAATCGATTTAGGAAGAGAACTAGTTTTAATTATGCCTCTCATGATATTCTGTAGCTGATCAGTACCACTGAATCGGACTCCCGTCTATACCAGCGAATTTTCAAATAAAACAAAGTTAGCTCTAGAAATGCGCTAGGTAAATATATAGTTTTTTTTGCTCTTAATTATATATAGTTAATTTTATTTTCATTAATATATTTTGTAAACGAATATATATTTACTTGGAAGAGAGTAAGTATTATTTTTATTGAGAAAATATTACACTTAATGGCAAAAAGAAGGGTGATAATGAGTCCATTCATATAATTTTCGCCATGAAAATAAATAAAAATCCTCTTATGCATGATGTAAAATAAAATCAAATAAATAATAATAACAGTACGTAAATTTAAGTTTTTGATCTCGTCACTGGTATAGACAAAACAAAAAGGGATTGTTTATTTTCTCTCAAATGTATTTATTATAAAGTATGTATTACAAAATAAACCACAGTAAAAAAAAAAAAATAAACAAATAAAAAAGTGAAAGTAAATTTCTAAACAGACCTATGAAACTAAAGAATGTATAATACGCTTTTAAAATAATAATTATATTGTTAATTCCCGGAAACCGAGGGATTTCTTTTAGCTATCCAGGATCAAGTTATCGCAACAAAAGCATACAGGAAGCACATCTGTGGTGAGACCATAGATGATCAGTGTCGCCTTTGCAAAAATGCCGTAGAATCGATCCAGCATGTAACTTCTGGATGCAAAGTACTGGCTGGCAAGGAATATCTTTAAAGGCATAACAATGTAGCCAAGGTTGTGCACCACGCTATGGCCCTCAAGTTGAAGCTGTTGGATAAATGCTGTCCCTACTATCATTATCATCCACAAGCCATAATTTCGGAAAAAGGGATAAAGATATTTTGGGATCACCCGATAATAACTGATCATATGATCATAAACAACAGGCCGGACATAGTGATCATAAACAAAGTAGGGAAATCAGCTTTTATCATAGAAATCGGTGTGCCATCGGATGACAATATGTTCCGAGTTTTAGCTGAGAAGAAGAGGAAATACCAGGAGCTGGCAGAAGAACTCAAGCAACTATATAGACTGGATAAGTGCATTGTCTTGCCAATAATTATATCTTGTAATGGGCTGGTTCCAAAAGACACAATTTGTTCCATAGAGAAGTTGGAGCTGCCAAAAACAGTGCTGGAAAAAATGCAACAAGCGGCATTGTTGGGAACTGCAACAATAGTTCGGAAGTTTTTAAACTCCAAATAAACATTGATGGTTGACCATGTTTGGTCCCCAAAATGTTTGCTACCACTAGGTGTGAAAAAACAAATAAATAATAATAATAATAATTTTATAATTATTATGAATAAGTTATGTTCTTATTCCTTCTGGTAAAACCAATAAAAAAATATGGAAAATGAGGAACGAAATGGCTCACTCAATACTGGAAAAAATACTTTATTTATCTAGGAGATGAAATGGTCAGAGGTGCAGTCAGGATGAATAAACACGGCAAGTTTTTAAATTAAAAACGTATATTTTGGCGTGCCAACGCTTCGACCTGCCTTGCAGGTCTTCATCAGGGTGATGGTTGTCTAGATGAAGGCTTGACTAACAATGAAGGAATGAATAGAAATAATTTTATCGATTTCATCTGGTTCCATTTTAATTTCTAACCTTAAAAGTATATGACAGTGTGACAAACCTCGTTTCTGTCACTTAATACTATATATTTAAATTATTATTATGGTAGACTTTACTATTGAAAACCTTCCTAGATCTATGAAGGTGATTTAGATGGGTTCATATACTTTATTTATCTATTAATTAATTAGTTTTTAATAAAGGTCTTATTTACATCTGTTAATTGGATTAGGTTAAGGATTATGTTTATTATTGTAATTCCTAACATAATATTATTTATTGATAAATTAATAAATAGATGATTTTCGTGGTAGTTGAAAGTGTCACTTTTCCATTTTGTTGTGCTGATGGTTGGAACGAATATATATTTTTTCTTTATATGGTATGTCTCCAAATCTGCGTTTCATTCACCAATTAACTTCCATATAAAATTATTTTATTTTTTCTTAAAGTGGAGTAGCTCAGTAATACATATTCTTAACCGGAATAATATTTCTCGACGCAGTGACCCTCCTTAAGATGAAGTGCTTCCACAGAAAGTTATAATCGAGGGATTTGAAAACAAAATCATAAATCTGTTGAGAAGTGATGAAGATTTACACAAGGGGGATAAGTTATAGCCTTGTCAATTATCCTTCTCAAATAGTAATTTATTGTATTACACGATAAGTGCAATCAATATCCACTTTCGGTGATATTTCTCGAAACTGATAACTGTTTACCCACAACTGTCTCTTGCTCCACTTTCTTATCTTATGTACTAATTGAAAGCGAGTAAAGTTTTTCGATAAATCGATCTGATATATGCAAATTTATTATAGTTAACTGAATCTAATATCTAGGTGTGTAACCGTGTTTGACTTTAGAAAGACATTTAAAAAGTAATGTTAAATATAATTGACTAACAGTTGGAGATAATAAACATTACTAGAAATTCAACAAAAAGCTAGTATTTTTATGAAGTGTACATTTTGATGTTTTGCAACTGGGATGTTTAGATTTTGGTTAATGCCTGGCGATTAATTCTGAAAGAGATACCTAAAAGTATATATTAAATAAAACAAGGATAAAATTAACTAATGTAATTTATTTGTATTTGTAAGTAATTTAATTTAAATAATTTAAAAAAAATGTTAATTTGTTGTTATTGTGTGAATGAATTTACATGAAAACACTTTGTACACTTTTGTTTTTAGTTTTCTGACCATAGAGCGTTTTGATAACTGATTATGTTGCCAAATTTTAATGTGAACTCTTTATGGTGTCAAAATTAAACTTATAGTATTCATGATGATCGAAATACCTCCTTTATTGTGGAATTTGCTCAAATCAGATACCTGGCCTATTAAAATTGTTTTTTTTACTCAATTATCGAATTAATTATTTTTTCTTTTAATTGCTGAACTAATGAGGTTCTAACTCAGGCATGGTATACAAACCATTCTTTTCTTAACAGAAACTTAGTGGGTTTCATGAAGTGACAACCGTGGTGTGGTCGGGTCTACTTTACAAAAAGTCTATTCATAACAAATTAGCAGAACATAAATAAGGCTCTTGGAGGATAATAACTTGAGTATATCTGACACCTTAGCAGCCCTTGCCACGGATATTCACGAGTAACGGTTGTATATTTTTTCTTGAATGACAAATCAAAATATCAATTAATGTAGACTTGGCTTCATTTTTTTAAACCTATTTATCGTAACTGAAAACTATATAAAATATAATTAAATAAATAAAAAATAAAACCTGTACGACTAACAACCCATGAAGGGTCTTGGGTTTAGTACTGTTACTAGGCCAACGGTTGTGAAAGGAGGAGATTTGGCCTAAATCAGGCTCAACCGCCAGGTTTTTCCCAATTAAGGGTACCCACTATATAGAGGCAGGGTATATAAATAAAATACATGATACGAGGAATTATTCATTTTTGACATGGTGATGCCTTGTAGAAAAAAAATCAACATCGTTAGATTTCATTAAAAGTTCTGTATTATCAGAATCGAATACCATCGTGAATCGAATACCATCGTGAATCGAATGACTGATACTATATTGTGTTAATATTTAATGTTATCCATTGTTTAAAAAAAATGCAATGAAATATATCAATGATTTCATAAAAGTATATATTTAAAGGATGTCTATAAATGCATTTAGAGAAAAATAAATGAATATAAATATGCTAATAAGCATTAACTTAATACTATGTTAATTATTGATGATTTTAACTTCTTAAATAGCGCTGAGCAATTGTATTTTATTTAGTATTTAAAAATAGGAAAAAAATCAAAAAAATATCTTCCCATATTTAATATGATGACGCAAATGAGATAATTTATGAGTTAATAAATAAACAATTTAAGAACCATGTGATAAAAGTTTTGAATTGTCCCGTGTCAAACAATAATAATTATCATAAAATGGTATGAACATTTTTTCTTTTTATATAATTACAGTAAACGTTTGATACATTGTGAGGATGTTATTAATATAAATTACTAATAATGTAAGTTTAGAAAAAGTTTAGTAGTTGTCAATTGATATAAGTAAAAATCACTTCAATTTCAATCATAGCTATGGATACAATAGAGAAAAATTGAAAAAAAAACAAAAAACACGTAATTCTTTAGTGTTCAAGAACCTGATGTTTCCATTTATTAAAAAAAAATATGGTTTTATTAAAAATATATGGATGTGTTTTTAATTATAAAAATTACTTTGAAAAGTTAGAGTTGAAAAATTCTATTTATTTTTATTGCCACAAAATATTATTTTATCAAGTTTTTTAAAGAATTAATAATCTTTAGATAAATCGTTTTAGTTAAACATATATCTACTTATTTTGAATCCGATGGTGAATTGTTAAGAAGAATTCCAGAAGACAATGAAACAAAACTGTTATTGATAAATAACATTTTCAAGCTGCCAACGATCAAGAATTGCAAAGATGACTCCTATTTACAACTGATTTTCATCCTCGTGCTTAGAAAACCCATGGACTGAATAAATTTAAAAACTTATGAAAGGTGAAAAAAATGTGACATTGAATAGATTTTGAAAAATATTATGAGATGATATAAGAATAAGATGATTTTCTATTGATACTTAATAATTTTGTTTATTTTTAGCAGGATACAAGTAAATGTGGTATCATTGAAGCACTAAACTAGAATTCCCTATTAAGTATTCCACTAATACTTGTTGATACTAGGACTCCATTTAGACCCAGGTTAAACTTAAAATCCACATATAAATCTTAAACGACAAGTAACTGATCGATGTTATGATCTAATACAATTTTTACTGAAATAACGTTCAACGCTTCAAATATTGACTAAATACTCACATGACTGTAATTAGACCTATTAGGACGTTAGTTAAATCTCGGTGCTCCACTTAAACAGTTCATAATCCTTCTAAAATTCTTTAATTCTCCTCACTGTATCAAATATTCGTATTAATGAACTTATCCATAATGAACTAAATGTCATATGTAGCTGATTGGCCCAAACCTGATACTCATCCGTTCATAATAAGTTCCATACCTTCACGAACCCAAGGACTTTCCTATGATGAACTTTTATTGAAGTGCTATTGCAGTTTCTTTACAAGCCATTAACATGCCATAGTAATAATTTTTTTCACTCGTATGATGATTATATACTGTTGAAAATATCAACAATTTATTTGCATGCCAAACTGTAATATACGAGAAACTACACCATATCGTTATGGAATGTAAGGCATATACCCCTCATAGAAAAAAAACTTCTACAAGACCACAAGAATAACAACATTACATATAAAGAAATAATCTCACCAAGCGGAAGAGATGAGATAAGCTGCATATCAAATCATTTAAAATCAATAAAAAGATTCATTTAAAACAGAGTTATGAAAATAATTTTCTTTACTTTTCATGATTAATTACTAATTAATCAAAATTATTACATCTGGCTGTACGGAACTATTCAATGCCTATAAATAAAAAAAAATAAAATAAATATCAATAATTAAATTAAATAACCTTTTTGACTTGGTTAGCTCCTAGGTAAATATAGTAGAAGTGATCATCAGATTTTGAGAAACCGATAACAAACTACTAGCAAGCTTCCCTGGCAGTAATTTGATAAAATTATGATATTTAAAATAATCATGTGGATTCTATTATCACATTCAACTGCCTTTCCTTACAGATAAACAAAAATAGCTGAATAAATAGCAAAGCAAATAGCAAAAAAAGGTTATTTACTAAATAGAAGTTAATTTCTGAAATCCAAAAAGGAATATTTGGAAATCAATCAATAATTGAATATTGTTTGGGCAGTGAATCAGTTGTTCTCCTAAAAGCTCAATTTAGTTCTAAAAGAGTCTATTTTATCATGTATAATTACTAAAAAAGAAAATAAGAGATATCATTCATATATACTCAATTTATGTATGTATGTATATGAATGCAAGGAGTATGGAAAGTTTAATATTTATTATGCAATAAATATCATTTTTATTCAATTTAAAATTCCATACATTTTATGAAAAAATGTATTATTATTTTTTAAATATGGGCACTGAATAAAATGTCCTCATAAATAATTTAATTTAAAAAAATAATGCCTTCTCATATTTTTCACCTTGCATTATACATTTCTGCTGTCTATTGAATTAAATATACTTTTAATCTTTTATACATTTTTAATTTTAATTATGAAATTGTATGCCATTCTTAGATATGTTTTACATTGATACACCCTTGTAAAAACGATGGAAAACTGTTAACATCAGACTTATTAATTAATTAAATAGATATGACTGTTGGAGATGATACCATCCGGCCGTATGGAACGTTCTCTGAGTCATGGAGCAGGAACGGACCTGTTCTAGCCTGTTCTTGCACGAATGATTCAGGTCCCTATTCATCGTGATCAGTATTCTCCGGGTAGTCCACCTGTCTGCCAACGTATTTCTTCCAATTTTTAAGCTTAGTGTATCAGTTCGGAAATATATTCACATCTTAAAATATTTTATATTACATCATGCTCTGCTTAAAATTATAATAAGATACACTGGTACCTGAGACTGTAACGAGAAATAGCCAAGGTAACGATATCGAACCACTGCTCCACTGCTACCTCCTGCTATCTACGATACCTCTCTATCGATTGTTATCTTCATTCGATTTATTTCGATGTTTTCATCGCTACTTTTCAAAGGCGATGATTATTCCTCTTTATTTTCACAAAACTGACAAACCTTCTCAAACTGACGACATGGAAATATAAAAACAGAAAAAAACTAAATCAATGTTAAAAGTAATGTTATCTGACAAGATCAGAATTTTTTTTTCTTTTTTTAAACCCCTTTGCTGATTGTCTTTAACTTGAAAAAAGTTTTGAGTTAATAAATACAGTTAAAAAATATATATAGATCCACAATGAAATTCCATATACATGTAATAAATTTTGAGAGATAAAAATTATAATAAGTGGTCTTGAGACATTCTCGAGAAAACACGTGTGTAACAGACACGACTTCCCCTCTTCTCGCTCTATCAGCAGTAAAAAAATAATAAGCTTGATAACTTAAATTATTTCCTGAAGATGTAGAAAATATATATAGTATATAGCGTCTATAAGTTTCCTGTATTATAAACTTATAAACTTTTTCACTTTCTACTCGTTGAACTTTAGATAAAAACATTTTCACTGCAGAGGACAGCTCTCTCCCACTGTCGAAGACATTCACGAGTCAGCATTTTATTTTATATGGCTGCCCGGAAATGCAGTAATTTTAAATAGTTTTAATACTTGTATTTTTCTTTGTAAAAATTCTTCCTGCTTATTAATTATATTCTATTACTTCCTGTTGAACAGATCGTCTACCTAGGACTTTGTAATGAACAGATGTCTGGCTTAGAATCCATATTCAAGATTTAAACGACAAGAAACTGCTCCTCGTTCTCTAGTACTTCTACATCTACTAGACAAACGCTCTATGTTACCTATAAATTACGAAAGACTCATTAACATGGCAGTAATTATCCTTGGGACTCCATTAAGTTATCTAATCTTGTATCCCTCTTGTAAAAAATACTTAATGCTCTTATGCTTCATAGTCATCTTATTTTCAGAAATGTTGATTTTCAAACCAGAAAATTATCCTTTCATAATAGACCACCTTACCACTCAAACCGGCAATTTTCTCAGCTTGCCTAGAAATATAAATCTTAACCACCTAATATAAAAATTCTAAGTACTTGCTAGCTTTTCTGTCAGCAGTTTGACGAAATTAGGGTAGTAAAAATAATCAGTTGAATAATTGACAAAATAGTTGCCAATTATCCAATTCAATTTAGGTATATAACAGACTTAAAAGACAAAATACTGATAGTCGTTTCTGACTACTCCAACATTTACAAGACATGTATTCAAACATTCTAGTAAATTACAAAAGACTTATTTACACGACAGTAATTAGACTTATATTGATGCACGGAGTTGAGCTTTGGGGCTCCAATAAAACTGCAATTCTCGTATCCAATCCTTACAATCCAAAATCCTTAGTAATATCCTCAATGCTCCTTATTTGATCACAAACAAACTTAGCCATAAAGAGCTTAATGTTCCATATGTTGATGATTTGGCCCAATCAAGATACCTATCCTTTCATAGTAAACTCCATACCCACTCTAATCCACTTGTTTCCCAACTTGTCGATAATCCTCCGAGGTGTCTGAAAAAAAGATGACTTAGTGACCTTCTGATGTAGAACTATTGAAGTGCTGCTAATAAGTTCTTTATATAATCTATACAGTTCTAGTTTTCCACATTTCAGTAATCCTGCAATGGGTGCATGTATTTCTACGCGTACCATTTCTCGAAATAACGCGGATTATCATTAATATTTGTACGAACATGTTCAGTTATATAAAATGTAAAAATATTTTAAAATAATATAGAAATTATCGTTAAGTGAATATGAAATGGAATTGGAAGTTAATTAATAAATATAATTAAAAGGAGAAAAAAATGAAGCTAAAAAATAAATAAATGAGTAAAAAAAATATATATAAAAAAAATAAAATATATAAACAAATAGAGGTAGAATTATAGATAAACTGTTCAATTGTTGAGTTCTATATAATCAACATGATCCACAAATGCATCAAACATCAAAATATTTATCAATGAGATCCTTCTTTGTAGGCGGCCATTTGTCTCCGTTCTGTAGGGCTGCGGATATCAGCTTGTATCTGTGTCTTTCCAAATTTCTGCAGTCATAGATAAGATTTTCTTAGGTTTGTTCACTGTTTCCGTCGCAGTTACAAATGCTGTTTTCAGTTTAAATCTGTGTAAATAACTTTTAGCTCCGCCATGTCCTGTCAAAAATTGGGTAAGTTTGTAATTCAGCTTATTAATGTTTTCTCAGTCGTCTAAAGTTTTAATGAATTCATAAGTATGTCTTCCTTTTCCATCTGTACATGTATACAGTTGTAAATATCAATAAATAGTCAACAATAGAAATAGTCTATGACCATTAACTTCTTACGTGTCTTAATACGTTGTTCCTAGGGACCATTGCTTTTCATTTCGTGTAATCAATTTATCAAATTTATTTATTAGTGACAAAAGTTTTAGTACTGTAATATCATGTATTTTATAAAGCAATTACTCCTCAACATATATTTTAAAAACATGTAACATGTTTCGGGATCATGGTCCCATCCTCAGAATCTCCTCTGTGTCCATTCTTATCCAGCCAACTTCTGCACTATTATTCATCCGGTGGTTATTGAATAAAAGTGTAGAAGTTGGCTGGATATGAATGGAAACACAGAAGAGTCTGAAGATGGGACCATGATCACGAAACATGTTACCTACATGTTCTAAAAATATATGGTGAGGAGTAATTGCTTTATAAAATACATGATATTATCTACATTTATAACTCCATTATTGAAGGAAATTTTAGTACTGTATAAAACAAAAGTTTAGAACCATCATTCAACCTTAAGAAATCCTGAGCTAGTGTCTTTACATTAGTGTAAAAAATAACTGAAAGCCGGTAACGGTACAGTCCCTTATGGACCACACAGCAATCTCCACACATGGCATCGCACGTAGACCATTGAAGCCAATGGCCAACTAATGAACTTGAAGATCCACTATATATACACTATGGTGTATGGTGTATTATGGTTATGGGGGCTTGGGGTTGTGCGTGATTGGCCATGGTCATTTTTAAGGTGGAAACGGCCTGCTTTGAACCTCTATAAACTCAATGAGAAAACTTTCACAAAACACGAACACCTCACCTCTTCTTGCCTTTAGAGCCCTCCCTACAAACACTGTTAGCTACAAAAAATGAAGCCACAATAGAGTCGCTGATCCAGCATTCATCGGTTCTTTGTGCGTACACAATGGCTCCTTCAAGTTTTAATCAGACTTGGGACAGTGTTAGATGACCATTCCGTTTTTCGATATTTACAGTAATTAGTAAGGGGTCTGAGATTTTATTAGAAACATTAATACTTATTATAAATATACGATTATAATTCAATAATATAATTCTTTATATGAATAATTATAAAAAAATTAAGATTGATGATTTCTTTTGCCATTTCTAATGGAATTTATTTTACACCAGTAGACTATAGGCCATGATATCTTTTTTACCCATTCCATTTTGCCTCCTTTGGTGAGTATCAACTTTTTTGATTTCTTATATTACATTAAAATAATATAATATAATTATAATGTATGTTGCAAAGTCCTGTTGTTTAAATTTTTTGAAAACAATAGAAGTGGCAATTATTTCATCTGATTGTATTGGTCCTTCTATACCCTCAAACGTACCTCAAGTAATTATTATAAACATCCAAAGCTCCCAATTAATTACAAAAGACTCATATACATGACTGTGATTTGGCGTACGGAGTTGAGCTTTGGGGAACCACTAAACCATCCTATTGATCTCGTATTCAATCCTTACAATCCAAAATCCCTCGAAAAATCCTCAATGCTTCTTAATTTGTCACTAATAAACTTATCCATAAAGATCTTAATGTTCCATATGTTGCTCATTTAGCCCAAGCCTATCATTTCATAGGTAAGCTCCATAACCACTCAAATACGTTAGTTTCTCCGAGGCGTCTGAAACGATGACCTAGAGACCTTCCAGTGTGGAACTTTTAGTGAAGTGCTACTGATGAGTAGTTCTTTCCAAGTTTTAACATGTTATTATAATCGTTGTCATTTACATTTACTTAATGTATATATATGCATGTACATGAATGGATACATAAGGAGTAACGGATAACTGAACTCCGGAACCCGTGTTCGACTTCGAGACCCTCTTGTGGGTTTACCCAGCCTTTATAAACGGACCCTTAAATTGGTGGTTGAGCGTAAATTCTGACCGTATCACCTCTTTGTTTAACCGTTGGTTCCGGAACACTTTCTTACTAAGTACTGAATACAAGATCCTCCATATTTTGTAGCGATTAAATATTCATATATGTATAATAAAGGAATGATTTCTGCATCTTCAACATATTCTATGCTTGTTATTGGCAGAAATGAAAATTCAAAAAACTTCCAATATAAAACTGGTGCCTTGCCAACGAGAAGAGTCTTAAAAATGAATTTTCGTGTCAATATAATGATGTGTATTTTTATACATATTTTCTTATACATTTTATATCAAATTTTAATGAAAAACAATTATCGTTAAACCTTTTTTTTTTAAATAAAAGAACGTGGCTATATGCGGTCTGATAAATTTTATTTAAAAAAAAAAAATGAATGATAAAAAATGCTCTTAAATAAGAATCTGATAAGATAAGATAAGATTGTATAATACCTCTGCATTATTTAACACTTTATGTTCCTTATAAATGACTTGCCATAAAAAAAACCCATTTAATTTCAAATTGGATCTGTTTTTTTTCCTCCTATATTTATGTTGGAATTTGTTCTGGGTTATATGTATCTTTTGATATGAAATGTAAAACTATTTTTATTACATAGCACTTTTATTCATTACACAAGTCATTAGTAAAATAAATTATCTTTCGATGGGACATCTGAGAAGTATAAGTAAACTCTTAATTAATTTATTTTTTTGTATTAATTTAGTGTTGGTTAAATGATTGTTTTATTTTTAAAGACCAAAAGGTTTATTTTTCTTCTCTAATTTGAGACTTATAACTACATTTTCTTATTCCTTTTTAATTCTTGCCTAAAATATAAAAATGACAGGGTCGATCAGTATATATTGTGAAATTTGTGGTTTATATTTTGCCAATTTATGGATAGTTTCATACATAGTAAACGTATTTCGCTTATCTTTCTGGAAAAAAAAAAATGTAAATATCAACCGTGTTAAAATAATCTTAAAAGCTAGACTCATTGTATTTATTTATGACCTTCTCATTTAAACATTTACAAGTTTATTTTTTTTTTTTTTTTTTTTTTTTTTTTTTTTTTATGGATTTTTTTTTTTTTTTTTTTCTGGAACAAAAAATGTATTCAACCGTTGAAAATATTTTTTTTTTTTTTTTTTTTTTTTTTTTTTTTTTTTTTTTTTACGATAAAGTTGCAGCAAATAAGTTAGTATTTATACTAGCTCAGCCATCCCATAGAATATATATATATATATGTATAATATATATTTCGTATGGTGGATATTCAAGGAAGCACTAATGTTGGTTGTTGTTTAATACTTTTAATTTTTATTTTCAAGTAATGTTTAAAAAATTCTTTTGAGGGGGGTTAGGCTGAGAATGAATTATAATGTGCACAATATTCTATATATTTTCATCCAAATTCAAATTTTATAGATCTATCTATCTGTCTTAAAATGGATATTTACATTTTTATAAATCTTTCCTTTTTTTGATTATTTTATTTTCTTTTATTTTCTATCTCAGTTTCTATTTACGAAATATAATAAAGATTATAAATAAGATACCTTCGTCTTATTTTTAGATTTCCGTAATGTATGAAGTGTCGTGAGAAAGAACGATCAAAGTATATTTTTGCTCACCTGATACTACAGTTTAAACAGAGCTTATAACTGAAAATATATAGTTTTAGTGCTAGTATAGAATTAAATAAAGAGGATGTCAGTCGAGTAAAATCGCAGAGTGCAGTATCTAAAATAGCTAGTATTTTGAACAATGTAACTTTGCTCGTTCATATGTGAATATAAAAAATCATGGGATGGTAAAATTCGTGATGTGTTGGTACCAACATTTTTCGATTTTCGATCGTTACAATTGGGTACCGACACCAAAAAATCGATACTCGATTGAAAAATTGATTTCAATCACAAAAATCTGTATAGCTGAAAAATTCATCTAAATAAATTATTAAACAGCACCAAAACCGGTGAAGAATACTAGTTTGAGATCTGCTAGGATCTGACGATTTTTTACGGCCCAAGGAAATCTTTGTACACTACTTCTCGGCAATTGAATAAATTGTTTCAATTTTTAAAAGGACACTGTTTCTTCCCTTTTAATTCAGCACCCTCATAAACATTGAAATACGTTTATTCAACAAAAACGAAAAATATCATTTTTTCATTGAACTACGTTCAATAATATACTTTTTCCACAAGAACCGTCATCGGATTCGAATCCAGCATTAAAAAGAACCCTTAAATACAAAATTTCATCCAAAAATAAAAATAAAAATTCTTAAGCTTCAAAATGTGCCTGACCAAATGATAGGCAATTTTTGTTTAAATTGACAAAAACATGAATTACGCTTAGACGGTTTAACGTATCAACTTCATATTTTTATACAAAATATGGGGTGGTAATACTCTTGAAATGTCTCTGGTTTTATTTTCCTATCTGGTTTCGAACTCAAGTTAAAAATAAATATGTTTTTCGGATTTTCCAATTTTTTTAATAGGTTTTTGTTGATCGAAATTTGCATTAATATACATCAAAAGAAAGCCGAGGCTCTCCTCTTACCACCGATACCAATGAATAAATTGCGTGACAAAATATTAGCTATTTAAAGGAAAGTAACCAATAATCGTTTTAAAAATTTCTTCCCCTCGAAAAGGGTGAAAATTGATATTTTTTGTTTTTATTGAATAAACGTTTTTCAATGTTTTTGAGGGTGCTGAATTAGAATTTTTGTGTAAAAAACTTTATAGAGGTAGCTTGCTTAAAAATCTAATCATTTTTTTAGAATTGAATTAATGTAACCCAAAATCTATGGAGCTGCTGTATTTTTTCTTAACTTTGCAATCAAAAATAAAAATCTTGGTGCAAGAATCATGTCGATATCATTTTTTAAAATCGAGATATAAAATAAATTAATTTAATACTATTTTTTTTTTCTCGGGTTCTAGGGCCCATTGGTCGGAACGGCAAAATACGTGTCTAATATTTTTTGACCAGAAACCTCAAAAGAAATTGCCAACAAGATCCGTGAGAGACTGAGTGTGTCCTCCACTTGTAAGTGCTGATGTTTTAGAACTGAAGATGAATAGTTAACATTCGAAACTAGTATTCTAATCAAATAATTTCAATAGAAGTGGCAATTAATTCATCAATCCTAATTATAATTATTACTCTTCATTTTTCTTTACAGGATTCATATCTTCAGCAGTGGGTCGCTTAGCTTGTATTCGCAATGCTTTATTTTTAATGAGAATTATTTTGAAGTATACCGCAACCAGTGTTTGTGTTGTACAAGAAAAATAGCTCTCTCATCGCAGATGAAAAAATATCTTTTGTTTATGATTGAGGGGGAACAATCAGTATGTTATAATTAGATAATTAGGTTTCACAAAACTATTACAAACATCAACTGTATTAGTCAATTCTAAGGAATCGACTTGGAATCATCGATTCTTTTCTCAAGAAATAGTGGAATCTAGTATCGACAATAAGAACCGATAAATGTCCAAATAGAAGTAATACTGTTGACCATATTTTACGTGTTTTGAATATTATAGCCTTGTTATTTGAAATTAATGTAGTGGTGAGCTAAATACAAGAAGTGTGGAAGTGTCAAGTCGGAGACAAGAGAGGAGGAGGTGCCTGAATCCAAACGAGCCAGAGCCCTCTGTGACCGGAATATTGGCACCGTTCCTCCCTCAGATCTGCACCTCAGTCACAACACTTTGTTATAAATGAACCTTTTGTCTTGTTTGCTCCTCCGTCTGCATTCCCAAGTAGCGGCGAAAACATTTACCTGCACCATCGTGATCGCATTAAATTAGGATGTAAGTAGGCCTGCGTAAACATGGTTGCTAAAAAGAACTCAAAATGGTCTGACTATTAATGCCTTTGTTGTCAACAATAAATTTTCAAGGCCATATTTTAGTTATAAAGTCATTATTGTGAATGTTAAATCGTTGCTGATTAAATGTGTATACAATTATCATGATCCATTAATTCCGTTGCATGCCGCATTTAAAAAAAATATTGATATTTACAATTGCACGCATAAAATAATTATGTGGAAAAATAATTAAAGTAAAATGTCAATAATAAACCACCCATTAGTGATGCTTCATGAAAAGTTCTACAACAAAAGGTCTCGAGGCCATCTTTCTTTACGGTCGCCTCAGAGGGTTATCGGGTGGGGAACAAAATTTGAGATTACTGGATTGGAGTGGATATGATCTAAACTTTTAAAGGTTCTTTCTAAAATGAACAATAAATAGCGGCCTTTCAATAAGATTTATCTCAGAGATTTCTAGAGCTTTTTACATTAGTCCAGTAAAAACTGCCGCACTATGATCAATGGATCTTTATGTTTTGTGGAGTGCTGAATCCCAATTTGAAGTTTGCTACAACGGCAGCTGTCGGTTTCATATCTTAAATCACAAAATACCGTTTATTTTCGGTTTTTCCCTACGACTTACATAACACGACAACGAAGCTTTTTTCGAAGAAAGCTCTTGGATATTAATTGTAGCTGGACCTAGTACGTACAATTAATATATGAAGACTTTCTTCAAAAAAAGCTTCGTTGTAGTGGTGTTACAGGTAAAAGACCGAAACTAATAGGTATTTTGGGCGTTTTTATTTTGCAATTTTAAGTATGAAGCCGACCGCTGCCGTGATAGCAAATATCAGATTTCGATTCGGCACCCCAAGAAACATAAAGATCCGTTGAGAATAAAAGTTCGACAGGTTTTTCTTGAAAACGGCCTTTTTCGAGCCTTATTTTTTACTGGGCTACATCTCAAGCTGGTTTTTAGAACTAGAGTTGTTCTAACCTTATCTACAAAAACATCTAGTGAATGTAATAATGAATATATTGGCGTGTCAACGAAATGTAAAGGAACAACTCTTTGATAGCACTCCGATTAATGTTCTGTATTAGAAGATCTTAAGGCCATCATCGGATCCCGAAATCCGTCTGAGGGATCTGGAAACGAACGAGAAAAAAGTTGGGTTGGGTGTCAATAAGTTTATTATAAAATGATAATCATTTTGGTTTGTCCCGGAATCAGAAACACAATACATATTGCATGGACTAGATACAATATTAATTGAAAACTTTAGTGAAGCCCGTCGCTCAACTCTGCAAGTCCAAATAGTTATAATTAATGATGATTCATTTGTAGTTAGTTGGAAGCTTAAATGATTGATTTTATTTTTAACTAGCATACCACGTCAAGGCTTCGCCCGTTCTCTTAAGTAAACAACTTCGATAATTTTTACTTATAATTGAAGTTTTATTTTTTTTAATGATAAAAATATTGTATTGAAGTATTACATTGAGCATTACTTCTTCAATGAAATTGAACTAACGCAGAGCAATAGTTTTTAACCTGGTTAATCTTCTACTGATTAGGTGTTTGAAGATTACGTAAAAGGATAATTAGACGTTCAATCTTAAATTTTAATATATGATTAGGTAATCCAGTTGGACATAGACTATTAGGAACTATTGTAGGTAGTGGACTGCAATATCAGTGCTTACAACTAAAGGCCCGCCCATCCATCATACGTTTAAACACAATATGAGCAAAGAATTTTTAATTTGATTAGGTAATAATTTTGATTGGGAAGAAATAATTTTATCGATTTCATCTGGTTGTAGTTTAACTTCTAACCCTATAATAGGTTGAGATGGGTTCAGCAGTTTGCATATATCGTTGTAAAACTGTACATATAACTTCACAGGGATGCAAACATCACACCATATATTTGTAGCTTTTTTGACAATATCTTTGAATAAAGCAAATTTTATTATCTATTTCTAGCTCTATATAAAACCTTATCTTTGTAACCTCTCTTGAATGGTGCTCATCACCTATCCGTTAATTTTCAAACTTCACAAACCGAGATAAATGATTTAAAGGTCAGCATAAATTGGGCAATTTGACTATTTAGGAAAAATAAAAATTACACTTAGAATGTACATTTAATTACATTTTCTAGATTAGGATTTAGGAAATGCCATTTCATAATTTAAGTCTAAACCTTACTTGTTTGGCAGTTGGCGTCTACTTGCGATTTTCTATCGACACCTACATTTTTGCAGCAAGATTCACAAAAAATTATTTTTCCTTCAGTTTTTTGTTCTGGGTACGGCTGTATTAATCCCATTAGGCATGTTTGATATTGAATTGCACAACTTAACAGTGACAGAAGGATTAAACAAAGAACTGAAAAATATAATAAAAATACGGCTACCTGATATAGGGGGGGGGGGGTTGTTGAAAACATAAAACGATCCCCAGAAAATCAGCTGAGGGGCCCAAGAATTGAAAACTTCCAAAAAAAAATATTAAAACGGGTTTAAAGAAAATGGTTTGTTTTATAAAACGTATAGTGTTTGTTTATATGGAAAGTAATTAATTTTAATGTTTTATCTGCTTTATTGACTGATTTTTTAAAAATAATAGACAAATTTAAAAATAAAACCTAAAAACGTGCAATTTGATGCAGGAAAACCTTAAAACGTGCAATTTCGTGCAATATAAAACTATTATCGAAATAACGCGGTTTTCATGATTCGAATTTATATTCAAGTTTGGATGAATTTGAAGTTAGCAAAAGAAGATGCAATTGCACGAAAATCCGGTCTTTAGTGATCACAAATGAATGGCTTTTCCTTTTATATAATAGTATAGATTTGTGGATTCTATATTTATTAGTTTTTAGTTTTAAGGATAACTTATTTATTTCGTTTGCAAATGACACACCTAGAAACGAATACCATTCACTAAACACTTACGTGAAGGTGAGGTGACGCGACGTACGGTATTTAACAGAACAGTTGCGTTTTAGAGAGTAACGTTTTAATGTCCCGATTAACTCCCTTTAATATTTTTACTAATGCTGTTCTATAAATAAGTGTTTGTTTCGAAATACTTTACCATTGCTTTTAAGACTAGCAATAATCGGGTTTTGTCATAGTTCTATAGTAACAGTCCCTGGTTTTCTGTGGCGGTTTAAGTATAAGCTGGAAAAATAATAGTAAATAATAGTTTACATAAAGCTAAAAAAGAGTCTCACCACAGCTTCAAAAATCGCACCATTTTTCGATTGATTTTCAAAAAATGTTTTAGGAAGGACACCCCCTGCCCCCTCGCTTTTTCTATCCCATTGGCCAAAATCTAACTACCATATTTTTAAGAGATCATATTTTAAAAAAAAGAAAAAACAAAAGATTTTTTACAGGTTTTTTAGTTCAGCTGCCAAAACATAGATAGGATGATGACATTATACCCTATTTTACTTCTCTGTATATAGCTCAGATCCTGTTTAATTATATGATAATGTAGCGCTGGGAACGAAATTAGATCTGAGAAAACGCTTATTATTCCGGCATGTTGGTAGTTAAGATGCCGTTTGAGTTTAGGCTGATTCATTGTTGTCACTTTGAGTGAATCATCCGCGTTGAGAAATATAATCTTCTGGTCTGGTCCCATCTATAATGAGCATGGAAGGTGACTAATGACATGATTCCTATACATCTGACAATGACCAGCCAACTCTTTAAGTAGGGCTCGATGGAGAAGAAATGAACCTCCAAAATTGTTATTCTACGTATTCTACGTTATTTTTCATTATTTTCTTCATTGGTCGTGGTACTTTTAACTCTTAATAGTCTAATATAGGATTTGGAAGGGCAGAGTTTCCAATTTATAAACGACTTAGATTCCTTTACAGCAGTTCAATGATAATTCATTGTTCATACAATTCTGCAAGTTCAATACTTCCAATTAATTACAAAAGGCTCATTTACATGACAGTTATCAGACCTTTTTGGACATATGCATTTGAGCTTTGAGGCTCTAATAAACCATCTAATTCATCTCGTATCCAATCCTTGCAATCTCCTTACTTTGTCACACATAAACTTATCCATAAAGACCTTAATGTTCCACATGTTGCTACTTTAGCCTAAACCTATCCTTTCATAGCAAACTCCATACCCACTCGAATCCACGAGTCTCTCAACTGGCTTCTTATTCTATACCGGACAACCCTCCGAGGCTTCTGAAGAGAAGATGACTTAGGGACTTTCTTGAAGTGTTACCATTGGGTACTTTTATTTACCAGCAATTGACATTTTATTATTTTACGTTATTATGACATTTACTCATCGGCCGTGGATCGAATTCGAGGTCGGGAGACCCTCCTGGGGCCCACCCAGCCTCTAAGAAAGTGGGTACCCTTAATTGGGGAAAAAACCTGGCGGTTGAGTGTGAAATCTGGCCAAATCACCTCCTTTCACAACCGTTGGCTTAGAAAAAGTACAGCCTACGTAAGTACTGAACCCGAGACCCATCATGGGTTGTAAGTGGTACAGGTTTTTTTTTTATTTATTTATTTTTATGACGTTTACTAGATAAATGTTTTTTTTTTCTAATTTTGTCTTATTTTATTTTTATTAATATT
The DNA here is from genome assembly GCA_003667255.2 of Euschistus heros. NCBI lineage: Eukaryota > Metazoa > Arthropoda > Insecta > Hemiptera > Pentatomidae > Euschistus > Euschistus heros. The sequence goes on along the minus strand of RCWM02000454.1, from coordinate 407,618 downwards.
ATTTTTTTACAGTTGTAATTTTATTAAACAACTACCTAATACAAAAAAAATATAATTATGCAAGCAAAAGGGAGCATGAATAATATTATATTTCTCACAGATTTCGAATCGTTTCAATTTCTAAAAACGTGATTTTAAAATCGCATATTCCAACTATCCTAACCCTCTGGCTCATTCACTATCCAGTTCTACGCATTCTTATAACCCACCTCGCAGATTAAAACGGCAAAGGCCCCGAGACATATTGTAAATATTTATAATTGGAGTTCTGGGAATGACCCGCTTCTGTACTCAATTCATGTGCCACAGCTCTCTCTCTCTCTCTCTCAGCCTCCACTGGATTCTGCAGGGAGCAGGGAACTGCTCTGAGAGAACAGGGAACTCTCTGTCCTGTTATTTTAACTTTATTACTTTATTTATTTTACTGTATTTTATATCATTGTCCATATTGTGTGAATGAGTCTTTGTCATCAATATCACTCTTCACAACGCAGATATTAAAAATCCTTCTTTGAAAATTTACTGTCACTTCGTCTTTAGAGTAATTTGATGTATCCACACTCATCCATCGATATATCCCACAATAAAAAAAAAAAAAAAAAAAAAAAAAAATCCAAAAACTTTTCTTGATATATTCCCAAGATAGCTGAATCACAAACTTATCCAATCCCATTGTACTGTTCTAGTGTAGTGGACGGGTAGCTTATAAAACTAAATCACAAGTTGAATAACCATGTTAGAGTAATCAAACCCCCCTTGATGTTTGTTGTTCAAACCTATTTGAGTTTAAAACGTAAGGTCAATACTAGTCTTCTGTTTGAATTGTATTAAATCATAATCTGATCATCACTGAGAATTAACTTTTTCTTTACTTGATAACAACTGTGAAAACCTTTGGATGATTTTTTTGTGGGTAGTGTCGCCGATCCAATACTCAAGATGAATCACTTCCTGTAGGCTGACGGGTCTCATACTTGGAAGAGGGGTAGTATAGCTCAGTGAGTCACCTGCTGGTCGTTGGTAAACCTACCAAAAGGTAACTTCGGTAGGCTGTGTTATATTTGAGTATTTAAAGCTACATCACCAGCCCACTTATCTTGAAGTGATTTTGAAAAATTCTGTTAAACTCTAAAGTTGAATAGATTTTAAATATTCACAGTTTTTGGTTTCATTAATATAAATGTGCCATGTCAAGCAAATTTATATATTTTACGAGATTAAATATAAATCGACCCTGTATAAATCGACAGGGCTGATATTAGGTCTATTAGTATTATTTTTTTATTGTATAGTTTTCTTACAGGCCAAACTAAATAGACCATAGAGACATTAAAGACAAGGGAAAAAATGTGTTGGTCAAAGTACAGGTTGTCCTCGGGCAGACTGATATATAACCGAGGATGTGCATACGTGCAGGAAGAAATCGCGTTAGCAATAACGTGATGTAGAAATAATAACAAAGAGATTAATGAATCCAGCCCCACCCATCTGTGACCTAAACCCCAGATAGATTAATACGACTCGACTCTCTTCTTCTAAATCAAGTACACGAACCACCACTTGTACCCTAACGACCGACTGCCGTGTTGGCAGATTAGCCCCACTAACTGGCCACTATTAACAACGGGGCTCATTAACAGTTCGAAAGTTCATGGAACAATCCCGGGGCACGATCCTATCGCGGGTCAAGGTGCCACCGCTAGCTGGTTCTTAGCGATTAGCAACACAACTTCCTCGGAGAATGAAGTCAAACACATCGCTGAAATTTACCTATCGTGTGTTTAAGGATGTTTCTAAGATATGAGGAGCTTCAAGGGGCTTTTGGAATAGCTCTTCTCTTAGGAGTGAACAGAATCACACTGAACATCTGACCGATCTGCTCCTATCTTTCTATCAATAAATGGATCATAGTTCCCAACATTTGGGTCTACCTAACTCATGTTATTTATAGAAATATAGGTTTGTATACGTTTAAACCTACACACATAAATGTGTGTATTATATATTACGTAGATATACGATTATATTCCAACGAAAATAATTGTCACAAGTTTTAAAAGTTATTTCTTTATCATTCACAATTCTTAGTAGTGTATACACAAATATGTAATCCAAGTTTATTGAGATTAATTCTAAAAATAATAAACAATAAATATTAACTTAATCAAATCTCTTAGACCACGCCATTTTCAGACCTCCGACTATATAAAAAATCAAACAAATAATGATTTATAATTGATACAGGTCTTGTTTTGCCTTTTGTCATTTGAAGATCTATATTCTTCGACATTCCTAAAAGTTCTATGCTGTCTAAACACACTCCTTCTACTTGCTATTTGATGGGTTTAAAGGGAAACTCTGCCGGTGGTAGAAGGAGAGCAATCAAGGATGTCTTCGGCCATCAGAAATCGTCAGATTCAGGTAGATCTGAAACCAGTATCCATCAGTGGCTTTACGTATTACATACATTTAAACGTATATCTCAAATAGGCCACATTATTTTTTTTGTTTTAAATATTTAAGACCCGTTTTTTTTAGTTCCATTTTTTTTTTAAATTTTTTTATAATTTGTCTCACTATCCTGGGAAGTTCTTTACTGACTGCTTGTAAAAATATATAAAAACTTTATCTCCATTGGCTTGAGTTGGCTCTTATGCATATTGAGCTCGGTCCTAGCTCATATTTGTTATCCATATCGTAGATCTCACATTAGCTTTGTGATTTTAAGTTTGTTTTTTTTTGTAAATCACAACAGAGTGGCTTACTGGACGGAATATTTCTCATTCTAGCATAATTACAAGAACTATGATTTGCCGAGTTGAATAGAAGAGTTTTAGGGGGTTCGTGATTCAAAACACTCATCCTACAATACAATCTCAAGAAGGTATTAAAATATTATTCATAATAAATAAAATTTCAATGATCTAGACATTGAAAATCAACAGGATATTTGATTTATTTTGGGACAATAACATAGTTTTTTTACTGATTATTTTAGAATATTGATATAGTTTTGCTGTCTTATATGATATTTTGTTTGATATTATTTTAAAATTTATAAACAATTTTTCAATTTTTGGACTACCTACCTATGGAGGAAAGAGGAAGCATCAGGTGCTCGAATATATTATTTAATTTATTTAATAAGTTTTTTAGTTCTATATCGTAGTATATTTTTTAAAATTATATAATAACTTAAATTATACATTTACTTGACTTCAAGCTCCCTGGTCTAGTTTGAGTCCAGCTGTACACTCCATATTTTTTTTTCTGTTGTTTCAGCCATGACTTCAGGTTAGGGAGACCCTCCTAGGATGCATCCAGCCTATATAAAGTGGGCACCCTGATTGAGGGAAAAATTGAGTGTTATTAGTGACCACATAACATCCTTTTACCACCATTGATCGCGAAACAATACTTCCTTAAAAAGCACTGAAACCTACTGATTCTTCTTTTTTTAGAATCCATCTGAATTCTTCTCAATGTTAGTGTTATCGATCTGAGAATTATGAGTTAAAATTATCTTTTGATAAATTTGTATTATAGTCATTTGTAATTCTTAACCGACTCTTAACAAAGTCGAAGTTTCGTTTGTTGCATCTTACAATTATATATTAACTTAAAACATTAGTGTAAAACTCTTCTATAGAACTGTTACTTCAATATTATATATGTACTTCAGTTCTAATGCCGAAATTTAATGACGTGTACTTGCTTTAATTTTCACTTCATCTGACATTTGTTTAGATCAATATGTTCAATAATGGTTTTCGATGTTGAAATAAATAAATAAGAGGTGTGAAGAAAATACCCATGAATAATATACGGGTTAAATATTAGCTATTAATTAATAATGATTAATTATTCATTGTACTGAAGTTGAATGGTTCATTTCAACAGCAGGTTTAGGGCCTTTACTACAGCTATCGATTAAATTCAAGCATTATTTTTATTTTTTCCATTTCAATGCAAATTCTTGTTTGTGAGTGGAAATCGAACCACTCGCCCTCAGAGCTTATATCGGAATTTAACATACACCTACAAACACGGCTCTTTGTATATCAATAATTTTTTAAATTATAAAAAAGTCCTTTTGCATTATAGATATCTGATAACCTAAATAAACTTTATTATTTGTTTTCTTGTGTTTTATCCCTTCGCTCATTAACTTTTAATATATCGTAACAAGCTTTATAATTCATGTCGGCGCAATTATTGTTATTATATTATATTGAGAGAAGTGAAGTTTTACGGTTGCGGATAATTAACAACCATAATAAAGTTGCGACACTCGACATTTCGCCCTCTTCCAACGGTTGGGCGACTACAGGAGTCACATTAAAATGGGGCTGTAGGCACTCACTACCCTTGAGAACCAACGATAGGGGTTTTATTGCTCGACATAAACCAATTCCTGTTCCTTTGAGGGGGTATTATTGCTCATAACGTAGCCAGGGAACACTCAAGGTAACTCCACATCTGTCGTTAACCGCATCTGCCAGGAAGTGGTATATCCCTCGGATGGAAGCAGTAGAACCCAAGGTGGAAGCATTTTTTGTAGAACCCAAGTCCCTTAAGTTTGTACAGAAATAAATGATTATCTCGTCACATGTTGGAAAAAACAAACAAAAAAAAATTAAAAACAATAAAATAAAGCGCCTTGATTTTTTATATGCAAAAATAAGAAAATATTCTACTAATGAAGTAATAAATAGGTTATTTTGATACAATGTTACAATATAAGAACCCAAATGTTGTATGTGTTTCAGAAAGATTTACGATATCGTTTAATTCAAAAAATATATTGTTAGTAAGCGTCACCTTGGATTAGGAGGAGGTACTGGAAATAGAGGAATTTAAAGGTTTTTAGAGATTTTGCTTGTCTAATATGGGTAGGAATGGAATTCCATAGGATGGTTGAGCGGAATAGGAAAGAGCGCTGGAATGTAGTAGTTCTATGGGATGGGGTATATAGATCAGAAAGACGGGATCTTGTGTTCAGTGACTTGATTGCAGATCTGAATTGAAGCGTATTGTAAATATAGGAAGGATGAAGGGTGCTGATGATTTGGTAAAGGAATGATCCGTGGAAATATTTTCTACGGAATATGGGATAAAGCCAGTTTAATTCGGTATAGAGGAAGGAAACGTGGGAGCGCCTCGGTTTATCGAAGACAAATCTGGCAAAGCAGTTCATAATTAGTTTCAATCTGTCTTCGAGAACCGTAGAGAGACCACCATAAACTAGACAGCCATAATCAAGGTAAGGGAATATTAGGGAGGACACTAGAAGCTTACGAGTTGATTGGGGAAGAAGGTGACGGGATCGGTGGAATAATTTAAGTAGACCTATAGAACGGCGGGAGATTTGGGCAATCTGAGATTTCCAAGAAAGGGTCTGATCAAAAATAATTCCAAGATTTTTAACAGACGGGTAGAGAGGGATAGGATGATCATTAAGGATTAAGGGAGGATAATGGGTGTATGCACTAAGGAGGGAGCTAGATCCTATTATAATGGCCTGAGTTTTCTGTTCATTTAATTGTAATTTGTTTAAAGTCGCCCAGGCACTAATTCTATTCAGGTCTTCCTGAATTTTGGCAAAAGCTGAAGGAAGCTCGGAAGGAGGAAAGGAAAGATAGATTTGGGAATCATCTGCGTAGAGGTGATAGGAACAGTGCTTAATTGAATTAGATAGATCGTTGATGTAGATATTGAAAAGGAGAGGAGAAAAGCTGGACCCTTGAGCAATACCAGAAGTCATAGTGAGAAAAGTAGATAAGGATTGTTCAGGTATTTTAACTGCTTGGGAACGGTGAGAAAGGAAAGACTGAAACCAGCGAATGGAACTGAAGGAGAAATTTAAAGATTCTAATTTGGAAAAAAGGATAGAGTGGTCCAAGGAATCAAACGCTTTAGAAAAATCCAGAAGAATCAGTACAGTCAGTTTTTTATCGTCTATTGCAGTAAACATGTCATTTGTGATTTTGAGGAGAGCAGATTGTGTGGAGTAGCCGGGTCGAAAACCTGATTGTAGGGGATCGAGGAGATTGGATTCTTCAAGGAAGTTAGATAACTGAGATTGTACTAATCTTTCTAAGGGTTTAGAGAGATTAGATAAGATGGAGATCGGGCGATAGTCTTTAGGAGATGTGGGGTTCGATGTTTTAATTATAGGATGAATTAGGGCTTTTTTCCAGGGGGTAGGGAATACTGAATTTTGAAGGGAGAAATTGTATATGAATAAGAGGACTGGGGTGATTTCGGGAAGACACAGTTTTATCAATTTTATAGGGATTTCATCTATGCCGGTAGAATTGGAATTGGACTTCATTATTGAGGAAATAAGTTCTGAGGGGGAGATGTAGGAAAAATAAAAATTTTCATCGTTGTATGCAGGAGCTGAGGTAGAATGGGAGGAAGGGTGAAGAGAATCGGAAGAGCAGGAAGAAACAAAATATGAATTTAGTTCTTCAGGAGATACAGGATAGGTGGATGGATATTTGCGTGAATCAAGGAGGGAAAGTTTACGGAGGAGATGCCATTTCGATCTGGAATCAGGAGCGGAAGAGAGGGCTTCATGGAAAAAAGTGGATTTCGCTCGACGAATCGAGGCTTGTGTCAAGTTACGAAGCATCCTGAAAGTTTGGTAGTCGTCAGTCATCCTCGTGCGTCTGAATCGCCTACGTGCTGCATCTCGATTTCGTTGGAGCTGTTTGATTTCTGGACTTATCCAAGGAGCAGGAGGACGACGAAAGGAGGAGGATTTGAGAGGTGCATGGATGTTAAGGATATTTAAGAGGTTTGTGGTGAGGATGTTTACCATGGAGTCAATCGAGGAGGAGGTATAAATTTCAGTCCAGTTCTGAGCTTCAATCTCTGGAAGGATCTTTTCACGGGTTAGGGATTCTATATTGCGGAAGACAATAGTTTTCGGGCGGAAAGAAGGTGCTTGGATATTGTAAGATATTTGGATTAGATCATGGGAGGATAGGAAAGGAACAGGTAACTGAGAAGAAGAGAGGAGGTTCTTTTCTGAGTCAATAATGAACAAGTCAAGCCAAGTATCAGACGACGAAGTGTGGTGGGTAGGGGAGAACGGAACTATAAAGAGATGTAGGGAAAAAAATAGGTTTTCAAGAAACAGCTTATCACGAGAGTCAGAGAGGAAATTGGAATTCAGGTCCCCTGAAATAATGATATTGGAATAGAAAGGAACACAGTTGTATAGGGATGTTTCGAAAGATGAGTCAAAAGGAATATGAGGAGGGCGGTAAACTACCACGTATAGGAGATGGTGAGTTTTGTAGGAAATTTCTACAAAAAGGAACTCGATTTGGGGTAGGTCAGTAGGATTTGAGCGGTCAAGGATTCGGAACTTGAGGGCATCATGGACAAACAAACCCACACCTCCGCCAGTCCGACCCACTCGGTCATGGCGGATAAGTGTGTAGTTAGGGAGGGAAACTGAGGAAGAGGGAATGAAAGGTTTGAGCCAAGTTTCAGACACTGCAATAATATGGTAGGAATTTCGGGTAAAATATTGAAGGAATTCATCATAATGAGCGGATAAGGATTGGGCATTTATGTGACAGGTAGTTAGGATGTTCGTCATTTTAAGGAGATAGGGAAGTGAATAGTATCTGATAGGAAGACGCAAACTTTTAGGTAACTGGTTGAATACCTATAATAAAATTTAGTAAAAAAAAATAGTAATATAAGGCAACAGTTAGATTCTATTAAAATATAATATAAAATAATAAGGATAATACTATTACAGTAATGAAATAAAAATGAAAAAATGACAATAGCTAATAATAAAAATACGAAAATAAATTTAGATTTACTAGAATAAAAGAAAATTAGTGTAGAGTAATACAAAAGTAAAAATACTAATAGATATAACGTGAACCGTAGAGCAATATACATAGTCCGTGAAAAAGTCCGCTGTAGGCCGATAAGAAGATGAGGACCGGTAAGTCAGAACGCGTCGAGGTCTTGTTGCTGATCAATGATAACCACTGGGTGGCCATCATCTTTACGGCATCGCACCCTCCCGGCGGCGAACCAAACGTATTTGATTTTTCCCGCTAGCCTCTTCTGTCTGGCGAGCCAGTACAAATGTCTATTTGTGGGAGTCATCTCCTCGCCGAGATATACGCGGTGAGAGTCATTCTCCTGCCACCCCATATCCCTCGTCGAGAAATCCCTCCTAACTTTTCTTTTTTGTAAGAGCTCATCTCTTAGAGTCTGCCTCACGAAACGAACTATAACAGGTGGAGGTCGAGTATCCTCTTTCCTTGGTCTACGGCGCTCAATCTGGTCTATATCCTCTATACTCAACTTCAGACCCAGACCTGCCCCTACGCTTGTCACTATGGCCGCAGGTGTTTCCCCCGATCGAATTGGGATGCCGCGAATTTCTAAAGATTTGCGGAGTAATCCTTGTTCCGCCCTGTTCAGGCGAATCCCAAGCTCTCCTACTTTTGTTTTTAAATTTGAATTTTCCATGGTCAATTCCTCCATCCGCTTAGATTGCGCTTCTAAATGCTTTTCAATTTTAGTAAGCCTGTCATTTAATTCAATACTAAGCTCACCATATTTTTCAATAGAAGATTTCAAATCTTTTATATCTTCGTTGACCTTCGTGCCGAGCTGGTTGAATGCCTTAAGTAAATCAGAGCATGTTGGTTCATTTGATGGAGGACTAACTGATTTTTCGGTAGACGACTTTCTAAACACCTTGTACAGCACCATGTTTTCTTTGATGATTTTATTGCCTCAAAATCTTTGTCCGTTATTTGACCGCATTTACTATGAAAAATAACACGGCATTTGAAACAGACTACGATATGTTTGTCGTCCCGAGAGATCTGGGATTCACAAATAGAGCACAGACCCATTTTAAAGAACTATTTAAACAAAAACTAAAATAAATAAAAATATTTTTATTCAATGTAAATATTGACGTAGGGATTGAGATATTATGACTCACTGTAGCACAGACGAATGTTATATTATATATTGTTACTTGATCTTACCTCGATTATGTTGAGAAAATAATCACACAGCACTTAACAGAAATTAAACAATATTCTAATGTTTAACATGAGAAAAAAACAAAACAAAAAACAACACTTTAGAGAGGGGAAAAATACAGAGCAGATGTGAGCAGGTTGCCGTCTCTGGCCAGACTCAATACAGGTCAATGTTTGTCGATGCCTAATTAATTTTAGAGTTCATTTTTAAAATACTGTCTCATCTGTTGAGGACTTTTATGTTACATACACGAACTTTATAACTATATATTTTTTTCATGCTGTATTTCATTTATTCAAATATTTATATGATGTCACTTATTCAAAGACAAAAATTTTGTTACAACACCCTTCTGAAAAATTAAAAAAAAAAATTACGTATTCCTCCCTGCCTGAGAAAACAATAGATGAAGGATATGCCTATCTGTAATCTACTACTTTTCCCAATTAACATGTTACAATCAAACGGATAAATTTACTCAAATTAATAATTTAATTAAAAAACAATTGTATGGGTCTGCCCAAAAACGTTCTAAGCGACAAACATAAACTTTTGAGTGATCAGTGAAAGAAAATCAAAATCTAAAGTTTTTGTTAGTTTTGTAGGTTTGATTTTATGTTTAAATATTAATTTGTTATATTTACATGTATAATGACGTAATGGAGTACCATATCTTGCTATGACGTTCTATTATACATTTTAAAACATTTGAAATCGCCACTTCGGAAATTTCTTCGCTTAGAACGTTTTTTGGTGGACATATTCAGTTAATGATTATTAAAAATAAACAAAGTTGAGAGAAAATATAGATTTCAAACATGACTTTTTCATTCAAACAACATAGCTCCTAAATGGTAGGTTCTAGTGACTAATATTATATAACAAAATTTTCATTTCAAAATGGAAGACTAATATTCATTAAAAAAATATAATATTCTTCATTAAATTTCTAATACGCTAAACTTTTAGCAATTTTTTGATTTAAGCAACACCAACAGATATAGAGCGTGTTAAAATATTATATTTTTGAGGATAAACAAAGCGTACACCACAACCAAAAAAAAACAAAAACCAACCAAAAGACATGTAAAAAAATAAATAAGGGATCATATGAGACTTCAATGGAATAAAAAACAAATTATATATTTAAGAATGATTTGATATAGTTGCATGTTGAATTATAAATATATACTAAGAAGTAGACTTGGCTTGTAATATGAAAAAAATAAATAATTATTTTTAAAAAAAAATCTTATAGTAAAGGAAACTAATTGGAACTGGAAAATTCCTTCATTGATTCAATGAGTGATTATTCTAGAATGTATTTACAAAATATTGCCTTTGAAGATGCAATATTCCAATATTGTTTGAAGCCAAAAGATTTCTGGGAGCTTGATGGTTCTGCTGAATTATACCAATCCACGAATTTCTCGTGATGGTTCGATAGTACAGGTAGAAAAAACAAATTTAACTCTGATTTCTAGTTCTAGATAACTCTAGACTTTCTATACAGAAAAAAACCATAAAGCTCTTAAAGGTAAAAAGAAACAAACAATATTTTCAAAATATATTCTTGAATAATCATTCTTTTAATCTATGAGGAATTTTTCAGTTGCTATTTCGCAATTAGTTTTTTTCACACATCACATCAAATAATTTTTTTTTAAGTTCTTATTTTTGATTACTTTTAATATTATTTTTTTTATTTTTTATTTTTTTGGTGAGACTAATTTTTTTTCGTATAGAAAACATTTTTGAAATTGTATTATTGAAATTATTATTCGATACTTACGAATTTCATACTGGGACACAATAGGACTGTCTAATATAAAATATTACAGTAGCAACTCGATAATTCGTCATGAGTGGGGGAGGGGAGGGGCCGAAATGACGAAAATACAGAATTTAGCTTGTAAAGTAAAAAAAAAGCATTTTAAACTATATAACTGTAATTTGTATGCAATTTTTTGAAACCAGAGAAAGAAGTTTTTTCTATGATGAAGTTTTACTTTGTAGAGTCTTAACTGATGCAATCTATCGATACGATCGAAGGATCGACTACGGGTTTGTCCTGTTTGTTTTGTTTTTTTCTATCAAATGATTCACAAAACGTATTTTTTAGTGACAAAGCAAATGAGGCGGTTTAAAGATTAAATAAGTAGCAAGGGGAAAAAATGAATTACATAGTATTTAATTTTGTTATTTATAGTTACCAATTAAAAAAAAAACAACTGACGAATTATAGAATACGACGAATTGTCGAGTATCGAAATAACGAGTTTCTACTGCACTTAAATGATAAATTTGACATTTATTTTTTCGCAAAAAAATTATTTTGTCCCGCTAGATTGTGATTCCAATGCTTCAGAAAGCTTCCGTTGTTTCGGCTTTCCTCGCAATCCTTCAACAGGGCTAGAAAAAAAAAATATGACAGTAAATTATTTCAAAAGATATTTATTTCAACACCTATTTTATTTTAACTTTTTTTTTTCCCTTGTTCTCTCAACGCTTGATTTTCTGATTAATTATTCAGTTATATATACTATACTATAGCTATAGTAACAATAGCGGTTGATAATAGGATACATTTTATAAATCGATGTTCTAATTTATTATTATTATTATTATTATTATTATTATAAATTCTTAGTTTTTTTAAAACTTAATTTTTTGAAATAGCAAACTACATTTTATTCCCTTTTATAAATACTCTTACCAGGATTTAAATGTACACACAGTGAATCGAAATTTTATTTTTCTTTATTTACTTTCATTAAATTTCTTTATGAATTCCTCTTTATTCAAAGTTTTCGTGAAACGTTGAGTTTTCCAGAATTTACCTTAGACAAAAATTAGATGTAGAACTGCTCCCTCACCCTCTAAAGCCTCTTACCATGGCAAAGTACAACGCGGAGGGTAGTTCAGATTCTATATTGTAATAATTCCCTGCCTGCACAACGCTCGTAATATAGAGAACTTAACAAAAGAAAACCAGAGACCCCGCATTGTATTCCGCATTATTATTCCAAGTTATTCCTTGGATAATATTCCAGCTGTATTTATTCCTTTATTTCTCGCTACCTCACAATGAGTCACTTATCGGATCAACATTAATCATACATATTAATGAGCTCGAATTTTTCAGTTAATATTTACATTTTTTTTTCCTCTTTCCTAGAATTATTTTCCATTTTCCTCGTGCTAATTACGATTTTATGAAAAACACAAGCCGGCTGTGACACTCTTACTTTCCGTTGCATCCGCGAGAACAGGATCTAGGTATAAATAATTTATAATTACAGATGATTTAAGACATACATTATTTAAATCAGTTCTAATGATACAATTCGAGAATCCTTTAGGCTCAAGGTGAACGCGGCCGTGTCACTCAGTCCTACACCTGCAATTATAATGAAGGCAATTATATGTAATTGTCGATTGTTGTCAGGGTATACTAGAGTAATTTTGAATAACAGGAGGTAATTTCTGCTAATTTATTTCTATGTATGGATTTATACATGAATGCATCGATTGTAAGCAAAAGAACAAGGAATACAACGATAATGAACAAGTATATAACAGAGTATTGGAAAAGGAGAACCTATTCTTCCGTATAAGAATGCTGGTGAAACCTGTACCGCTACAACAGACGAAGGTTATCGAGTTCAGTACTTGGTAGGGAAGTATTGTTTCGTTACCAACATTATAGGAAGGTGATGTGGTCAGTGATCATGCTCAACCACCAGGTTTTTCCCACATTTCAAAGGTGCTCAGTTTATAGAAGCTGGATGTGCCCCAAGGGGTCTCCAGACCCCGGGTGCGATCCACGACTGAAAACGCAGAATTTAAATGTTCGACCTTTAGCCGGACATGAACTTGGGACCCAAATTACGAGTTCTGTTACTTAAATGTTAAGTATTTATATGGTCTAGAAAATTTTCCATAAGACACCCAAATAAGGAATTGGTTTTTGAAAAAATATATTAATGGTGTTGATTCATATTGAATATTGAAACGTTGTTTACCAGACTTGAAGGACAAGAAAATGCTCGTCTTTTCCGACCACTCCAACATTTACTTGACAAGCGTTCAAATCTCCCTATAAATTACAAAAGACTTATTTGCATGGCAATAATTAAACCCATTTGGACAGTTCAGCTTTAGGGCTCCACTAATGCCTTCAATTCTTCACGTATCCAATCCTTACGACCCAAAGGCCTTCGTATAATCTTCAATGCTCGTTATTATATCACAAACAATCTTATCCATTAATATTGCATAATAGCTTAATCTGCCTACTTTGGCTTTTAGGCGATGGGAAAGTGCTAGGAATCTTCTGGACTCTTACACATGTGTAAGGTAAGGGGAGGAGCAGATTCAGGAGTTCCCTAGATTTTTTTTATTCTTTAATAATTTAGTTAAATTTATTTTTATTATAATTGTCTTTCTTTTTTTTTATAAACAAATTTTCTCTATGTTTTTTAAAATCAGGGTTGATCATGTACGTTATATCAATATTACATATTACTCTCTGTAGTTAAAGCTGTAATAACGGCAATATCAATTGTCTGTAAGAAACATTTTATGAAGAATACAGGCAGGGGTGTGACACTTTTCTGTGCCTTTTTTATATAAAGAAATACATTTTTTAAAACCTATATTGTCTTTCATTTTTTATCTTACATTTTTAATAGTTCACTTCAATAAAATATTATTCTCTATAGAATATAGTTACGTCTCCACTTTTTTAAATACTTCTATATGCAAGTGTTTAAAAAATATTGAAGGCTGAAGAAGGCTTGTAATTGAGGCCGAATCGTTGGAACTCCCCTAAACGTTTTTAACTTGGATGTGCTTTTCCTTACTCCTGCTACGTTCCAGACAGACATCTCGTTCATAAAATGATTAATGCTGATCTGGTATGTTGCAGTTGGGGGAATGTAGTGGTATGATGCTTTCCTTATCAGAAGTGATAATGCTTATTGAAGTTTTAGTGTATTGATACCTGCCTTAATCTAAAGAACTTTATTGTTATTAAAATATAACGGTTATAACAGGATATATTACACCTTTATAAAACCATATCATTAAGTTGAAACTTTCATTCAGACTGATATTTTATTTTTTAGTTACGTTTTAGTACAATGATTTAATATTGTTTTTTTTTCAGAATTTTATTTAAATATTTTAAAATAATAGCTTTCTTAGGGGTGTCGGTAGGAAACGAGCGGGGACACTGCCGAGCAGATGTGGATATAGACAGATGGATAGTTACACGCTACGTTACCGAACTGTTCCGGTTGTCCGTTGTAACCAATGATGTACCAAACCGTTCAATTGCCAAAGCACAATAATCTAAATCAAATTTGTCCTCTGGTTTGCAAAAGACCTTTGTATTGGGATTAAAAATTCCATAAATGTTTCCTATTGTGAGCCCTACCCTTCTGACTTTTATTCATCTCGTTACCATTGAAAATTCATATGTAGAAACTTTAAAGCTTCTGGTTCTGGTACCACACCGTACTTATTAATATTATAATTTGAGCCATGTCCATTTTTTGTTATTGCGAGATATTTGAAGGTTTGCTTTTCGATAATTTTAAAATATTGGTAAGTATTAATAGATATATTTTAATTATTTTGTGATATTATTTAATGTATGTTTATGATCCAATAGCGTTTACAGTGCTCATTTAAAAATATAGTAGTTTTATTATATCTAAATCGACTTGCTTAGCTTTCAAAATTAATGAGTTATTGTAATCGTTCATTTGATTGGGAACTTATTCAGTTGGATCAGCCTTTTTTTTTAATAAGAAAAAAACAAAATACTATTCAAATTTCTTTCAGTATATTAATTTGAAAAAAAAAAAACAAAGAATATTCTAGTAGAAAATATTGCATAATGGAACAAAAATCAATTTTATTTAAATTTTAATGAAGTTATACACTTTCAGTTTATAATTAAATGAATTTCTTTAAGGATTTAATATTTTAAAATAATCATGATGAACTTAAATTGAAAATGTTCAATCTAAGATGGTCTTATACCACTTTCAAAAACATATTTTTAACACTGTTGAGCTTAAACTTCCATTTCCCAAATACTAGTAGAATCTTTTCTTTTCTTTTTTTTTTTTACTATAAATTGTATACGCATAAAAATATTATAACTAGTCTTATCTGTCTCTACTATTATCTGCATTTTTTAAAAAAATGGACTCTCAATTTAAAATAAAAGGCTCATATATAAAAATCTAAATTAGAACTTCCACTAATCCCTGTTGAACAGATCCGCTACCTTCGACTCCACTTGAACAAACGTCTTACTTGGAATCGACATGCAAGACTAAAACCATAAGAAACTGCTCGTCGTTACAGACTGCTTCCAAATTTACTAGACAAACGATCAAAGCTCTCAATTTATTACAAAAGACTCATTTACAAGACTGTGATTAGACCTATTTGGATGTATGGAGTTGAGCTTTGGGGCTCCACTAAACCATCCAATCTACTTGTCCCCCAACTTACTTCCCACTCCATTCCCGATAATCCTCCGAGGCGTCTGAAAAGAAGATGTCCTAGAGACCTTTTAGTTTAGATTTTTATTGAAGTGCAACTAGTGAGCAGTTCTTCACAAGTTATTTACATGACATTGTATTCACTATCAACACATTTACTTGTTGTTTATTATTTTTTACAGTTGTAAATATCAATATATAAAAAAAATAAACAAATAAAAAAACGACATCTTTATTTGCGACCTAAATGTTCGTTAGATCAAATGAATAAAAATTAATGGACAATTTAATTTATTTTAGTATCTGAAGTAATGTTATAATAAGATCGGTTGATGATGTGGATTATCATCTCTCCACTGATTAGATGAATTATTAGTTACCATGAAATGAGCGACTGTAAAGCGTAAATCCTCCTTTTGCTTAATCGACTTTGTTCATCCGGAATCGGCCTTCTAACCTATATCTACAGTTAATATACTAGTATAATTATAGCTATGATGTTGATTATAATTATATTATTTTTTATCTCCAGCTTACTTTCAAAGGAACGTTATGTCGATCATATGTTCCTTTTTTGTTATAAAGTTTTGAATTAATAATTATTTATTGATTGCTAATATTATGTTATATGCGAACTTTTTTAAAGGTAAATTTCAATTTTTTAAAATAATCTGCCTTCAGGGAATAGACAAGTGCTAAATCTCAAGGATAACTGCTCCCTGCTTCGCGCCTGACTACGCAAAAATTATTTATTCACCCTCCAGACCCCTCTCCTAATGGATATCTTTTTTTAATTTTTCTTCGTATATTTAAAGAAATGTTTTTTATTTGCATTGGCACCAGCGGATCTACGCAACATGCAAACTTAGTGTTTTTTTCTCCAGTAAAATGTTTTTCGTGTGATTGAGCACGAACCTCTTTCTAACAGAATCTGTTTCTACATTCCTGAAGAACATTACATTCTCGAGGTGGAACAGGACTAAATTTCACTATAAAAATTTCTCACAACCCTCTACGAGAATTACAAAAGGATTACATAAATCTTCATTGGTGAATAACTAAATTGGCCAGATCTACCTACATTAAAGCAGGTTGGGAAAATAAAACATTAAAAAGGAATGAAATTTAGAAACAAAGTTTTTAGAATTTTTCTTTTGAAATATTGTGTTGTAATTTATCAGTATTTTATTTACTATGAATTTATCTAACAATATTGTAAAGAATAACAACGATTAAATGAATAAGCCTAAAAATATATTATAATTACAAGAAATGGTATGTAGATCTCAACAAATGTTTTCATCTTTCGTTTTCAGATCGATTTGGATGGACTAAAGAGGAAGATATATGCGGTTAAGATTAGTGGGCAAAAAGCGCCTATTATTTTATTCATTAATATTTATTCACTTTAAAAAAAAAGTTGATTTTGATGAAAACATGGCCTTTATTGGTTATAATTTTATTTGAAATTCATATTTAAAGTTGTTTATTTGTTTTAGGAATCGTAACTTTTTTCTATCAATTATTGAACTTTAAAAAAGATCATGATCATGTTCATGATATTAAGTAAATAAATGATATTAACAAAATATAAAATCGATAAATTCTATAATACTGAATATAGAACTTAACCTAATAATATTATTTTTTTAATCACAGTTTTGGTTTTTTTCCATAATTAAAAGATATTTTTGTGTTAAACATATCGCTCATGGGTTGCAATAGTGGCGCAACTCAAAAAATCATTTTTGAGATAAGTGGGTTTAATGTTTTCATAGCTAAGGAAAATTTTAAATCCACTTACTTAAAAAAAAAATGATTTTTTTTTTCGAGTTGTACTACTATTGCAGCCCATGATCGATATGTAAGTCCATAAACACGATATATTATTTATCAAGATTGAATTCCAAATTTCACAATTGGTCATCTAACCTAAACAAAGTTAATAGCTTACTTTAGCCTTATTATTCTAAAAAAACACTCTGTTACATACTATACCGTTTATAAAAATCAGGTGAAAGAATATAAGATAAACTGACGGCTATAAAGCTATAAATGAAGTGCCTCGAACAATACCGATGTCACCCGAATTCCAACGGAGCCAATGATCGGCTTGGCCTACTAGTCGCCCAGAGGATAGTCGCCGAAAGTCAAAATCGTCTCATTTCTACAATTATGTCACTGCCATAATTAGTTTCTTTAGAAAAATTTACTTCGTCATTAAGGCTCCTAATTTAGCACATTTGCTTATAATTATTACAGAGATTTATATTTAAATAAATAGATTTAAAAAAAGACAAACATTTACAATAAAATATAAACTATAAATAACAAGTATCTCTTTTTTAAAATTATTTCCAATTATAAATTAACTGAATGGACATCAACTTTCAGTGGCCGTAATCTAAACGTTTAATCACGAAGAGATACAAGAGCATTGTAAAGGCCCCGAAGATAATTGCTTTTGACTGAGTAGATGTGGCCGATATTTTGAGGTCGAATATTGGTTTATGATGCCGTCCCCAAATGCGATATTAAGAGCCGATAAGGGACTGTTTCGTGACGCGATCTAATCGCAGTTATTGCCCTCACAGCTCCCTAGATCTATCGCCCGTTTCCCAACATGGCCCCTTGTCCCTCTAGTTTTGTGGGTCGCTGATCCTTCGACTGTTACAAAATCACCGTAACCATTTCCAAAGTACACCTGCGCTGCTAAGGCCCTGGTGATTAGTATCGGGTCAGGTATAGATCCACAATTACTGTTGAAAAAAGCTGTATGTCGACGATCGAATGAGGTTGTCTCTAGTTAAAGCTAGAAAGAGCTTTGGTACTTAAATTACACTGGACAAAAAAATTAAATTTTTTGTTGGCTGAGTGAATTACCATTGCTGTTTGTATATAGAAGAAGAAAATAAACTTTATTATGCGACAACTTGTCTTTTAAAAATAACAAATGAGTGCAATACATAGGACAATCGTCTAGCTATTATAATTAATCATTATAAATAATAATAAAAATTGATTAATAATTAAATTATGAGTTACAATAAAACTGTTTATTTCGTTTAACGTCACTTTATGCTGCTATGGTTAATCGGACGATGCTACAGCGGGAGTCCTAAATTTTGCCTATCCAGGTATAATTAGGATAGGGATCTTTAACGAGTACATGACATCACACAGGCTGGGGACCCCCATTTTACGTCCCTTCCGAAGGACGGCATAGCTGAGGATTTTTTACTCCCTTTAAAAAAATGAGAAAGAAATCTTATTAAAAAGATATATATTACGTATACTATTGTAATGTTTATAGCTACAAGACTAAAACGACAAGAAACTGCTCGTCGTTTCAGACTACTTCACCATTTACTAGACAAACGTTCAAAGCTCCCAATCAATTACGAAAGAGTCATATACATGACTGTGATTAGACCTATTTGGACGTACGGAGTTGAGCTTTGGGGCTCCACTAAACCATCCAATTCATCTCGTATTCAATCCTAACAATCCAAAATCCTTCGTAAAATCCTCAATACTCCTTGCTTTGTCACCAATAAACTTATTCATAAAGATCTTAATGTTCCATATGTTGCTGATTTAGCCCACACCAGATACCTATCCTTTCATTGTAAGCTTCATAACCACTCAAATCCCCTAGTTTCTCAACTTGCTTTCCACCCAATCCCCGATAATCCTCCGAGGTGTCTGAAAAAAAGATGGCCTAAAGATCTTCTTGTGTAGATTTTTTATTGAAGTGCTGCTGATGAGTAGTTCTTTTCAAGTTTTAGTATGTTATTGTAAACATTTTTAACACATTACTTGATGTATATTTGTACAGTTGTAAATTTCAATAAATTGATAAAAATCTCGATCTTGTCCTTCTTTCATCATGGTTCGCTTCCTAGGTGGCTCTTCGTCCCTCCAGTTCCTTCATCACAAGACCCCCTTCTTATTTTTCGGGTTCATCTTAAATAGGGGAACACCCCTCTATCTAACCTTTGAATTTCTTTTCTTTAAACCGAATTAATGCCTGATAATTCTTAAGTTAGCAGATGTCTGAACGGAATCAGGTGTTGGTATTTCAGATTTTTAAATGGGCCTTTGGTAGAAGCGTGTCTGATTTTAGAAGGAAGTTTGTGAGTGTTATCGTACGAGCGAAAGGAATGCTAAAATACTACTGTTTCAAGGAAAGCAATATATAAATCAGAAGAACAAGATCAAACGGTCACATATATGTGTATTTAAATTAACTTTCTTAAACAATATTAAAAAAAATAAGAAGTAACTTGATGCCCATAGTTTTACGTAAAACATCTTCATTAACTTTTATATCTCAAACTAACATTGAGGATTGCTGGGGGGTTAGTTCTATTGTTCTAAATTCTACTTAAAATATTACTTCACTGTACACACCCTTCCCTAGACTTGGTAAACAGTAAAATTGATGACGGGATGTGTATTGACGCACTCCTGCCGATGTGGAAAAGCTTAGTAAACAGGATCCGATTGTTTACGAAAATATATTTTCTAGTCTCGACCAGGTAATGCTTTTTCTTAAAAATATATTTATATTTAGATATCCGGAAAAAAAAGTATTTCTTCAAATGTTTACCGGGATTGTAAACAAGAAATGTCTTTTAAATTTATTTTTACTCTAAAAATAATTATGGAAACATTACCTGAGGAATTGGTGTGATGCGATTGCAGAAGGACGAAGTTGAGCTTTGGGGTTCCACTAATCCATCCAATTCTTCTCGTATTCAATCCTTACAATTTGAAATCTGTCGAATAATCCTTAATATTCCTTTTTTGTCACAAATAACCTTATCCATAAAGACCTTAATGTTTGATATGCTGCTGATTTACCCCAAACCACATACCAATCCTTTCATAGTAGACTGAACTTCCACACGAATCCATTAGTCTCACAACTTGCTTCACATTCGATACTTGATAATGCTGAGTCGTCTGAAAAGAAGATCACCATCTAGCTCAGAACTTTTATTGATGGGCTACTAGTGAATAGTTCTTCACAAGTGATTTAGGTACATGTCATTATAATCATTTCCTCAAATTTACTTATTTGTTGGTTTAAGCTAAATCTATGCTGGGGTCCAAGTTGAGTTAAAAAAAAAATAATGCGACTTGTTTTTACTACGAACGAAATTTGTAACTAATGTTCTAAATAAATAAATAAGTGTAAATAATTTATTAAATTAGATAAAATCTGAAGTTAATAACCAAAATTATTCATTGTGGTAAAAGCGATTACTAAGTATAAATTATAGTTATTCACAGAGTAATTTTTTTTCTGTTAGAGACTGTTCTATTGTCCGTTCTTTTGCCCGTCATCAGAGATAATCTGTCCGGAGGTACGGTGTTTTGCTTCCGGAGTTGAAAATTGTCCGTAATTGTTCTAGCACTTAGTTCAGTTTTGTCAAGTCCCTATTCTCTGCTTCAGCGTCGGTTTTTCAATATAAAAAAAAAAAAAATTAAAAATCCTTTCCGACAGGTTTACTGCTGGAAAGGAAACACATAATAATAATTTCTAGGATTAATAAAACTGGAGAATGCTCCAATCTTTACAATCCAAAATAATTCTTATTCTCAATATGCTCAATTATCAATGTTCCTTATTATGTCACAAACTAACTTATGTATAAAGATCATAATGTTCCATTTAGCCCAAACCAGATACCTATTCTTTTATAGAATCAAAACCACGCGAATACACTAGTCAGTTTCCAAATATTGATTAAAAAGACTCAAAATTACAGTAATTAGACCTATTTGGTCCTTACAGTCCAAAATCCTACGTTCTAAATGTGCCATATGTTGCTGAATTGGCCCAAACTATCTATGGTGTTTACTCCTTTCATATTATATCACATTCTATTCCAGATTACCCTGCGAGGCGTCTGAATAGAAGATGAGCTAGAACCTACTGATAGAGAACTTTTGTCGAAGTGCTACTAATGAGTAGTTCTTTGGAAGTTATTAAAATCTCATTGTAATCATTTTCCACTCATTTACATGATGTAAAAACTAAAAATGTAAAATGTTTTTTTTTTTATTTATCCATTTATTGATATTTACTACTGCACATAAACATAAATCAAGTAAATGTGATAATAATGTACATAATTACATGACAATTGCTTGTAAAGCAACTATCCAGTGGTAGCACTTCGATAAAAAATCTATATGAGAAGGAAGGAGAGAAGGCCATCTTCTTTTGAAACGCTTCGGTTGGGAGTCAAGGATAGAATCGGAAGCAAGCTGAGAGACTAGTGGATTTGTATGGTTATGGAGTTTATTATGAAAGGATAGCTATCTGGTTTGGGCTAAATCAGGGAAATATGGAACATTAAGATCTTAATGGATCTGTTTATTTGTAACAAAGTATGGAGCATTAAGGATTTTTCGAAGGATTTTGGATTGCAAGGATTAGATAGGAGATTAATTAGATGGTTTAGTGAAGTCCACCCCCCCCCAAAAAAAAAAATGTAGATTTATTAGTTTGTCTTTTTATTTTAGAATTATACTAGTATGAATTATTATTATATTATTATTAGTTAAAATCTTATCTTTAATTAGATAGACTAGATAGTATACTGTGTGTGTAGCGACCCAATAAAGAAGGGCAGCAATGTGTTTTTATATTAATAAGATATATGTTTCTCTTTTATATACATATGTACTTGTAAAAGTCAATTAATAATTAAAAAAAAAAAAGAGCTATAAATAATTTTGTTTGTTTTAAAAAAATTATAATTAATAATATTTTATATATCGAATTAGTCTAAATTATTAATATACTCTTAAAGCCCCAACTCCTAGGGGACCCATAAGATAGAAATGTCAACATTAGGGCCATGTGATGGCCACGTGTCCTTGTTTCAAGGACCACATCCCCTCAGGAGAAATATGACCTGCGATGTTTAGGCTCTAGATAGAGTCAATAGATAAACATTTGTTTTAATAGCATCCAGTGTTTATTGATAAATTAAATTGGATTCTCTCATGCGAAATTCTTAGCTGTATAGTAGATCGCGTTTCTACCATGCAGGAGATAAATTGCCATGCCATTTTAGTTTCTGCTAATCAACTCCCATCAATCGTTAATTGATCCAGTTAATTGAGACTAAGATGCAAATGGCCGGCATCAATAGGGCTGTTATTGGATATATGCTGCTCGGGACCGCTCCGATATATCACTGTGACAAATTCGTTCGTTCGGAATTTGTTGTGCTCCTTGAATTAAGGGGAACGGAATTGATAGTATGGTAATTTTTGCTGTTTGATCGCCAACGAGCGAATCCTATATCAATCACTTGGGGCACGAGTTTAATCAGGTTTTAGAAGGATTTATCAACCGGAGCTGTACTGATCACTTTTTGATTAACTTTCAGTTCATGCAGTTTCATTTGGAATTAACAGGCTTAATGAGTTTTTCCATTACTGGAAAATTCATTATGCAGTTTTTTTTAAAAGAGTTTTTGACCGACTTTTCTCTAATGTAATAATCCTCACATAGGTAGATATTATTTCATGATTGCAGGGAACAAATATAACATGTAAATATGCAAACACATATTAAAACAAACGAAATAGGCATTAGAACAAAAATAAATGTTTAAATAATATCATTTTGTTACTGTTATACTCATACATTTAATAATTTCATATTCATTTTAACTTATACATGGCGTTGGTTTATGTTGTTATTTATACATATGAGCGCAATTGGGCGAAATTCACTCATTGCTAAAAAATAATAAAAATTTTATCACAGCTATTTGACAACTAATTTCCTGGAATCGATCAACTAATTTAATAATGATTAAATTAGGTGATTGATTCCAGGAAATTAGTTGTAGATTAGCTATGAATTAATTTTTATTATTTTTTAGCTATGATTAAATTTCGCCCAACTCAGCTTATGAGTTGGTGTTGCAATTCCGCCAGATTAGAATAGTAATCCTTCCTCTTCATACTCCTATCTTCAACATCTGACGTTTTGTTTACATTACCAGTGTTTGACCTTTTTAGCGGATTTTTTAAAAATTCTATATCTATGAGGGTTGTTGATTCAGTGCATGAAAAATACTTTTTTTCTAAAGATAAAATGTCTGTGTAGTTATAATGTTTTTTTAGGGAAAAAGATGATTACAATTATTAAATATATATGTATCACAAGCCTATCGTAGACCCTATAGACAGCATGATGCCAAAATCAGAGGCACCCATCGATACCTGTAATTAAGTTTGTTCCATCAAAAATCGTCATAATCCTAATTGCAAACACTGATATTGTCTAATAATGGGTAGTATATTTTATGTTAATAGGTAATATGTTTTCTAAAAAGTAAAGATGCCGTTCTCTACCATGCCCTGCCCTGCTAAGGAGAAAAACAGTAACTCAAAAATTGTGATATAATGAATTATTGGTATCTTTAAATTCGTTGTAAAATTTTCGCTTCATTAAACATGTCCTCACTTATACATCGACAACACACTAATCCCACTGACATACATATCAGATTACCTTGCATCTGATAGGAGAAAGATCTGGGGCCTACAAACAAAAGGAAAAACCTAAAACATTATACTAAACTTATGTTCCTATTTCTTAAAAGGAAACTAAAACTGCTACTTATACAAACTTAATTCATTTTGGATTTACGCTTCTCAGGTTTACGGTGTAGCAAAATAATCAAACATACAACGACTACATCGTTTGCAATCCGAAATTCTTAGACATTACAAAAACAACTTTATAAGTTTACAACTCAACATTTTACATTTTAGTTGAACGTCCTCACTATAAACTATTTCGCGACAGACTACAAGGACCGAGCAACACATTCATGGAAACAATAGCACCGAGTGTGCATCAGAACACAAGAAATAGATTGAAAGGAAGTGGATGAGAGATCAGCTCTCGCAATCTCTTAAAATATACAATAACCCGGAAGTGTTACCGCTGTGTTTGTTCTTCCTCGTTCCTACCAATTATATATTTTTTATTTTTATGGTTCACATAAGGGTGTACCCATATTTATTTTAGATGTCCTCAAGTTCAGTTTTATCAAGGGTTGGTCATTAACTGTAATTACAAGCTATTCTCTATATTTGGGTCTAATAACGATCCAACCCTGTCTATGAAAGTTGATTATTCGGCCGGAGAGTCGTTACAGGCTTTAAATTAATTATTATCCGTTATGCTAATAGTATATTTTTATGCAAAAAGGTTATTTTCAATGCATGATATGTAGATTTTCGCATCAAGCTGATACAAATATGACGTGATACTCTACCCACATGCACTCCTACATGCGATGGATTAATTAAGTCACCTCTTTCCTGTTAGTCTTTTCCTTATAGTTTTGGAAGAATAATTTTAAGAATTTTAAATTTGTAGGGAAATATAATTATCGTAAAATTTGTAGTTAATAGCAATAAGCCATTGAGTCAAAACTGTCGAACTGTCCTAATCCTTTCTGGTTCAATAAACTCAAGAAAGTTGCGAACGTAATATGGAATAGCTTCGATTCTTGTTATTCTTGTTTATTAATTTTTATTAGATTTTCCTCTACCATTCAATGGTAGTTAGTCTTCAAATTTTATTTCTAGATCTGTCGATAAAACTTGATGGGCTTTGGAAAAAGAAATCCTTCAATACAAACATGGAATCCACTTACAAGACTCAAACAATAATCTGCTTGTAGTTTTATATACTGCTTCAAAATTTACTAGATATTCGTTCTAAGCTTCCCATTAATAAAAATACTCGTTTATACAACAATAATTATACCTATTAAGACATACAGAGTTGAGCTCGCCACTAAACCGTCCAATTCTTCTCGTATCCAGTCCATACAATCCAAAATTCTTCGAAAAATCCTCAATGCTCCTTACTTTGTGACCAATAAACTTATCCATTAAGACCTTAATGTTCCTTATTTAGTCCTTAGTATTTAGTTCCTTATGATTTAGCCCAAACTAGATGTCTGTTCTTTTAAATTAAACTCTATAATCACTCAAATCCACCAATCTCTCAACGTGCTTCCCTCTAGTTCACCGATAACCCTCCGTGGCGTTTGAAATGAAGTACACTAATGTGTACAAAAGAGTTCAAAAATTAGTGTTGAAAACAAATTAAATTAAATGGAGGTAGTGTAAACGTTTTAGCTACTCCTTCTACTAAAGTCCCGACTATAATTTAAAAATATTTACTTTTTTAATCTTCTATATTATTGACATGTCATTATGACCGTTTTCCTACACATTTACTTTTATATATTGTATACCGTTGTAAATACTAATAAAAAAAAAATAAAAAAATCTGGAAACTTGATTTACAATGGCACTCGTTACGGTGGATCATACTGCCGTAAGTAGTAATTTTACTTTTTGTTGCTTTTCTACACAGCTTCAAATCGAAAAACAACGCATCCAACGATACCAATAAGTCATTATCTCACAACCTTTGAATTATTGCCTTTCTCCTTGGCTGGGCAGTATATTTAGTTGAATTTATATCCACTTAAATTTTCAAGTACCAACATTAAGATTTTGGAATTCCTCCATGACTCCAGAGACCTTATCTTTTGTCAATTTTGTGATTTTGAAATATTTTATTTGCATAAGAAATAATCCTATTTGGTTAACGGTTATGGAAGGGTATAACGCTAATGCCAAGTACAGGAAATGGTACTCCAGTGACAGATGGACTCCCAGCTGTAGTGAAGGGAATTCATCCAGGGTCCTACGAAATCGAGATAACCCAATTCGATTTAGTCAGCACTCACTGAGCAAAAAAAAAAAAAAAAAAAAAAAAAACTTTCAAGGCCACTAATAATAATTTTAAAAAAATCTAAATCAAGGTAGTGTTGCCAAATTATTTACATAAATTAAATAGAAAAAACAATAATTCAGTAGATAAAGTAATATTGAACATAGTACTGAGGGACCCCCTGCTTTTAGCCTTCAATAATGGGTCTTGTAACAGGTTTTGCATTAGCAATAGTCTAGTTAAAACTGTTTTATTATCTGTCACTTTGGGGGATTGTGATAGTTAAAAACTAAAAACCTGAAAAGATTATAAATATAGTTGGAAGCTCAAAATCCAAAGTTTCTGTACATTATTATATATGAAGGATTTTTTAATAATGATATTAACTATCAGTGAATTTGATTAATAGGATTTCATGATGCTTGAAACATGGTAGAGGGGGGGGGGGCAAAGCCTAGAGTCACCCCTATCTTGGTTATTTATTTATTTTTTTACTTATTGTTAGACCAATAGGTCTCATTGTAAATTCATCGTTTAAGAGTTTGTTGGGATATCTTTTCGTAGAGCCGTCTACAAATTCGCAATGCATCCGTATTTGTTCATTAACAGTTAGCATGCGAGCTCAGTATGTTGAGTTACGATCTTTAAGTACCACGGTGCTTTTGTGTTTGTCCTGAATAGAAGAAAGAAAATGACAAATTATTTTTTTTTTATATTCAAGGAGATAAGATCTCTTTCCTTCTGAAAAGATGAGGATTACAAAATTTTCGATTTATAAATGGTTTTTATGTTCAATAAATGTAGGTAAGTTAGCTTATTTCCGTTATTGCAAGAACAATCAACATCAATTTTCTCAGTTTAAAAAAAAAGTAAAATAATAAAAAAATACATTGTTGAGTTGTATTTAAGACAATCTTTTCTAAACGCTGTCTAAAGTTCAACTTTGGTAAGAACAACCAATCTATCAGAAAAATTAAACACAAAATTGAGAAGTTTATTTTTACATGAACTACTAAATGATATTGCTTTGGACTTGAATTAAGGTTATTTTTTCCCTGTAATGAAGTTATTCTATTTAAGCAGAAGATATTTTATACATTTAGGGTAAAATTTGAAATTATATAGGTAGTCCTTCAGAAGGCACTACAATACAGCCTGTTGTAATCGTTCATTGTTTTCGAAGGGAATCAAAAAGGTTTAGCGCGATTATTGAGCACTTTTTTGCTGTAACTATTGGTCCAGGATTGAATTTATTTTTCATAGAATTAATTCAAGAGGAGGCCCGGGTCCTTACTACCACTATAAGTCTATTACGATTATTTGTGTATTTGAAAACTAGCAAAATATCTAAAGATGTTAATAAGATATTTTAATTTATACTGGATTGATTTTTAAATAAATTTTACTGTCGTTGGTCAGATTATTAACTTGTTGGTTCCTTTATGATTAATTTTATCTACTAGTATTTTGTTTATTAACAAGCAGATTGGTTGGTGTTCTGATAATATTTTTATTTCAGTGATTAGATGTACAACAAATAAAGGCATATATGCGTACATGTATAACATACTAATAATTGTTAATAATAAAACTTCTTTCAGATATACATTAGTTTCTTAGTTGATTTGTAAGTGTTAACTTTAACCAAGAGTGTTGAGTAGTGCTTTTGCTATTTTCCACTTAATTGAGTCGACAAGTGTTAGAGCAAAAACTTGCTTAGTGGAGTATTATGTTTGTTGTGTATTGTGTAGGTCCAAGTGTTTAGCCCTGCGGGGCCTGCACATGATCGAACCAGAGGCCTCTACCTGGAAAAGTACCCACACTTTTTTTTTTCCCCACCACCCTGGCCCTAAACCCTAAATCTTCTTGCCTCAGCCCCAAAGCCTCTTATTATGGAAATTAAATTGGATTTTCAACACTCTTCCTTACCTATACTTGTAATTTATCGTTAGAAATTTTATAAACTTTCTTACTTTTGAAGCGTCTTGGTTTCTGGTTCGGTTTGGTTGAGTAATAGTGTTGACATTGAGATTTTGGGCTGTAATCGTTTCTGACCTCTAGGCCTTTCACTTAGAACGGATCCGAATTTATGATGAGGTTTGGGAGGACAGAATCTTATCGCTCTTATTTATGTTTATTTTTTTATCTTATTAGTACATACTGTAAAAAAAAAAAAGAAAAGAAAAATACTTACCCCACTCGGAAAATAGTACATGTTTTTTAACATTCTACTTTCTCCTTTCGAAACCAGTAGCACTTTCTGAACTAGTTAATAGCTGTTGTTTCAAATTATTTACATCTTTATTACGATGTACATAAGGTTTGTTATTTTTTTTTTTATTTCTATTTATAAACTACAATCAGCAATCGACAATGATTCAGAGAAAATTTATTTTTATTTTAAAACTTAAAAGTCGTTTTATACGAAATGTCCGTTTTTACAATTTCAGAAATTCAAAATAGGGTTAATGGACTTCTGTTGTTTACTAGATTTATGTTAACAGATTACAATGAGCCACACACACTTTGTTTGGTATGTCGTCAAATTTGAACCGGGAAATAATAAATTTTAGAGTAATCTTTTTTATAAATTTTATTTTGGGCGCCCTAAGCTAGAATATGTTACCACGGTGTTCGGGGAGGGGCATTGTAACGATATGACACATACGACGTATGCCAAACAAAAATACAATCAAAATAATTATTGGTTTCTGTGAGGTGGCTAATCACACGAAATATAAACCCATCAAATCTACATCGTACTTACTGCAGTGATATCGACATAATACAACAAAATCTTATCAAACAACCGGCATTGTTTGATCGGATGGGAACTATACTCCTAAACGACAACGCCAGACCTCATACTTCATGACAGATTTTTAAGAAACAAACTTTTAAGAAGAAGACTTGTTAAGAAGTCCTTTCACACCCGTCTTATTCGCCAGACTTATCTCCAACAGTTTTCCCCATATTCAGAAATTCGGAAAAGTTCCTTAAAACAAACTTTTTAAAGTTATTGGATCCGCCACAAAATAATGGGTTGTCCATTTCTAAACGTTGACTGGAAATCAAATTTCATATACAATGGTTAATTGCTTTATAAAGCCGAATTCTCTTTCTGAAGTCAACAAGTTACCTAATACTCGTATGGATGGCCCGTATTGGTCGAATTTGCATACTATAACACGTGATAGGCACTGGTAGGGCGGCTTGTACGGTGTGGCACAGGTATGTAATGGGTATAGATAGACTGCAACAACTGTGTAAATATTCAAATACCTTCTCCGTTTGCTATACAATTTGCCCAGACAGTTCTGTTGTCAGTGGTCAAATAACAGTATCACAAAGGCACATGGTTGAATCGTATTGCTATAAAAAGCATTTGTAAACAACTTTTTTACCTATGGATTTCCCCTAATGATGTGTCCAATGAATTACTGGTGGTTAGGGCTGAAATTAACAAACAAATAATGTTTGCGAAATGAACACCAATTAAAACAAAAATATTTTATTTATTTTACATTACGGGAACATATTTGTTCGCGTTATTTGTCTTTTGGTTGAAGAAACTCACTTTGTTTTTGAATAGCTAAAGCCTGAACTAAATTAATAATTTTCTCACACTATATTGGCAAGATATCAAAGAGAAATAATAACAACAACAATTTATAATAACCTGAACAAAAACTATTAAATTTTAAATGACAAATATTTAAATTTATTAACAAATTACCCTAATACATCTGTGATATAACGATAGTTACAGGTTTACACATATGTTGAAAATTTTACTTATTTTACTTGTCAAGTTTAAAAATGAAATCACTTGTTCCATTCAGCAAAATATTTCTATTTTTTTTTTATTTCTTTTCCTTATATGGTATCCCCATATAAGGACAGTTTATTTGTATATTAACATGATTAGTAGGAAGATAACAAAAATGTTAAACAAAATCACAAAAAAAAAGAAAAGAAAAAACGAACAAAACAAAAAACAAAACAAAAGCCAACAAGAAACTACCTCCGTTGCCCATCATTTGTCAGTTTGTCAAAGTCGATCTTTCGTATATATGTGAGTAAGTCAGTCTTAAATTTAGAGAACAAATTTTGTTCTGTGTCTGCCCATGTTCCATGTTTGAGAGTAATATTTTTTACTAGATTAAGCCTTTGTTTTTCAAATGCTTTACATTCGTAATTTAGTTAAATACATATTTAGTTTGAGGTGGTTTATGGGTAATAAAATTATGGGAAAATGTTTGAATTTCAAGAAGAATTTAAAGCAGTTAACTTCCCACCCCAATGAGAAATTATATTGACCTTGGTTTTAATGTATTGGTCAAAATTTTTGATTCTATAGAAAATTTCAATTCGATTGTTTTCTGAGGAGCTATTACCAAATATGATTTTAGTTTTGTGTAAAAAAGTTTTATATTGTATTTTTTTTTTTTTATGAAGAAAAGAAATTAATGAAAAAATAATGTTATCTGTTCTTATTCTAGGACATATTGTCCCCATAAAAATAACACAAAAGTGCAGTAAGATGCTACAGTGGTCTGGCTACCATAATTTCAGGCAATGATAATAATATATACATACTGTTTTCCTAATATGTAAAATTCAATGGACCTTCAACGTACGGGGCCATAAAATTTTTTTTTTATATTAGTAGAAATTTAATTAGGATTTGATAATTTCAGATAACTGACATCATTTTAAGTTAACAAACAAATAACTTCATAATATCTATATAAGTTTTGGCTCAGAAACAGATTGATACTTATGAGACTTGTTGACATTTACATGTTGAGTTGCTCCATGTCGCTTACATGTTGTAAAGTGTGTCCAATTTACAAAGGAAACAGTAGATCTTCCATTCAGATTTTTCTGACATTGATATGTCTTTTGGCTGGGGGCTTATACTTTTTTGGCGTAACGTTTTTTTCACATTCAAAAATGTAACATTTTGGCACGTTCTAGCTTTTTTGGTGTTCTGATTGAAAATTTGGTGACAGTTCCCTTGTCAGGAATTAAATGGAGAATACTTTCTGTTATATAACATTAGTCGCCAGGACACACCGTTTGGGAGCTATGTTGCTTTAAATGAAAAAAGTCACGCTTCCATACATTTTTTAAATATTGTTTGTTTTTTTCTCTAGCTCTGTTGTAGTTCTTGAATCTCTAAAAGATCTCACTAGCTTCTCGTCCAATACCAACATCCAGATTTTAAAAATTTAAAATAGTTGAATAATGTTATAAATATGTAAGAAACTAATTCCTCGTGGCCTTTCAAGACAATTGCGAAACGGTCGGTTACAAATGGAATAATTAATTATATTAGAGACGAAACAGGAACTAGGTTTTATGCAGACAACTCATCAATATTTATCCTAGCGGATGGTTTAATATTCCATGGACCCGGGCATAGTTACCGATACGGTCCTAAGGTTGGATTCAATCAATATGCTGCATAGTTACTCTAAATAGGACACATGCTGTTTCTCTTATTGCCCGGATGGATAATATCCATGCAGAAATGCTGTATCAGAGCATTAAATCATTTATATCCATCATTTATAGAGACCATTTAAGAATGTTCTTTTAATAATGTTTCCCGTTAATTCCCCTCCTATAATATAGTAGGTCTTGATGGCATTTTTGCACTTGGCATTGATTAAAAAGATCTTTAGAGAAGGAAGGCTTTGCAACTTCGCAACATGTTGTACTTTAAGGTGACCAGGTTTTTGGATCATCAAAACGGGACACACACATAGAGTATTGAATCTCATAGAGTGGACAAGTAAGTACCTGCGAGGTGTCATGGTTTCCCCACTACCTGTCTCTGAGATACCTTTAGGCCAGTTGTAAAACTCCCTTTGTCCTAAGCTTTTCGTTGTGTTAGTGTAATTTATAAGAACTGTTGTTTGTTGTTCTTACAGACTATTTAATTATTATGTATACTAATATCTGTATTATGTCTAAGTGCGTTGTATACGGCTGTAAAACTGCAATTGCAGCAAAAACACCAAATCAAAAAATCTGTCACCGTTTGGTTATAATTTACTTCATTCACGTTTATGTTATTGTTTTGTTTAATTTTAAAATATAAATTGTAGTATTATACTATCTGGCAAAGCATAAAAGGGGTAGCTGACGTTGTTGGTTAAACTAACATTTTATTGTTGATTTTTATTAAAAACCCTTAATTACAAATAATAAAATAATGTAATATTATCAATTAATACCTTTTATTGCTTCTTTTTAAGCTTAAACCCGTCATTTATGTGTTGAATTAAATATTGAGTTTATTAATAAAATAAAAATAACCAATATCCAAAACACTACTTAAAATGCGGAAGAAAAGATTTTTAGGCTTAACTTGCAAATGGAAGGTTGACAGCCAAGGGGTGGGGGGCTTGGAGCATACCCCCACCCTGCCTCCACCGCCAGCGTGTCCACTCTATGATATTCGATACTCTATGGACTCACAAGATAAATCAGTAGGAAGAGGGGATGTAAGTCAGACGAATCCCTCATTTTTCTAAAATTAAAACGGAAAATATTTTAAGAATCTTTGATACTTTTTTTCACATTGTTCCCTTTGAAATTAGCTATTTTTAACTTCATTTAAAACTTTTACTTTTTATTTGTACTTGAAAAAAAAAATGTAGCTGAGTCTCTTTTTACAATATAATACTATATTATTCCCTAAATTTAAAAAGATTGTAAATCAATGTTGAAAATAATTGAACAATTAGACCATTGAGACTAGAACTAATTATTAGGTTTGGTAAGAAATGTATCAACTCCCGGTTCAACCTCCGGATCCTCTAGAAAGAATTTAAAACTATTGATATGGAAATAAACGAGAATTAAAAAAAAAAATAATAATAATAAATAGTCAAAATACGGTTCAGTGGAGAGAGGTAATCTTTACCAGATACCCTTTGAATTAGTATTGATGATTTAATTTCCACATCTATTGGAATTATTTTATTTGATAATTTCGAATGTTCAACATTCATCATAAGTTCAAAATATACACAATCAAACGATTTGCTCTTTGTTACATTAGTCCAGTCAAAGAGTGCTGAAATGAGGGGTGTAGAGTTAACGGTGGGGGAGGGGGGTAAGTCCCATTTTTGGGTTTTTTAATTATATCTCGAAAACGGTGGATTCTAGGAAAATATGCAACAAATCAAAATTATAGCTAATTAAATTCCCTATAAAATTGTTTCTATAGATATTCGTCGAGCTTTTAGTGGTCTTCGAGATAATATTTAAAATCCATTGATAATGAACATAGACCTCAATTTTGCCGTTAGCTTCTGAATGCAGATTGTGTTAAAGAATACTACTTTCTGAGGTGAATTTTATGGGCTGATAAGTCGGGTCTTTTTCGGAAAAGGCATGCATAGTAACCTGTTACTAGGCATGCATAGTAACCTGTTACTATTATTCGGTGATCACTCTTATTTACATATGAGGTAATACCAAATGTTTAGGAAATCTAACCTGACTATGTTACCTCGTATATTGTTTCATTAGTGGTCAACAGTTAAAACATATAATGAACTTTTTCCAGCTAATTGAACAAATAAGGACTGAAGAAGATGCTTTCATGTTCTTACAGAGTAAGAACATTATACCTAACACCAAATTATGCGATAAAGGGCATCCAATGAAGGCAAAGATAAGAGAAAGAAGACCGTCCAAGTGGTGCTGCTATAAGAAGGGATGCAGGAAAGAGGTAGGTGTTTTGCGTGGAACATGGCTTGAGAGATGCCATCTGCCTTTGAAAAATGTAATTATGTTAATTAATGCTTGGTCTCAGGAATATGCAGCCATTAAATTTTGCCTCAAAGAAATTGGGATAGGCAGAGAAGCTATAGTTGAATGGAAGCACAAACTTAGAGAAGTATGTGCAAATGATTTATTAAGAAATCCTGTAATGATTGGAGGAGAAGGTCTTTGTGTGGAAATTGACGAGTCATGCTTTTCAAAAAGGAAATATAATGTGGGGAGGTTATACCCTCAGCAATGGGTGTTCGGAGGGGTTTGCAGAGAAACTAGGGAATGTTTCCTATATGCTGTCCCATGTAAAACAGCTGAAATGCTGACTTCTTGCATCGTAGCTAATATAAGAAAAGGAACGACGATATATTCTGATTGCTGGAAGGCCTATAAAGGAAATCGAAGGAATGAGGTATAAACATTACCTGGTCAATCACTCCAAAAACTTCGTTGACATAAACACAGGTGCTCATACCCAGAGGGTGGAACCACTTTGGGCTTCAGTTAAACGTAGAAATAAAAAAGAATGTGGAACGAGTAGAAATATGTTAGACTCTTATTTATGTGAGTTTATGTGGAGGAGAAGGCACGAAAAAGTGTTTGTTTAATAAGATCCTAGAAAACATTGCTGATTTTTCGCCGGTCATTTAATTCATATTATGTTTTGAATTTTGGTTATTTATAAAAAAATAAACACATGTTCTGTTATGATTATTTTATTGAGTAGCATAAGTAACAGGTTACTATGCATGCCTTTTTCGAAAAAGTTTAAAAAAAAAAAAGTTTATACAGGGGAAGGCTTTTCTACCAATCCATGTATATCGTTGGTTTATGTTTGTATTGCTTTCTAATAATGTGGAGGAGCACCATGGTGTTGGAAAATCATATTTTGCTGAACTTCAGGTGGAATATCGTGATGAAGTTCAGGTGGAATATTGCGGTAGGATATTTTTTTAACAAATCTTAGTAATCTCATCATTCAATCTGTTGGGCAAACTATGATTTTTCAACACTATTCGACAGCAATACAAAGATGAATAAATCAACGATACCCCATATGGATAGGTAGTGCCTTTCCCTGTAAAAACAGACTCATATGGCTATAAACTTCACATCAGAAAGTAGTATTCTTCAACACAATCTTCATTCAGAAACTAAGGGCAAAATTGAGGTCTATGTTCATTATCATTGGAATTAAAATATTACACTGAAAATCTAATAAAATAAATCCTAAATAATAATAATAAATAGCTAAATGTAATAACATAAGATTCTCTGATCTGGTGTTGCTTTATTGACAGTTTTACTTCTTTTTTAGTAACAATAATTTTTTTCTTTGCTTTTTATTCCAATGAAGAGCTTATTATGTTTAAAATGCTTATTTTTATTAAGGGATTGTCATAATGTTTTAGTTACACAAGTAACTGATTTGTATGGTAAATGAGAACACCATGTTTTTTCGGTTTCAAAAGTAAATTTCTCCATGAAATTGAAACAAAATCATTACATTTAACATATCATTTTCAAGTTTTTGTGAGATTAGACGTTTTTAGGATAGTTTTTTTGAAAAAAGGTGAGCGTTGAAGTAATATAAGACATTGTGATTCCCCCAAATAAGGTGAAGATCAAGCTGTTCTTTAGATACCAAGTTTGTGAAATTCAAGTTTACAGGTACTCAGCTATTATAGATAATGTAATGCTAAATCCGAAAATGTGGTCAAAATTTGAAAAATATTTAAACAAAATGGAGATATTACAGCTGTCATGGAAAAAAACGTGGTTTCCTCAAAAAAGTCTTTGATTTATCGTATATCTGCAACGGATTGGAATAGAAAGGTGTGGTCTGCGGCATTTTGCTACATTTTTGATCTAGTTTCACCCAATTTTTTTTTTTACACTAAGAGATACTCAGCCTGTATATGAAATTGAGGTACATTTAATGCTCCACAACTTTTTTTTTAAATGATCATGGTAGGCACTAGAAGCAAATGTTTGAAAAAAAGTTAGGTACAAATTATTTTTTTACTATAATGATTGATTTTTAATAACGTATATCATATATGTATGTAATAAATTTTATAGGAAATTTAATTAGCTTCAATTTTTTATTTGAAACATATTTTCCTAGAGTCCACTGTTTCAGATATTATTGAAATACCCAAAATATGGGACCTTCACCCCTCTCCCCCCACTGTTAGCTCACCCCCCTCCCCCCCAGGGGCGGGGACTTTTAGTATGTTTATCTTTTAACTATTCCTAACGAAGCCCTGAGGTAAAAAATAATCGCATATTTCATACACTCTTCTATATGATTATTGACTGGACTGCATGTATTATATATACTTAAGTTTTTAAAAATATACTGAAACTCACCTGAGGAGGTCTTATTATAGGAGATTGGGATACTTTAGTATATATAATCAATGCAACAAAGTGCAAATCTTTTAAAAATTTTGAATGTTTTAGAACTGATGAATGTTTTACATCAAATCTAATGATGTTTCATCAGCTCTCTCTTCGAGATATCGCAGTTCCTTTACCAACCTAGCAAACCCTTCTTCCTGAGAAATTGTCAATGACGATTCGTTTCCTAGAAGACGGTCCTCCCTATTTTCCAGCTTTCTAGTAGTAAAGTAGTACTTTTAGAGACATAGCTTGATAATAAATTGTTGGGTAGTCGAATATTTGGTAAAAAATATAACAATACTAAAGAAAAGCAGGAGACTTACCTACAGAAACTTCGTTTTTACATCGATAAAATTAGTTTTGAGTTTTTTAAACAACAGCTCTAATATTAGAAAATCCACTATTAAACCAAATATAACTATTTTAGTCTACATAACAATACTCAGGCCATTCAGGATGTACTGTTGTGAAGTGTGGGGAGCAGCATCATTTACCAAACGACAAGAAACTACAATGTTTTCAAAACGAGGTCCTGAGAATTGCTGTAGATGCTCCCTGGTTTGTATGAAATAGTCAACTACATCGTGAATTAGACGTAGAATCAATAGACGATTTCATCAAAAAATGCTTCACAAGGTTTCATAGCAAGTTACCAGCGGTTAAAGGTGCAGTAGCCTTCAACATAGGAGACTCATGCAAGACGTCCTGATGTAAACACCATTACTATTTTATTCAGTATTTACTTCTTCCTTACACCGTTTATTGTTCTTATTACTAAAATATTTTTTTATTATATATTTATTTATTTAGTTTGTATTTATTATTATTCTCTTATTATTTTTTCTGTCATTTTTTATTTATTTTTCCTATTTATTTATTGTTACAATTATGTATATATATATTTTTTTTTACATGGCATTTTTCCTCCCTTTTCATTTATTGGTATTATATACTCCCTTAAAAGGTACAATTTTTCCGAAGTTATTAGAAAATTTTTCTGTTATGGGTGTCTCTTGCACGTGACTATACCATTCTACTACTCTACTATTGTTAAATCATTATTAATACTGTTAAAACATCAGTACAAATATGTAAGGCTTACCTGGCCGATCTGGAAATAGCTATAAAATTAAAATGAATAGTTCAATTTATAAAAACGTGACGCCTTTTTGAAGAACGTGATAATTAAAATTCAACATATGATATGTACAATTATAATATAATATTTAACAATAAGTTAATTAAAAAGGGAAATTAAAACATTCTTTTGGATGTCACTTATGAATATTGGAAAAAATATGTTTTACATCTATTAATGTTTACTATTATCAATGTTTTTTTATATTTTAGTTTATTCATCTTTATGCATAAAAGTATAATGTCAGAACGGTGCAAGGTGTTTTAGGTCACCAACTCATTTCGTATTCCTTAATATTCAAGTTAGCAGACAGAGACGAAAACAAATAAATCATTGGGGATTTGATAAATGGTGTTATCTCAAGAATGGCCCATTTTAATTGAAAGGTTCGGTCATTTTTTTATTTGTTTTGCTCGTTTTCTTTAAGTTTTTTTTTTTCCTTCCTATTTTGAGATCGATGCTCGAAGAAACTCGTAAAAGGCTGACTGGCCAAAGAAGGAAGTTGCGTAAGGAACAAAAACAGGTCCTTGGATTAAATCGGCCTGCTGTAAACAGATATGCGAATGCCGATGCCAAAAATTAAAAAAATATATCTTCGCTCGGGTTGGCTTTGTATATATTTGTAAACAAGTTAATAAATAATATATTTCATTCATTACCCGAAATATTTTTTATCGTTATTTTAATGACCCTTATTTATCAGCTCTTTATAAGCATCCTTATTATTGAGTCCATATTTTATGGTAATTTAATTCAAATTAGGTATACTTATAGCATGCATGTATTGAGCGTGTTCATTTGTAATTTTCTTGTAACACTTTATTTAAGAGTGGATTATGCATTGGGTTCAGATGTATGTAGTCCAGTCAATGAGTGCTGAAATGAGGGGTGTAGAGTGCATGGAATATGCAATAAATTTTGACTTCATAGCTTCGTTAGGAATAGTTAGAAGGTAAACATACTAAAAGTTCCCGCCCCTAGGTGGTGTTGTGTTCTTCGATTATATCTCGAAAACGGTGGACTCTAGAAACATATGCTAAGAATCAAAATTAAAGTTCATTACATTTTCTATAAATTGATTCTGTACACATTTGTCAAAATTACAACGGTTTTCGAGATATACGTTATTAAAAATCAATAATTAGAAATTTTTTTTTTTTGTTGATTAATTACATGCTGCCTCACTCAAGGGCAATGAGTAATATTGATGACAGTGACTCATTCATTCAATATGTACACTGATATAAAATAAATAAAGTAAGAAAATAAACAACTTTTAACTAAACAACTTAAAGATACAAGAAATAAAATAATATATACAAGAAGTACAAGAAATAGAAAATAATAAATAAAATAAGAATTAAGAAGAAAAGAAAGAGTCATAACTACATTCATACTCTATATACAATATTCACAAACACTCCGAGGAACACCCCGATCCAAGCCTGCCCCCCAGTTTGAAAGGCAAGCCGGGCTCAGAGAGTTCCCTGCGCTCTTCTATCAGTCGCATCACTGATATAATCCAGTGGAGGCTGAGAGAGAGCGCTATGGCACAGTCGCACAGGACTTGAGTGGAGAAGCTGGCCATTGCCAGCACTCCAATAATAACTATTTACAATAAATCTCGGGGCCATTGTCGTTTTAATCTACGAGGTGGATTATAAGGATGCGTGGAACTGGAGAGTGAATGAGCAAGTGGATTGGGATGGTTGGAAAGGTTTTGATGGAATTTGGAGAATTTAAGGGGTATCAGGTCAAGAACAAAAGGTATATTGAGATCATTATGAAGGGTTTTGTTGGAGACATAATATGGAGCATTAACAATAGTACGAAGGACTTTAGATTGGAAGGATTGAATGCGTTTGATATTCGATTGTTTTGCTGTCCCCCACAGTTCAAGTCCATAGGTCCAAATAGGTTTAATGATGGTTTTGTATATGAGGAGTTTGTTTTGTATGGAGAGTTGGGATGTCCTATTTAGTAGTCTATACAATTGGCTGAAGCGTCTGTTAAGTTCTTGCCTTTTAAGTCTAGTGTGAGGGTTCCAAGTAAGTCTTTTGTCTAGGTAAAAGCCAAGATACCGTACTGTGTCAGCTATGGGTAGCGGAATATTATTGATATAAACAGGAGGGCAGGATGTGAGGCGGAGGGTAAAAGTTACATGGGTACATTTTGTTTCATTAATTTTGAAATAATTAGAAATAAAAAAAGATATTTTTTTTTTTTTTTTTTTTTTTTTTTTTTTTTTTTTTTTTTTTTTTTTTTTTTTTTTTTTTTTTTTTTTTTTTTTTTTTTTTTTTTTTTTTTTTTTTTTTTTTTTTTTTTTTTTTTTTTTTTTTTTTTTTTTTTTTGGCTTTAAAGACTTGCTAACACAAGTCCTATATTGCCAATATAGCACTATCTAATTTTATTTAATTTTGTGCCCAGTTGAATTTTCTTTTTCTTTCTCTATCATATGAGAGCTTTGGTTTCAGACAGAAATTTAATTAAATTTTGGGCCTTTACTTTCGTCAAAGTTCTTAAGAATGCAGAGACGTCTTGAACAGTCAGTGTACCCATCGTTCTTATCCTCTCATTCGCAAACTTTTTGCACTTAAACACGATGTGTCTTGGATCTTCCAGACATTGGCATTTAGAACACATGCCACTTTGAGTTAGGGCCATTAAATTGAGGAATTTCTTGGTTCTGCCATGGTTGATCTTCAGTCTAATAAGTTTTACTAAACTTGGGCGTTCGAGATTTAGCCTTTGAGTTACAAACCATGGAGTCAATGCTACCTTTTCTTGTACTGCGTAGTGGTCCTTTCCTTTCAGTGCACTTTCCCATTCGTAAAACCTTTGCCATTCTTCGATCGCATTATATTTGATTTTTCTTATTAGGTCTGTTATTGGAATCTTGATATTTATCCGGTGGTGCTGGCGTTGGTTGGCAGTTTTATCTGCCGTTTCATTACCTGACAGCCCTACGTGTCCCGGTACCCATTGGAAGAAATAATGGTTTTTCAGCATGTACAATAATGAAAGAATTTTAAAAGAAATGTAATTATGTGATTTTGTTTGGTGTAACAAATTTAGATGTTGGCATACAGAGGCTGAATCAGTTAGGATGACTATATTAGTATTTGAGTATGTTCTTTCGCAGTAAATAATGGAATGAAGGATGGCGTAAAGTTCTGCGCTGAAGATACTAAGATTCAATGGCACAGAGAACGAGAATTTCTGGTTGTTCTGGGGGTCAAATACGGCGATCGAAGTGCGAGTTTGTGTTTTTGAAGCATCAGAATATATTTGATGGTAACTGGGATATTTTTGAGCTATTGTTTCCAGTGCTGCTAGTTTTAGATGCAATGAGGAGTAGAGAGATTTATTATGAGTTTTACCGATTAGATTTGGGTTGCTATTTACTTTGATTAGACATTTAGGAGCTGGTGTTGTGTATTCCTGAGGAGCTTCAGTTTTATGGAGTGATTTAAGCAGTGGTTGTAGTTCGTTGATGATTTCTACTAGCTTCTGACTGAATACATTGCCTTTATTAATTGCATTCCCAACCGGGTGGTTAGAGTCCGAATAAACCTTGAGGAGGTATTTTTTAGCTAGCCACGTCCTTCTAATGTTTAAAGGCATTTCTCCCGGCGGAGGCCTGAGTGTATTAATGGGAGACGTTTTGAAAGCCCCTAGGCACAACCTAATGGCACCTGACTGCAATGTGTTTAACACTTTGATGTAGGGGCATTTGTTTCATTATAAATAACAGAGAAATAGTCTAGAACGGACCGAATAATTGTTTTGGATAATGTAATGAAATTCCGAGGTTGAGATCCCCAGGATACTCCGGCAAAGGATTTTAATATGTTCATATTATGAAATGACTTTTTTTGAATCGTTTTGATATGTTCTCTGAAGTTTAATTTTCTGTCTAATGTTACTCCCAAGAATTTTAGATTTTCCTCGCTTCTTATGGTGAATCTATCGTTAGACAGCTCGAAGTCTTTCAGAGTAAACTTCCTTTTCCTTGTAAAAGGAGTTATGCTGCACTTGTTGGGATTTATTTTTAGTTTCGTGGCTAGAAACAGTTGGTTTAATCTGTCTAAGGCTGTACCTATTATTTCTTTGCCTTCTTCTGCCGTATTTACTGAAGTGTAAATTAAGAAGTCGTCTGCAAATTGAATAATTTTGCAATTATTAATTTTTGTATTAGAAATATGTTCGGTATAAAGGTTGAAGAGGGTCGGGCTCAGAGGGTCTCCTTGGGGGAGTCCACTGTATGTATCAAAAGCTACACGTCCTTCCCAGCTGTCCACGAAGTATGTCCGGTATGATAGGTAATTTATTATCCATTGGGTTAATTTTATTGGTAGATGAAGGGTTTTTAATTTGGAGAGTAAAACTTGAATTTTTACGTTGTCGTATGCTCTGTCTATGTCTATTGTTAATGCAACAAGGATTTTTTTTTGTTTGTAGGCTTTGAAAATATCGTTCGTTAATAGAAAGATTGCGTCTGTGGTGGATCTATTTTTTCTGAAGCCAAAGCAAAAAAGGACTTAAAATATTTTTTGTTTCTATGAACCATTCAAGCCTGTTTTTTACAATGACGTTGAATACTTTTGCTAAGCACGAGATGAGAGCGATAGGGCGGTATGAAGTTATTGTGGATGGGTCTTTACCGGGTTTTAGTATTGGGGATAAGATAATGTTACGCCAATCGGGTGGAATCATTGCTTCGTTCCAGAGTTGGTTATATGCTGTGAGCAAGTGTTGTTTCATCGTGTTCGGTAAGAGTTTGATCATTTCGTAATTGATTTCATCCATACCAGGGGCGGTTCTATGAGCTATCTGTGACATAAGAGCCAAAGTACTAATCCTAATCCTTTGCTACCTCCAGCTTGCTGTTTACAGGCCAGTAATCCATTTTATTCATTTGTAATAAATTAAAGTCATATAGGTTATGGGAGAAAGTAGCCAGGGGGCTACTCCCCCTGACATAAATATGCCATTAACTCGAAATAAGGACCGTGTAGTGAACAAATATCTCCAACACTTCAAAGGACCGTTTATAGTTATAGTTGAAAAATCTGTCGATGAAAATCTATCATGCTTTCATGATATGAAAATTGGTAGAACTTTAGGACTAAACAACTCGCAGGTTTTCTCTGTCAAAAAGAAAAATAGGTTCCAAATAGAAATTAACTTCAAAATGCAGGAACTTGCCAATCGCTTCTTAGAAAATCAGTTTCTTGAAGCCAATAAACTCAGGGCGTTTATTCCAAATACCAACGTTTTAAAATACGGAGTTATAAGAGATGTTCACCCGTCTCTCTCAGAAGAAGAAATTCTCAGCGAAATTCACTGTAATGAAAAAATAATTAAAGTTCGCCGTTTTAGCAGAAGAATAAAAAATCCCGATGGAAATGTAACAACAGTAGCTACGGGAACCGTTCAAATTGTCTTTCATGCTCAGAAGCTTCCTGAAAACATCACACTTAATTTAGCACCTAGGAAAGTCCATCCATATATTTTCAAACCCCTATTTTGTGA
The DNA here is from genome assembly GCA_003667255.2 of Euschistus heros. NCBI lineage: Eukaryota > Metazoa > Arthropoda > Insecta > Hemiptera > Pentatomidae > Euschistus > Euschistus heros. Next base: position 364,387 of record RCWM02000454.1, on the reverse strand, counting down.
AAAATGTTTAAGATATGGGCATACAAAAGAGAAATGTCGAGGAAAAGAGAGATGCTTAAAATGTGGCTCCAATGAACACAAATCAGACTCTTGCGGCAATGAGATAAAATGCATACTTTGCAAAAACGGCCACCTTCCAACAAACCAAGAATGCCCTGAAGCAATTCGACAAAAGAAAATAAAAGAGGCAATGGCAGTCAAACCTATTAGTTTTAAAGAGGCAAACAGTCTATTTCCGGTCCCTACATACAACAAATTCTCCGCCTTAGATTTTCCTCAGTTATCCTTAAATAGCGATTTTTCAGCTATTAACCCTTATCGATACGAAACAGATGTTACTAAAAAAACCCTGGAAAAAAAACTCTTCGCCTCAAATTAATAAAGATAATATAAAACGCAAAAAATATAATGACACCGTTATTGATTATCAAAATAAGAGCACTGTAGCCCCAATGTATAAACCATCAACTACAATTCCTTTAATACCAAACAATCCCCATAGAGTCAATTCGGATAGTAAATATATCAATATGTTGATTTCTTTAATAAATAAAATTAAAACTATAGAAAATGAAGAGGAAACAGTAAATATTATAGGACAAACCTTATACAACTTTGTGCTGGAAAATAATGAAATAATCAATTCAATCTCAGAATTACAAAATAATGACAATGTGCCCGCTAATCACTAACCTTAATACATTCAATAAATGCTCAAGACTTAAAACTAATAAATACTTAAGACTTAATACAAGCAGCTCCATTCTGCATACATGTACAAAGTACATAATTCTGATCGCTCTTACGGTTAACAAACATCTCTCTATTATTAACATCTCTCTATAACTATTTATCACAACTTTTTAAGATAAACCATCTAAGTCTCGGCATTAAACTGAAAACGATAGACATAACACACACGATACCCCTCCTATTACCTCCTTTCCAAAATGATAAATAATAGAATTAACATCCATAATTATAGATTGAAAATCTTACAACATAACTGCCGAAGCATTAACAATAAATTCGCTGAAATCGAAAATTATCTTAACATAAATAAAATACAGATAGCTTTATTGCAGGAAACGTGGTTCAATAATAAAAGGACATATCATGCTCAAAATTATAATATAATTAAAAGAAACAGACGAGATAGATACGGAGGGGTGGGAATTTTTCTCCATAAGTCTTTACCTTATGAAACTATAGAATTAAATAATCTGGGCACGATTGAGGCAGTAGGGGTTAAACTTCTTAATACCGAACCCCCCATCATATGAATATCAGTTTATATCCCACCAGATGATAGAAGGAGACCATCGCCTCAAAATATCCAAAGTTTATTTGATTTACAAAATAAATACCCTAACTGTAGTCTACTCTTGGTGGAGATTTCAACACGCACTCGTCATTTTTCGGCTCTCAGGAATATGATACACCCAGAGGAGAAGATCTAATTACAGCATTACAAAACAGTTCTCTATTATTATTAAATGAAATCGGAACCGTTACAAAATTAGGAACGACTACTAGTAGACCCTCCATACTGGATCTATCATTCACCACACCGGATCTATTCCATAACATCACTTGGACCGCATTACCAGAAACTCTGGGGAGCGACCACCTACAAATTCTAATAGAAATAAACAATTTCAAACATCAGATGAATTACAAATTTCTACCTAAACGAAATTTCAGAAGATTAAATAAAACAGTATACACTGATAAAGTCATAGAATTAGAAAAAACAAACTCCAGATACAACATAACTGATCTAACTAACATAATAAACCTGGCAGGAGAATCAGCTATACCTCGGAAATGCTCAGAATACCATCCAAAATTCGTGCCGAAATGCTGGTGGAATGCAGAAATTCGCAAGCATATGGGGAAAAGAAAAGAGCAATAAAAGAATACCTAAGAAACATGACGACATACAACTACAAAATGATGAGATCAAAAATTAACAAAACCAAATCCCTTATTAAAAAAGCGAAAAAGGAATCATGGAGGAAATATATTGAGAGCATCAATCCAAATCAAATAGGTTCCATGTGGAATAAAATCAAAACTCTACGTGGCAAGAGGAACAACGTGCAGAACATAGTACTGACAAGCCAAACTTTAGCGATTGCCTTTCTTGAACATTTGTCTAATATATTTGATCCTAGGCAACCATTACTCCGCGCATCAAGTGGTGACCACCTCTTGGACTCACCCTTCCAACTAACAGAACTTGAAGCAGCATTGAGTGGAAAAAAAGATATTTACCTTACTGTTCGTTAAACATTTGCCTCAAATACCAGAAACGTATAAATTAAATTAAAGTAAATTTAATGCTCTACAATTTTATTCAATTCAATAACGTATGTCTCGAAAACTATTGGAATTTCGACAGAATTATATAGAGTCAATTTTATAGATTTTTATTTTCGAAATAAAATCGAAAAACCCAAAAATGGGACCTTCTCCCCTCCCCCCCCCCCTTAACTCACCCCTAGGGGCGGGGACTTTTAGTATGTTTACCTTCTAACTATACCTAGCGAAGCTATGAAGTAAAAAATTATCGCATATTTCATGCACTCTACAATCTGTTTATTGACTGGACTAATAGGCCCATCCTTAATTTTTGTATTTATTAATTGTTTATTGATATTTACAACTGTATACACTAAATGCAACTAGTAAATTTGAAATAAAAGTATTACAATGACATATTCAATAACCTTGAGTAGAACAACTTATTATTAGTACTTCAATATTGTTCTGCATTAGAGAGTCTCTAGGCTATCTTATTTTCAGAGGCCTCGTAGGTTTATCGAGAATCCAGTGAGAAGTAAGTTGGGGAACAAGTAGATTATTACTTATTATTTGTTGTTTCTCATAGAATGATGATTATTTTGTTTAGGCCAAATCTGCAACATATAGGACATCTAGATCATTATGGATAAGTTTATTCGTGACATAACAATGAGCATTGAGGGTTTTACGAAAGTTTTTAGATTGTAAGGATTGGATACGAGATATATTGGAAGGTTTAGAGGAGCCTCAAAGCTGACCTCTATATGTACAAATGGATCTGATTACTGCCATGTAAATAAGTTTTTATAATTAATTGGGAGCTTTGGTCGCTTCTCTAGTAAATGTAGGAGCAGTCGAAAACAACGAGCAGATTCTTGTTTTTACGTGTCGTATGTAGATTCCAAGTAAGTCCTTTGTCTAGATGGAATCCTAGGAAGGAATTGTTATGTTCATGACGAAGGATAAAAGTTATTTGATTTGATTTGTTTGGATTTATTTCATTCTCAAGTTCTCAAATGACATCTTTCATGAAAAAGTTTGTAATTTATGATTGGGATGCCATAACGGGATTATTATTTACTGATAACACACATGTATCATCAGCTTGCGTGTTGAGGGCGTTGCTAGAACGAGTCGGGATTTTGAAAAATAGTTTTATTTATTTATTTATTTTTTTTAATCTATCTTAAAATGTATACATTTGGTAATTGTGTGGAAATCTTATTACAATAACTTGTTAAGTAACTAGACTTTACAAAGATAAAAGTTCTATCTATATTAAACGACCTCAGAACCATCTTTTCAGATGCCTTGGGAGGAATATTGGGAGTCGAGTGGGCGACAAGTGGATTTGAGTGAGTATGGGGCTTATTATGAAAGGATAAGTATCTGGGTTAGTCGAAGAATAGTCGTGCCCCAAAGAAAAACTCATTGTATCCAAATATGTCTAATTACTATCATGTAAATGAATATTTGTTAATTATTTGGAAACTTAAGATGTTTGTCTAGTAAGTGTAGTCAAAACAAAGTCGTTTCTTCAAACACTAGGTAGCACCTCTTTTAGTCCGAGGTGTCGGATTTGTCGAACCATAATTGGTGGAATGTTATTAAAGAATAATGTAGATAGGAATTCCTAATTTTTCGACAAAGGGTTAAGGTTATTTGATCATTTTGGATTTATTTTAATCCTCAAATTTTGCAGCCATTCTTGGAGATTTTAGATATGAGTAAGGAGTGATTGGGGCTTGGGAAGGATACTTGGGAAGGATACAAGTAGCAACCCTTGGCTTAATTTTAAAGTATATATTAATAACAAACATTGTATTAGTTTATCTCCAAATGAGTGAAATTATATAATTCTGATTTATATTTACGAATAACATTATCTTTTTAATAAAAATTTATCATATTTTAAATGTGAAAACTTATTTTAGAATAATCACTAACTATTTTATTGAGATGAGAATGCTGACACTTTAATCCTTTGATCTACACAAAACTCAGACTTTTTAACTTTTTATCTTTTCCGAAAAATCTCTGACTTTTTACCTGGAATGGTCTGATGATTTCATTTCCGTGCGAGTGATTACAAGGAGGGTGATCTATTTTTCCACCCACTGAGCGCTCATTGGAAGTAAATTTAACAGAAGTTTTTAATGGTCGGATTTTTTTGCTGCTGCTAAAATGTGCCTGAAGGCTCACAAGTCGATCTGCGCAGGTATAGACATTATCTTTTGGGGTCTCTTCCATTTAGAAACTAAGAAGAAAAAATATTTCGAAAATTATGTTTTAATTTTAATGATAAACATTACATTTAAACATAAATAATATTTATAAATTTTATTATAATTCAAAATCATATTCTTTTTTATATTTATAGTTCATTGATATATACAACTGTATATACTATATACAATAAGTAAATGTACGCTGAAATTATAACAATAACATGTCAATAACTTGTAAATAACTACTCATTCGTAGTACCTGGAGAAGAAGATAATCAGGGATGCAGTTAAACAGAAACACCTCGTCAAGTAGAAATACTTTAATGCGTGCCGACGTTTCGACCTGCCTTGCAGCTCTTCTCCAGGGCCACCGAACCATACTGGAGAGGAGACGAACGGTGACTCATCATATCGGTGGCCTTGAATAATACCTACAAGGCAGGTCGGCACACAGTTAAAGTATTTCTGCTTGATGTGGTGTTTCTGTTTGACTGTATTCCTGATTATTTTCCTCTATATTCGTCTTAACAGTCAGCTATAGTTTTATCATTATACCTCAATAGCTGTTCTACATTAAAAAGTCCCACCCTTCTTATTTTTAGACTCTTCGGATGGTTATGGGAATCAAGTGAGAAGAAAGTTGGGGTACCAGTGAATTCGAGTGGGTATGTAATTTGTCATTGAAGGTATCTTATTTGGGACATAATTAATAAGAATACGAAGCTTAAGAATTTTACGAAGAATTTGGATTCTAAGGTTGGATACAAGATGAATTAGAATCTCTAAGTCTGTTGGTGTTGCTCGGATCGAAAATTAGCCGAATGTTTACTGATCATAAATTTGATGGAGAATATTTTTTGTCACACAAAATTTGTCATTAGAACCTACCGTTTAGGAGCTATATTGGTTTGAATGAAACTCCTACTTTCTTTTAACTTTGCTCCTATCGAATAATGATTAATTGTTAATAATGGCCCTTTAATTATAAAATATAAATTAGGAAAAACAGTTGATTATAGATAGGATATATCTATGATTTATTGTTTTTCTCTTTGCATTTATCAAAATTAAAAAAAAAAACATTTAATTGTACAATTGATATGATAAAAGCCTTAAACAGGTAGGTTTAAATATTAACAGTAACGGGTTATTGGTCAGTAAATGTATCGCTCTCCTGGACTGACTGGGTACTGTCAGCTGTGAAGGAGATATTCTCCAGAAAGCCCTTTGTCCAGAGCTGCTGGAGCAGTGTTCGGCGAGGGCCTATTATTCCAGGGCACCACGAGGGCCAAACAAGAAGGGCTATTGAACAATATATCAGCCCTGAGGGAGGCTAATATCGTCCGCTGGTTGTTCGCCTTCATAGGGTTGGAGAAACAAGAGCACAATATCATCATTTCTGGCCTTTCTGCGCATTTTCAACATTAAGGGAGCATATATTTATTGTTAATAGGCCTTCCTTGAATCTATTTTGCAAAATATCACTAAAATATAAATTAAGCCTAAAAGTTTTTTTATTACCAACTCTATTCGCTTCAAGTGACAATCATACATCTAATTTTTAAAAAAACAAAACAAACTATTTATTGCTAAAAACAAACTATTTCCAGCTGTATACATTATTTATAACTAGTAAATTTGAGGAAAAATGAATACAATAACATGTATAGAACAACTCAATAGTTGCACTTCAATAAAAGTTCTTAGAAGGTACTTGGCAATCTTCTTTTAAGACGCCTCGGAAGGTCATAGGGAATGGCGTGTGAGCCAAGTTGGGAGACTAGTGGATTTGAGTGGGTATATAGTTTGCTATGAAAGGTTAGGTATCTGGTTTATGATATGATATCTGTTTTGGGCCAAATCAGCAAAATGTGGAACATTGCGATCTTTATGGATAAATTTGTTTTTGACATAATAAGAAGCATTGAGAATTTTACGAAATATTTTGGGTTGTAAGGATTGGATACGTTGGAAGTTGAAAGGTTTAGTGGAGTGTTAAGATGGCTAAACTAATAAATAAATGAATAAAACATCCTATTTTTTATGATTTTATAAATTATCAAAATTATATTCCAATTACGTCAGATAACGCTGCCCTTCGATGCAAAACTGAAATTGAATTCGCTCTGGTAACTCAGTGCCGCCACCCAAAGATCTAAAAGTTTGTGTTTTTACAGACTGCTTCAAAGCAACATGAATTTTTTTTAATGTCTCCCAAAGTTGTTGTTCTGTCTAAAATCGTCGAATTTTGTTCCTTTATTTATGTATATCAACTTTAATTATCGGCTAATTCAAAAGTTCCTAAAAATGGGATTTTGTTTAAAATGAGAGGGAGAGAAAGGGTTCTCCGAAAAAAATAGGTAATTTCAAGGTAACGGGTAGATAATACTTGTTTCAGTTATTGACAAAACCATATTTTTTGGTAGTTACACTATTTAAAAAAAAAAAAAAAAAAAAAAAAAAAAATCGAACATAAAGTTTGTTAGTTTTTGATATAATAATAAAAAAACATGGCTAATCAAAAAATAAAATTAGATTTTAGTTTTATCTACAATTTTTATCAGTGTGTTATATAAAAAGAAATAATCACCACAATAAAAATGATTATGATTTTAAAACTTAAAGTGGATTTCATGTAACACTATCGAATTTGTTCAAATATCAGCAATTGACATCAAATTGGATAAAATATGGCAGATTGGTATTTTTTTTTAAATATAAATATTTTAATTTTTTTTTTTTTGTGAAATGAGCTTCGAAACGAATTTTAATAATTATTTTATAACTTGTTAAAATGTCACAATCTGCTTTCGTGGTCTTTTTTTTCAAGCCAGGCCTTGTTCTTGACCCACTAATACAGGTCGGTTATTCAATGTCAACACGAACAGGTTCTTAAAAACAACTGGGATATCCTTTAACAAGGAGGCGTTCTTCTCTTTAAAGTCTATTTTTAGGGATACGGAAGGATCGACGAGGTTAACTGACCCATTAGTAATTCCTGGATCCTTTTGAAATCTGAAAATCTAGATTATTCATTCATATTCATATCTCTGCATTATGTTCGATGGGACCACATCAATATAATGTAATGATAATATAAAAATGCATATATGTAATAAAGTTTATATGTGTTATGTATGAGTGTATCCAACTAATTCAGGCTGTAATTATTAAAACTACATGATACGTTGATATATGTTTTAGATTAAAAAAAGTGTCTTACATAAACTAAAGAAAATATCCGTCTGAATAATACTCAAAATTTATTTATTGTAGAGTACAAAAAACTATCCGACGTTCTTTTAACTTGGTGTTGGCAAACGAAGAAAATTCTTATCGTAACTGTTTAAAATTTATAAAAAACAAATTAATAGTTCACGTTACCTTTACAAGTAACATAAAGTGAAATTATTGACATTAAAATAGTATCTAATTATTAGTTTAACTGTCGTATTGTTTGTATATTTATTATATTAGAGTATATTTTACTGATCGTTTTGTAATATATACTAAAATAAATAAAACATTAATGCAATACATTGTTACAAAAAAACGTAGTAATATATAATTAATAATTTATTATTAACAATGGTTTAAAAAAAAATAAATACCAAAAACATTTTCTAGAAAATATAATTAAGCTATGATGATTTACAATTTCGCCTTAGTGGGTATATACCGTACACCTTTTAATATAAATATATTTTTCTCTAACTGCGTAAGTAAAAATATTTTTTTCAATTATGTAGTGTTTTTCTTATTAAGATTGGTGATTTCCGTTGTCCTGCGTTTTGCCTCAACCGATGCCGTCTTGGCCCCGGCAACGCCGGATAAGGGGGAGTGTACTGTATATTAACCATTTCTTGTATCACGAAATTGAATAATCGTTGTAGAGGATCGGGAATTGCGCCACTGATGGAGATATAGATATAGAAGAATTAATTGTACAAAAGAAACCGCATGTGTGCAAAAATGATTACAATAAAATGCAAAGCAACTACCCTCTGGTAGCTCTGTAATATAGGTTCTATATTAGAAGGTCCCGAAGCAATCTTCTTTTCTGAAGCCCCGGAGGGTATCTGGAATGAAATAGGAAGCAAGTTTAAGACTAATAGATTTGAATAGTTATGAACTCAACTAGGAAAGGATAGGTATCTCGGCTAAATCAGCAACAAGGTACATAAAGATCTTTATGGATAAGTTTTTTAGTGACAAAGTAAGGAACATTAAGGATTTTTCAATGGATTTTGAATTTTAAGAATTGGTTATGATATTCTCTGCTCCGCATGCCCAATCACTAATTACTGTCATGTAAATTAGTCTTGTAATTTATTGGAAGCTTAGAATATGATTTCTTCAGTGTTTGACAATTTACAATAATAACAATTTCAATAATACTTGGTGAATAAAGTAACATTTCTGAACCAACTGGTTTTTAATAAATTGATGATACTTCTAAATTATTCAATTAGCTTATCTCTATTTTAAAAACTCCTAGATGACATGAAAAGAGTATTTCTTTTTTCTTTTTTCACTCGCGGGTCTAATCGTACTCTCTTATTCCAATTAGTGTAAGTATCCGAAATCTTTCCTCCTAAAAGTGACTATTCCTTTAACTAATTGAATGATTGAAATAACAATTAATCTTCAATTGTAAATTTTAGAAAACTATTGTATTCGTTAATTGTATCAAGACTTAATTTAGAAACTTTTTCGACTCAGTCCCTGTTATTGTAAAGCAGATATGCTATTGCTCGAAGTATTCTTGAATTACGTTCCTTACAAATGGTACTTACATTATTAACAGGTTGTTTGGTATAAACTATTCTATTTACAGTTTTTGTTCGTAGCATCTAATTTCGTTGTTGTATTGTGTATATTTTTATTCAAAATTCATAATGGAAAAATAAATTTATTCTGCCACTTTTTTAGACGAAAAAATGTTTAAATTTAATTTTTAAATTAAATTATTCACTATCATTAGGCGGCTTCGTGTTCAAAGCTCTAATATACGTTCATGAATGGTCATTTTATATTTAATGTGCATTTGTAAATGTTCATTAATACGGCTTTTAAATCATATACAGAGTGATAAATTTACATTTTCCATCAAGTTGTTTGTTTTTTTTCTTTTAGGCTAATAAATTAATATAAAGCCGAATCCCTGTTTCATACTTTATGCAGTTATTCACCACACATGCAGGCCCACATGAATAATTTGAAATAATGTAATCTGGTCCCAGACTAAAAATTTCAATGGTGGAATGAAAAACAGGACGGTTTATAATTTCGGTACCTGCAGATCCCTTCATTGTGCTTGCTAATGCAGGCTCTTACCATAACAGCATTGGTTGTGCATTCGGTAATGGCTCAGCTGTTAATTCAACTTAACAGTTTTCTCCACAGCTCCATAAGCAGAAGTACACACAAAATATAAGCTATAATTACCCCCTCCAGGTATAACCAGTATTTAATCACTCGGTGCAACGTGTAATCAGCCCCCCAAGACCGTTTCTAATTCCCTCTTCCTTAATAGAACCTCCTTTAGCATTTTTTTCCATTTACCTAACTCTTTCTCTTTATCAGCGATCGGTTAATAAGTGTAATAAGATGTGAAACATTTAGAATAAGCTTGAATTATTCATGGGGTGTGTGTGACTCATAAGAGATTTCACATAATTATCTCCTTATCTCCTTTCGTCATGGAGCTAATAAATTAATGAATAAAGGAGAACTGGAGGGGGCGGTGGTGGGGGAAGGAGGAAGGTTCGGTTTCACAACGCCCTCCTTTCGAATAATTGCTAATAAATTGCCTCAACATTAAAAAAGTTACAGGCGACGTTGGCTGGACGTTCTGGTCATTATTCCATGTTCCGAGCCATGACAAACATTAGTGCATTGTCCTATGATATATCTTAAGCCTCGGCATCTCAACTTAAAACAACTTTTTTTCTGCTACTATCAAGGGTAATTAGTAATATCGTTGACAATGAATCCATCCATACAGTATGTGCCATAAAAAACAAGATATTAAATAAGATACTAAACATGCTAACATAAGGAAAATAAAATAACGATATAAAAAATAAAATATAACTAATAATTCTGTATCATTTGAGTTCATTTTTGTCCACAATAAGATAAATACTTTGGGCAACCCATATTGGTGTCCTACACATCTTGTAAAAGTAGGCAAGTTGTAATGTCAATTGTATAAAAGGATATCATTGACATTATAACCTGCCTACTTATGCATGATGAGTAGGACTCAAATTAGGGTTGGGCGATGGCCGATGGTTAGCACTATCGATAGGCCGATACTATCGGTTGAGAACTATCGATTGCTATCGATAGTTTTTCGATAGTTGCTTCCTTTTTTTCCAAAGCTATTCAATAAAGAATTTCAACTTATTTCATTAAATTCAATTATCTACTTACTAATTGAAATTTGCATGATTATAAATTATAAGATTATATCATAAAGATGAGGGAAAAAAACTTATTTATTTGAATATTAAAAAAATGTATTTACAATTCACATGTTTACAATAATAATGAACAGGTCAAATCTTCAGAAAAGAAAAATAACGAAATAGTTAATTTCAAGAGTCAAGTGTGCTCCTTGAGCCACATATTTCCGGAAAGAAAAACTAGCATTTCTGCTTTCCTTTGGCTTAATCTTTGAGAGAACCCTTGAGCTCTAGGAATACCGAATTCAATTTCAAAAGAACTAGACACTGGGCAGAGACAGATCAGCATAATTCCGAGAGTTTCAAAACTTGAGGGTAAAAAAGATCTATCGATAGTGACCATGGATAGGCATGACCTATCAATATATCGATAATAACTATCGACTATCGCCCAACCCTAACTCCAATATGGGTTGCTCAAAATATTTATCCTATTGTGGATAAAAATGATCCAAAGAGATGGCTCCTGCTATAAAGACACTGTTTTACAGATCTGCCAGGATCTGACGATTTTTTGAGGCCGAAGGAGATCCTTGGCCTCTCTCTCCTTTCACACTTAGAATAAGTTTTCGTCCTTAAGGATGCTTTTTTACGGTTTTTAAGTTATCCACCATTGTTGTCCTCCAGGATACTGTTTTAAAATATTTAACGGTTTTAAGAAGACTGCTGAATAGGTAGACTATATGCCTTGAACAGGGCAATAAATAATATAGATACATTCAAACAATATATTTAATGAGAATAAACGAACATAAAATAAACATAAATGTTGATTGGCAGAAATAAGGTTTGTCATATACGTTTATGGTCAGAAATTGAAATCCATCTAGATGAAATCAATAAAAAATTATTACCCATTCCAAATGTAATTCCATTGCTTTTTAATGTCGTGTGTAAGAATGTGATTCATGGGCTTTTAGTTTTAAGCAGTGATTATGCAATCTATATTCAGCAAGTGTTTCTTAATAGTTCATCTGCATTATCAACTGATAGATTTTGGTACTTTTGACTATCATCGTATGTGCCATCTTCGTAAATGGTAGGGACGGTGCTTGGTTTGGAATCTCAACTGTATGTAGGTGATAAGAAACTTCCTTAAAGGAAGTCTGCAAATTTTTAATAAGATTCCCTAAGTGAAGAACCAGTAACCAGGGATGTATAGGAAAATTAATGGTGGTTCTATCACTGAGATCATAACCGACAAGCAACTATAATCTCAATTAATAATAATATTACTATATTAACAGTTCTACTACACTTTTGTAAATTGAGATTATTACATTTTATTTATAATAAGTTATCTATGATATTGAATACTGTTTATAAGGTAGGGGTGCCCTCATTGGAACAGGTGTTCCGTTCGTCAGATGGTTTTTGCTCCTGCAATTATCAAATATTGTAAGTTTATATAATTAAATGATTATTAAATTTTGAATAACATAAATTTCAATAATACAACTATATTATTATTATAAATATAATATAATGTAAATATAATTTAATATAAATTAAATAATCTTTATAAAATTATTTAATTACATTATATTTCAATAGCTATTCGAAATATGATTGAATTAACTAGATGAGTCGATGGAAGAGTTATATTTATTTGAACAATATTATCATACGCACAATAAGTACAATATTATGAGTTTTGGCGGTCAGGGGGCAGCCCCTAATACATGTTCCTTGCTATTCTTAAGTGGCCATTTTTTTATATACATATCAATTGTAAACGTAAGTAATAATTAAAATGCACAATAAAGCTACAGATTATACTATTATCTAATAGTTATTTGTTATTCGTGACAGCCTTTTGTGATTATTGTAAAAAATTAACATTATTATTCCACCCATGTATTGGATATAATGAAATGAATTTATCAATAGAGCACTTTACCTGTTCCCAGAATTTCGGATGATGGAGTATTACATGAAATTTCCCTAAAATGCCAGATTGAGTGGATTTAGCATATCCTTTCAATCTCGCCCCCCCTTTTTTAACTCGATTTAATGTTTGCACAATAATATTGAAGATGCCGTTGGATTGGTTGTTATTTGTATTTGGAAAGGGGTTTATCTCATCTGAATTTATTCGAACCCATTTCCATTCAACGGCTTTCGGGGAAAAATTAAATAAAACCGTTTTATTTATTCTTATGGGTGAATCAATTCATACAGAAATTAAATTATTATTTTTTTCTTTTTAGTGTTTATGTACTAAATTCACAACTTTGAACATTATGACTACCAGTGAATTAAATATATTTATTAATTTATTTTAAAATATGAGTTTCGCAACTTTATATTTATATATTTCATTATTGTTTCAGCTGTTCTACTATCTTACATAGAAAAACCATTCCAGGACTTTTTGAAATTATTGTTTAAAACAAAAATGATTTATTTATTTTGTTTAGAAAATTATTATAAACTCCCCGTCAGAAGTATTGCAACACCCATATTTCTCGAAATTTTTCTGGTTTTACGTTAATCAAAAATTGGTTTATATTCATATTAATATTATTTATTAAACGTGAGGCATATAGAGATTAGACAAATAAAAGTGTTTCCCTGTTAATAACAAACGATGGTATTTTAGATAATTTTTTTTCAAATCCCCTTCAGTCCATGTTTATCAGTCGTTTCGTTATTTACAAGTATGCCAAAACTAGTGGAAGCAAGTCATTCAAGCCAGAGGGGGCAATATGTCTTATATAAATTAAAAAAGTTAAAAGTTGGAATTTTTCTAAATTTTTTGTTTATTGAACAAAATATTGTAATTTATTTTAATAAAATTTGTTTACGTATAGTTAAGGAATGTTTATTGTAGACTTCAGAACCTTTCTTTATTATGAAAAAAATACGTTTTTGTAAAATTCAAATATTTTATATGTGTTGCGATACCTTGACGGGGAGTTTAGTTACATAACTGCATATAATATAAAATAAAATGTATCTAGTAAATTTCAAAATAATCCTGGTAGCAGTGTGCTCGTAAATGTTCTGTATAAGAATGTCCCGAGGTCATTTTCTTTTCAGACGCCTCGGAGGTTTATCTGGGATAGAATGGAAAATAAGTTGAGATACTAGTGGATTTGAATGATTATGAAGTTTACAATGAAAGGATAGATTTCTGGTTTGGGCCAAATCAAAAACAAATGGTACATTGTGATCTTTGTGGATAACTTTGTTTGTTAAGAAGCATTGAGGATTGGATACGAGACGAATCGGATGGTTTAATCGCACCTTTAAAAGTATTAATTGCATTTTTTACTAATTTAAATCCCCTAATCCGTTTCTATGATTTCATTTAAAAGCTCTTTTCGCTAATTTATCTTTCCGCAAATCATGACATTCCAGTGAAAAATACGACAACCGATATCCCTTACCTAATTCAGAAAAAGAGTTGGATGGGGGATTTTGGCTAAAGATATCAATTAAATGAGGTCAGAAGGTGCTATCTCGACTTTACATCATGCCTGCGAAGTCATTTATTGTTTATCATAATTCATATTATATATTATACAGGTATTAAATTAAATAAAAAATAATTTAAAGCCAGTTTCAGTTATAAGTATGAAGTATAAAAAATATGAACATTCGGTGGATTAGTTCCAATAAAACAAGATAGTTAAGGCAGAAATATGTTTATAATAAATATGCTTAAATAGAATCAGATTTGTGCCATTATGCTTAAATTATAAATCATTGAATTTAACCAAAACTAATTTCGAATCTACATTTTTTTGTTATATTAATGATGTGTAAATAATTTGAAATTGTCTCTTCGACTTGCACTCTAAGAAAAAAATTCATATTGTTTATCCTGATAGAAGTCACGGGTAGTTAAGGATATAATTTTTTTCGAAAAACAAATACGTTTCTCCTTATTTTAGAACATTTTTTAATATGTAAATATGTAGAACAGATACGAGTCAATTAAATATGTGGAAAATGATACATAATTTACTAAAATATAGTGGAAATGAGCCAATAATTTTCTAAAAACTACCCATTAGTATTTTTTTTTAAATAAACATTTTACGTTAGAATTTCCCTAGGCCATCTTCTTTTCAGACGCCTTGGATGGTTATCAGGAAGTAAGTTGAGAGACTGATGGATTTAAATGGTCTTGGAGTTTACTTTGAAAAGATCGGTTTCTGTTTAGGGCTCTTTTAGATTTTAATAAATTTAAAAAAGAAAAGATCTTTAAAAAAAAAATCTTTTTATGACTTGTAATGAAACCTACCTGGAAACAATACATTCTTTACGCATAAGTAATTTATATAATACTTAATCATTTCTATTTATTTATAAAAAAGATTTAGTGTATTTCTAAATGAAATTTATTATTAAAATATGGGGAAGGTGTGTATTGAACTAAATTTGATGTTTACCTATATATAGTTCCTCAATTACTTGTTATTGGTTCTTGTTATCTGTAGTCTTATTGTCTTTTTTTCTGAAAAATATTTGTATTTTCATTGTAATAATGCCGAAAAAAAAAATTAAAGGCCCTCGTTGAACCTGTCGGCTGAAGAAAGAATAATATATAAGATGTTTTAGGGGTTCCCCCTTCAACGTCAATCGTTTTCTATTTGTTTCTTCTTTTCATTAAAACCAATACAGCTCCTTTAACGGTAGGTCCTACCGAAAAATGTTATATAACAAAAAATTTACTCGATTAAATTTCTTATAAGGAAACTGTTTTCAACTTCTCATTTCGAGTGACACAAATATAACTTATCACTTTTAACCAACTAGGCCACGAGTAAAACTCGTTTCATGTTAAAAATATAATCTAAACGGGCTAATACATTGAAGTATAATTTCAGAATTATAGTAAACCTCTGCCATCATTATCGGTCATCATAAAAAAATATTCCGACTTATAGAAATTTCTTATCCTCGGATAACACAATGGAAGAGCTCTCGTTCGAGTCTTTATAATTATGTCATACCGAAATCCTTGGGATTTAAAGCAATAATTTAATTGCACAATTTGAAATTCAGATAAACAACCCTGAGTAAGCGAGATTATTTCAAACGATAATCTTATTAATCACATACAAAAACAAGTTGTTTGCTAGAAGGATGGAGGGTATTGTAAATAATATTCAAGACTTTGCCATGTAAATGTGTTCCTTTTTTTTATTCTTCTTCTTCGGTTACTAAAAGATAAGATCCCCATTCTTTATCCATTAATTGCCCACTATGTAAATCGGAGTTGAGATCACATCTGAGGGGAGATTTGTTGTTCCTATGCGTGGAAGAGCGGAGAGATAGATAATGAACCAACATATAGAGCGTATTTAAAATTCAACATCAACTTCAACAAGGGCTCATGCGGAATAATGCATGAGTTGTTTCAAAAATTCATTAGCTTTCACCAGGCGGAAAACCTTTGTATAAAGATTCACTTGTTTCTCTAAAATCCTTTCGTTCCTATTGGGAAGACATTCTTGTATATCTGTATCTAATTAGGAATATTATCTATATTTATCAATTTTAGAATAGCACGGAATTCATTATTAATATTATAAGCCTCGTATAAGCCAATAATCCATCTTTCACTATTTTTTGTTAATAGCATTTAATTAAAGATTATATATAAATTATATACTTGGGAGTAACATTTGATCAGACACTTCAACCCAACTAAAGCTGTTGGGTATTATTAATCATTTCAATAAGGATTTTAATAATAGTTACGCAGGTAAAACATTTCTTTTTCTATCTTAAGAGTTGTATGGTCCTCACCACTTACGCTGATGACACGTGTTATCAGTAAACAATGATCCCTTCATTGTTTTCCAAACACTCCCATCCCATATCCTAACCCTTCAAGAATGGTGTCAAAAATGGCAAATCAAAATAAATCCAAAAAAATCTCACCAAATAACCTTTACCCTTCCTCGTAAACCCACGACTTCCTGTTCTACAGTATCCTTTAATGATATTCCACTAATCCCTGTTGAACAGATCTGCTACCTAGGACTCCACTTGGACAAACGTCTAATTGGAATCCACATACAAGACTAAAACGACAAGAAGCTGCCCGTCGTTACAGTCTACTTTAACATTTACTAGACAAACGTTCATAGCTCCCAATTAATTACAAAAGATTAATATACGTGACTGTGATTAGACCTATCTGGACGTACGGATTTGAGGTTTGGGGCTCCACTAAACCATCCAATTCATCTCGTAACCAATCCTTACAATCCAAAATCCTTCGAAAAATCCTCAATGCACCTTACTTTGTCACCAATAAAGTATCCATAAAGATCTTAATGTTCCATATGTTGATTTAGCCCAAACCAGATATCTATCCTTTCATAATAAGCTCTATAACCACTCAAATCCCCTAATTTCTCAACTTGCTCCCCACACCATTCCTGATAATCCTCCGAGGCGTCTGAAAAGAAGATGGCCCAGAGACCTTCTAGTGTAGAATTTTTTTAAAAGTTCTACTGATGAGTAGTTCTTTTCAAGTTTTGTCACGTTATTGTAATAGTTAACAGCACATTTACTTGACGTATAAATTTTGTACAGTTGTAAATTTCAATAAATTGTTATTAATTATAAGTTGTATGTAATACACGAGTCCTATTTGGTCCACGGAATTGGTTTGTTGTCTAAGTATAAAGATTTACATTTGTTGTGGCGTAGTGTGAATGTAATATATTGTGACTTTTCATTGTTTAGTTTGATTTTCCAAATTATGTGTTAAATCAATGAGCCTTGTGAGAATGGCTATATCGTCGGCATGCTGTTAAAGACTTAATGTCTAGTGGGATGCCATATGTATATATAATGTATAAGAGTGGTCTGAGGATCGAATCTTGAGGTACCCCGGCCATTACAGGTTTCATAGAAGAGATCTCTGAACCTTATTAGATACCTGAAAGCCTGTCAGAAAGAAAAGATTGTAAATAAGATAATTAGTTAGTAGGATAAGAGATTTTAAGTTGAAGAGAAGTCCCTGGTACCTGACTTTATCAAATTCCTTAATATATAACATCAAAAAATACTTTAATATCTATAAAGCTTTTGCTCAAAAGCTGTTGAAATTTAGTCATTAACTTAGTGCAATAATTGGATCGCCGAGTGTAATGTGCGTAATCCGAATTGATGATCAGGTAAGTTTAGTTGGTCTTTTAGTATGGCAATTATGATCGGCCGGGCCCTCAAGATGGCTGAGAGGGCGACCTCCACCATCGTAGAGGCGCTGAAGACATGCGGCATTAAGGTGAATTCTAGAAAGACTGACGCCATAGTGATGTCCTTCAGTAAGCGCGGCAAATATCAAAAACTGCCGAAGAGCTTTACAGTGGATGGCATCGAGCAGACCATCTCCAACTCCATCGTATACCTTGGCGTCAGTATCGTCAGGCACCTCACCTTTTCGACGCATGTTAGAAGCAGGATAAAGCTGGCCCGGGCGCGGACATACCGCCTCCATCACCTCCTTACCTCACCCCAGATATCCCTTCGGCTGAAACTCCAGATTTATAAGTCTATCATCAGACCCGCCCTCCTCCACGGTGCTCCACTGCTGCATCATATGTACGAAACTACACTACGCGCCCTCCAGACGTTCCAGAACACCGTCCTTCGGCGAATCGTCCCCGGCACCAGCCTTCAGAGGGCCAAAAACTCCCGGATCCTCGAGGAGCTGAGGATGCCCACGATCCCGGCCTTTATCAGTCGCCGGCACGTCAAATTCTTTGACGGGCTGAGCTACTGTGCCAACCCTCTCTTCAGGGACATAGCCCCGCCTCCCAGGCCTGGGAGGTGGCAAGGCACGATCCCCTTAGCGTACGTACTCGCCGAGGGAAGGGGTTCAGACCATACGGACTGACCCGATATGACCCACCATCGCCGGCAAAGTGTATCTTCCGCACTCGACATGTAGACGGATTGCCTCCAGCAGACTAAGACCCTCCAGAGATGGCAGAGCTACAAATAAGTCTTAAAATGCCGAAAGGCAATAAAAGATCCAATAGCCTAATTTCCTATGCATGTATTTATAATTTTGTCGGAGGTTAGAAAAAAAACAAAAAAAAAAAAAAAAAAAAAAAAAAAAAAAAAAAAAAAAAAAAAAAAAAAAACAAAAACGGTAACAATAAACAGAACGAATAGACTATTTTAAATAAATAATATGTATTTTTAAATATTAAAAACTGGCATTCCCCGTCGTTGCTTTGCCTGCTCTAATTAGTAATGAACTTAAAAAATAATTGAAATTTCAATTGTTTATCGATAAATATCTTGCATTGAAGTATTGAGTATTGAGCATTACTTCTTTGATGATATTTTTACGCATAGCTGTACTTTATAACCTGGTTAAAATTGCACTGATTAGGTGGTAGAAGATTGCATAAAAATATAATTATACATCCAATTTTTAATTTTATTCTATGATTTGGTAATCCAGGTGACGGATACTATTAAGAAATTCTTGCAGATAGTGGTACTTTATATCAGTGCTTAAAAAAAAAATGTCCATGAATTATTTATTAACACAAAATATAAAAAAGCAAAGGATCAAAATTTTGATTTGGTAATAATTTTTATTCAGCAGATTTTAGTTGTTAACCATTAGTTGTCAGTGTGGCAAACCTCGATTCTACCACTCAACATTCTAAATTTAAATTATTATTATAATAAATTTTATTATTGCACAACCATACAAGAAATATGAAGATGAATTAGTAAAATTTGGTACAGATGGGTTCAGTAGTTTTACAATCATAAACTCAATTGGGGAATGGTGCAAACCACTTAGTGGTCTATTTTCAAACATTACTGGGATCCACATATTTAAATCGTTTTAATTTAATTGAATTTAAGTAAATTTTATTATCAATTTCAAGTTCTATATAACGGCATACCTGCATAACCTCTCATATAAACTCCCCGTCAAAAGTATTGCAACACCCATAATTCTCGAGATTTTCCTGGTTTTTACCTTAATCCATACTTGGTTTATGTTCATATTAATATTATTTATTAAACGTGAGGATAAGACACATTAAGGATTAGACACATCAATTTTTTCCTTGTTAATAACAAACGATGGAATTTTAGATTATTTTTTTTTAAATTTCCTTCAGTCCATGTTTATCATTCGTTTCGTTATTTACAAGTATGCCAAAACTAGTGGAAGCAGCCATTCAAACCAGAGGGGGCGATATGTTTTATTAAATATAAATTAAAAATTTTAAAGTTAAAATTGTAAAAAATGAAAATTATAAAAGTAATTTTTGTAACTTTTTTGTTTATTGGAAGAAATAATTGTAATTTATTTTAATAAAAAATGTTTATGGCTAGTTAAAGAATGTTTATTATAGACTTCAGAACCTTTCTTTATTATGAAAAAAAAATACGTTTTTAAAAAATTCAAATGTTTCAATATGTTGCGATACTTTTGACGTGGAGTTTAGAATGGCGCTCGGCACCTAATGGTCAATTTTCAAACTTCAGTGTTATATCCATGCTATTGATTTTTAAATTACGAATTTATCAAAAATGAGTATATTTTATTAATGCTAAACTATCCTTGAACAATACAGATGATATGGTCAGAATTTGATACAGATTGGTTAAGTAGTTTTCGCGGTTAGTAAACTTACAAACGAAAAATGGCTTTTATATAAAAGTGTAGATAATGTGTAGAGGAAATATTTTTTTAAATTTTGAATAAGCTCAAATATAACAGTTTGCCTCATTCAAAGGCTATAGGTAATAAATATGACAATGATTATGAGTATATAGGTTAAAAATATTTGTAGCAGTAGCAGTTTGCTATACGATTGTGGTACATACAGACAAGTAATTTTATCATTTTCTTTTTTTACTTTGCTCTTAATATAGTAGTGCAGTTAATTTATAGCCAATGATGTGACTAATTGAAGGATGGGGAGACTTGCCCTTTTTGCCATCACTAATAGATGGCCGCCCCAAGGCCCCGCAGCACACACAAATAAACTATTGCCGTTATGCAAGGGTCTCTGGCAGACTTGGCGGCGTGTGGGTCGTTCTGATGTCACCCAGCCACTTCTAACTAAAAATATTAGTTTTTTTTTTGTCCTGATTGCTGGAGTCTTTCAAGGGTTGGCTGTAGAGGGGTCCTCTAGGATGTGAGGTAAAAACTTATCCCATGTGCGGGATGGGTATCGAGTAATTATAGTTTGTGCATTGAAGTGGTTCGAAAAAGTTATCTAGTGGGTACTTCACTATGTTTCACTGACAATATTATAGTTATGTACAGCTTAAGCAATGTCTACAAACAGCTTCTAGGGCGACACATGTTGGGTATTAAATAAAAATAATTTTTAGAAAAAAAAACCAACTTCAAGATTATTGTAAAACCACTCGATTAAATAACCAATAATCGACTAGTGTACCTATTAACTGAAAAGTTAAACAATGGCAAAACAGGAAAACTTATTACCCATGAAATTCTTTAAATTTGATTTCGAGTTATAGAGGCGATGACTGCCAATAGTTCGATTCAGAGAAGTAGAAGTTGACCCCTATTTTTAGTTCGAATAATTTACACAATTTTCCACGTTTTTTCCTGAAACCAACTTTTTGAGCTGAAATTTACGTGTAATGTATCTGCGACCGTAGATTATGTTCGACTTATTTAAGAATTTGGCTTATCGAAGTTCGACACATCGATAGTGCACTGATATTTTTGTTAATAATTTAGATTTAGTCCCCATGGAGAAATGTGTTTATAGGTTATACAGTGATTATTAATTTTTTTTTTTCTTAAAAAGCTCTAAATTGATTTCAATTAAAATATTTTGAGACCACCTCTCCAGTATGACCTACCGATTAAAAAAAAAGAAATTATTAAAATCGATCCATAATTGACGGAGTAATCGCGTAAAAAACATACACACACACACACACACACACACACACATATATATACATACACACACACACACATATACACCATCCATATATATATATATATATATATATATATATATATATATATATATATATATATATATATATATATATATATATATAATATAAATATCCCAATCTTTTTAACCGACTTCAAAAAGATTGGAATGGAGGTATCTTCCTTAAATAATAAGTTAAAATAAAGTCGAGAGATTAGTTTATGATGTAAAATTTTATTTCATCACCAAAAACCTTTATACTTAAATTATTAATATCTGACATAATGGACAATACTCTAGACTTCATTTTAGCATATTATTTTATGAAGAGAATAAAATGTGGCCCAAAAGTGAGGACAAAAAAAACCGACATTCATTTTTATGCTGCTACAATTATACTCCTTACTTCAATGATGCTAAAAAAAACCCTCTAAAACTCTTAATTTTTACTTGGACTTACTGATCCCTGATTTATGGACTGGCCAATTAAACGCAAATCCCTAAATACATACATCCCATTTTAAATTATTAAAACTGATTACAGACACCCTTTCTAAGTGTCGTAACACTACATACAGACTAACATATTACTATAAATAAGAGACACATATATAAAAGTAACTGATATTTTCATGAAGATTTACTTATGTCAGACATAAAATAATGTTGGCTGAAAAGGAGGTGGATCCCCTTGCCTGATCATGTAGTAGCATTACCCGTGGATATTGTACCACTGGGCACTGACTTCATTATACCTTATGTTTGTTATTTTCAATGTTACATCTCATTCGCTGGTTATATAGAAATCATTACAGTTGTGAAAAAAATTATGTTAATATATATAAGGCTAGTTTAATATATATAAGAGGTGGGAATTACTAGCCACCATATTTGGGAACATGCCCCCATTAAACAGAAACTAACAGCACACCGATGTTTCCAAGAAAAACCTAAGTATCCAACAGGCAAGAAGTGGACCGAAGAAAGGAAGCAACAGGATCGAGAACGAATGCGCAAGTACTGGGTGGATGTTAAAGCTTGATGCAGTTCAAATGACTACGCCCTTAGTCTAATCGGGAAAGAAAAGGACTAGTACTCTATGATTTAAAATTTTGTTATTAGTTTTTTTATTAAAAAGTATTTGGTTTTTATTATTTCTATATTTCACTTAAAACTTTACCACCTAGAATGGTAGTGTTTTGCTGAAAGAATCATACAAATATCATGGCGATATTTTCAACAATTTTCATTTTTTTCTCAGTACCCTGGCCAGCATTGGCGAAGTTTATTCCGGAAGAAAAGTTACATTTTATTCTGAGATAGAAATATTTTAATGCGGTGAGTCAGAAAATGACCGTTTTATTGGTAAAAATAAAAAAAAAATTTCTTCTTCTTACAAGGTTTTTAATAATCAAAATATAAACCATTGTGCTCTATGGTTTGACTCCATCTGGAAGCCAGCTATATTCCTTGATGGTACCACTCTTTGGGTTTTGAATCGATGAACTCACAAACATTTTCAACTTCATTTAAGTTATTGAATGTTTTTCAACGAAGGAAATGAGTCATTGATTAAAACAGGTGGTAGTCTGATGGTGCTAGGCCTGAACTATATGTCGGGCGAGGGAGAAGCTCGATTCCATCCACATTAGCTAGTTTTTCTTATGTAAGGCGAGAGGTCTGGGGGTCTGGTATTATCTTGTTGGAACAAAACTTGCTTCCTATTGACTAAACATCTATAGTTGTTCTGAATAAAGCAACGATGCGCAGAGCGTCCTGGATGACCACTAAAACACGCCCTGATCCTGATTTCCTTTCAAGGCTCTAATCAGCTTCATTAAATTTTTGGAACCACCTTCTCACCTTCCTTTCATTCAAAGAGTCTTCATCCTCAAATTCAACCACTAAACGAGTAGCTTCAGCTGCTAAAAACTTCCGTTTCCAATAATGGAGTAAAATTACGACAATCTCGTACTTTACTGCCATTGTGAGCAAAGGAAAGCTAAAGAAGTACTGAGCCCGGATAGAGAGCATGCTGTTTACCAAATGATTTAGGCGGGATCAAACATGAACTTCTTATTACAATTCTTAGCTCCCGAATGTATATAACAGAGGAATTACCGTGCAAAGTTCAAACAGAAGAAAACGGTAATTTTGTCTGACTCATCCCATCAACTTTAAAATTTCACAGTTTTAATTGTTTAAAATTTATATGACGCCAATTAAATTTATGTTAGAATTTTAATACAAAATAAAAATATAATCCCGGCACAACTAAGTTATTTACAAGTACGAACACTTCAGAAATTATTGGAGTTGATAGAAATTCAAGTTTGCTCGTTATAGTAGAGTGATCTTGAACTAGCTGATTTAGCATAAATATAGAACATTTGCTATGAAAATTACTTTATCTCGCTCGAACCGAAGCCATTAGCTGGAGAAGACTGGCTGGCACACATGCTCTCCCTCGCTGGCAAAAAACAGCGCCCCGCTGTGAGCCTAATCATCTCTCCTGCTCCAGTATGACTGTGGGGCCCCAACTAAATGCTTAGTCATAAACTATCAGGCCTAAATAATGTGAGAGCTTCAAGTGGCTTTTCGAACAAAAAAGATTTTAAACTTTAGGAGTGTGCAAGCCATTCTATGAAACTGCCTAAAAATGTTAATTTTTTGTCAACATTTGTAGAACTGTAAAATTATCTAAACTAAACGGTTTCAATCAAGTAAATTAAAATTAATTTAAGGGATCCATCACTCAAACAATTAGTAACAAAACATTACTTACTCGCTAATAAATACTACTTGAATTGTTCCATCTGGTTTATACAAACTCACAATTACTTATTAGTAGTATTATTCATTTAATTGTGTAGGTATTTAGAGCTTTTTCATTTTTTTGAATTTTCTTTTTTTTTTATTATATTTCTTCATTCACACTTCTTAATCAGTCAAGAGGGTATATTTTAATAATTGTTTCTTCCAAGACATTAAAATAAAAAAATCGGATATTTAATGTGGAACAACCCAACACATCCATAGACGAAATAAAATGTGTTAATGTTGTGAAATCCAGTAAATGCGATCATAAAGCCATCTATATATTGCCCACGTTTGTGGTAGATCGTAATAATTACTCAATCTAACTTTTATTTGAAAAAAATATATATCTGTGAGGATCTAACATTGTTATTTTATCAAATTATTACTCATACTGTAACTGGATAGTAAATGTTTTAGTACACCCATCCCTACTGGCAGGTGAAATTTCAATCCAATTAATTTTTACAGTTTCTTGGCAAAATGCTTCATTATTTTTCAGGTGTTTACCTGTATTCTAAGTAGGGCCCACAAAATGTATAAGGATAAAAGTAAGCAGTGTTTAAAACCAAAATAGAATTACCGAAATTTTAAATTAATATGATTTATATATATGACCAATTTGACAATTGATGATCAATTTTGTATGAATTGATTCAAAATCACATCAGATATAACACATATTAATTTTAATCCTCGTACTGTATTGATTATATATATATATATATATATATATATATATATATATATATATATATATATATATATATTTTATCTCGTAGTAATGTAATTCTAGAAGACAAATATTATCTATTTAATGAATAAATAAATTTAAAAAAAATAAAAAAATAGAAAAATAGAAAATCTGATGTGCATTGTTTTAGGGTATTTTTATTCATCTGAACCATAAATAAGTAATATGTGTCATAATAGGGTTTAGTGGTAAAGTAAAAATAAAAGAACCTAATCGGCTCATGGCAAAAAATCTATATTTTTAAACTTCAATTTTTCAGCAATATTAGGTCACAGCTTATATATCCACAGCTTGGATGTAAATATAATTTTTCAAATTTATTTTTGAAAAGACCAAACCTTTTCATAAAACAGTTCGCTTCCTTCCATCTCGAAATAGTAGGATTTAGTATCGAATAAAAATGTCACATAAAATGTCTGAGTTTGTTTTGGCAGTCTCTGCATGAGAGAAACACGTCAAGGCGGTCTTTGAAGTAAATAACTCCGTCTAAATTGGTTTAGTATCCGCGGATATTTAGGACTACCTGTGATAATTTTGATTTTCATTATTTTAAGAATATCGGTAATATACATATCTATATATATATATATATATATATATATATATATATATATATATATATATATATATATATATATATATATATATATATATACAAACACACAAGAACGTTTTTAAGGCATATTTACTGGTTAACCATAAAAACGTGAATATACTTTGTCATTATCGAATAATTTCTGTAGTTAATTTATTGAGTTCTCTAAGTTAAATGTTTTAATACTGAAATATTTCTACAACATGTTTTGAAATTTTATTTAATTCAGACAGAGATAGTATCCGGTAAGTAGATAAATCATTGTGGCCTATTATATTTTAAATACAAAACTTGCCCGTGGAATAGTCAAACTTGTATTTGTAAAAGTTAAACTCTCTGATCTGAGCTTTGCTGCTAATATAAATATTATAAATATGTAATGAAAATCTTTTTAAATTATTTATATAGACTAGATTTCACTAAAATCAGTCAATGAAAATGTAAAAAAAAAAAAAATTAAAGCAAGAGAAAATTATATATCTTAATTTTATTTTTTTGTTTTGTTCGCTCGCCAAATATTGATTTTATCTTTTTTTCAATTGGTATTCATACATGAATCATGAAATCATTTTGATGAAGACTGCCATTATATCTTTATTGAACGTGATTGTTCTTCATTTATTTAATTTCGATTTACGCTCAGCATTTAGAAGCCAGAGAGGCGTTTAGAATTTCAAATTCTGTTATTCCATCCACTGAATGTTGAAAATTTTATTAGTTTTGTAATTTTGTCTTTGTTATTTTAAGGCATCTGTTTCCGCGTTGATTTGTTACAGCGGCCAATTATCTAAAATATGTTCAATTGGTTATTTGTTTGTACCTAACACACTTTTGGAATGTGATTGCTATTATTCATATTCGAATTTGTATATTGTTTATTTAATATTTTTATATAATGTTTTATGTATTAAATATAAATATAGCAAGAATGACAATAATGCATTAGTCAGATTGAAACATTTTTAATGAAAGGTTTAAAAAAAAAATCAATGAAAAACGAAATATCGGGGTAATATAAACTTAGAATGAAACAAAAAAGTACAAGCTGGAGTGGTGAAATAGTTAATAATGTTCATCTGTGATAAGGACAATATTTCCGTTTAAAAATATTTTTTTTTAAAGTATTTAATATTCTTATATTCCTATCTTGATTTTCAAACAGATCTAAAGATTTCGTGATTCATTTACCCGAAGTACCAATCGAACTTTAGTTTCCTCCAGAAAGTGTTTTTTTTTCTACAATTTTTGCCGTAATTAATTATTTATTGCATATAATTAAGGTGGATATTCAATTGTTATAAGACATGCTTAGTTCTATTATTCTAAATCTATCTAAGTCACAGAATAATTCTTCTCGTAACCAATCCTTACTATCCAAAATTCATTGTAAAGCCCTCAATGCTCTTTTTTATGTTACAAATAAATTTATCTATATTGATCTGAATGTCCCATTTGTTTCTGAATTGCCTCAAATCAAATTAAGCTAAATTAAATTAAACAAATTGAATCCCAAAAGGATACTCTTTTCAGATCTGCCAGGATCTGACGATTTGGCTATCCTTCCCAACATATTAGTTTTCATCCTTAAGGATACTATTTTAAGACATTTTTCAAATTACTATATATATATATATATATATATATATTATATAGTAGATTAATCGTTAATTGAATTTAGTTATTAATTTAAATAATTTGATACTTTTAATTTAAAGATACCTATCCTGTCATGGCAATTCCTCTCGATTCCCAATAACACTCCGAGTGGACTGAACATAATATGGCTGGCTTAGAGGCCTCCTAATGTTGAATTGTTATAGAAGTTCTACGAACTGGAATTCAAGTTGCTTACTTGTTATTGTAATAATTTTCTATTTCCTTGAGGTATATATTAAATACAGTTGCTAAATATCAATAAATTATTCTTTATTTTATATTTTTTTAAATATACATTTATTGAAATTTACAACTTTACAGAATATATACATCAAGTAAATATATTGACAACGATTACAATGACATGCTAAAACTTGAAACGGATTTGAGTGGTTTATGGAGCTTACTATGAAAGGATAGGTTTGGGCTAAATCAGCAACATATGGAACATGAAGATCTTTATGGATTAGTTTATTGGTGACAAACTAAGGAGCATTGAGAATTTTTCGAGAAATTTTGGATTGTAAGGATTGAATACGAGATAAATAGGATGGTTTAGTGGATCCCCAAAGCTCAACTCCGTACGTCCAAATAGGTCTAATCACAGTCATGTATATGAGACTTTTGTAATTAATTGGGAGCTCTGAACGTTTATCTAATAAATGTTGAAGTAATCTGTAACGACGGGCAGTTTCTTGTCGTTTTAGTCTTGTATGTGGATTCCAAGTAAGACGTTTGTGGAGTCCTAGGTAGCGGATCTGTTCGACAGGGATTAGTGGAATATTATTGAAGGATACTGTTGGACAGGAAGTCGTAGGTTTACGACGAAGGGTTAAGGTTATTTGGTGAGATTTGTTTGGGTTTATTTTGATTCTCCATTTTTGACACCATTCTTGAATGTTTAGGATATGGGATTGGAGTATTTGGGAGGCAATGAAGGGATCATTATTTACTGATAATACACATGTGTCATCAGCATAAGTGGTGAGGACAGTGGTATATATATATATTAAAAAATGTATTTTCCTAACTAAAGTTATAGAGAGAAATATCTGTTCAGGATAGGTAAAGAATAACAAAAAAAGTTTTAGTGGAAAGTTGGAAGACAACCCCTGTGATTGTAATCGAAATATACTTCTGCTGTTGGGAAGATAGTTGCCTATCTCAACTACAATATAGAAGTGCTTGTATAAATTATAAGATAGCCCCGGCCCCCGTTACAGAGTGGTCCGAATAAAAACTCTCCTTGGGCCTATATAAATTTCAACTTAGATAGGAATTGGATCGGGTCGTAGGGATCCTATCTATCCACTTATACCTTCATTGTTTCCAAGTTCTCCTACCCTCGTTTGTTGTTTTATATAGAATAAAGTTTTTTGAAATTACTAACAACCTTTGTTGCTTTTTTTTTGGGGGGGGGGGGCTTAACGTCCTTATGTACTCCAACTAGGACAGGAAGGACGGTTTTTATATTTTTATAACTGATGATGAATGTCAAAAATATTCAAAACAAATCTTTGCATAAAAATAATTCGAATATTAGTGAATGAATCAATCGTAAATAAAAAGAATTACTACATCAGAATTATATTTAATTATTTTAAAGAAAATTTATAAATATTTTATATTTATAAAAATCTATCTATATAAAAATGAATGTGTGTCTGTATGTCTGTACTCGATAGATTCAAAAACCATACACCCAATCGCGGGGAAAATTTAGGATATTATTAGGTATATCCCCGTGAAGGTTTTGAAATTTTTTTAAAAATCATATTCGGGGTTCTATTTAGGGTTCCCGAACAAATATCCCAAAAATATCAAAATAACATTTATTTTTTATAAATACTACTATAGTGCTGGTATTTGTAAACAATTAGCAATAAAACATATGTTCTAAATTAATCTACCATATATCTATATTATTGTATAAAAGAACAAGCCATTTTTCGTTTGTGATCACAAACCGCAAAAACTACTGAACCAATCTTTACAAAATCCTGACTACTTCATCTTCATAGTTGAAGGAAGGTTTAGCAACAAGAAAATTTACATATTTTATATTAAATTGTTGCTAAAAAGCGATTAATATGTGGTACGCAGTGAATTTAGAAAATTGACCGATATGTGGGGAGTGCCATTTAAGAGAGATCATAACAGGAAAGTTTTATATAGAGCTATAAATTGATAATAAAATTAGCTTAAGTCAAATAAATTGTTATAAAAAAAAGATATAAATATTTTGTGTGACGTGTGGATCCTAGGGATGTTTAATAATCGAACGATATGTTGTTAGTGGCATTCTGCAACAGAGTTTGCAATGGTAAAATTATTAAAATTTCAATGATTTCAAATTTATTTTTATGTTTTAGGTTTATTAAATAAATCGTACCATTGGTTGTGTGAAAGAGCAGTAATATTACCAACAAATACTATAGCGGAGAATATTAATAACATTATTATTGAAACGTAAATTGTGATATAAAGAATATCTCTATTGATAGGGTTGTAAGCACTGATAATGCAGTCCATTATCCGCCAGAGTTTCTTCCTAAAAAGTCTCTGTCTTTGAATATCCAATAATGATTTTAAGTAAATTTCAACCATGTAATCATTCCAATAATACCAGGTTGAAAATGACAGCTTTGAGTGAAAATATGTAGAAATATTGTGAGAAAATAATTCTCAACTGCGTGATAAGATTTTTGTTGTTAAAAAATAAAACTTCTATTATTCGTTAAACCTGTCTGAGTTCTTTACTTATAAGAGCGGGCGAAGCCGCGACTGGGGATGCTAGTTATATTATAAAAAACAAATGCTTACATTGATTCTGTAAAAAATGTCCAAAATCATAGTCCAAATATTTAAAAAAAAAAAGAAAAAAAAAAAATTCTACACTTTTCAATAACCTTGAATCCTGATTAAATATGTAGAATCTACAGTAGTATTACATGAGAAAAATATATTTATGTCAAGAAAATTTCTGATTAGTATCTACAGATTAGGTGATATTTATAAGAAAAATATTTTACAATAAATGTAGATTAATTATTCAGAACTTTTGGGAACTACCTAGCAGATCTGCGGTATTACAAATTTTATGATATCACAAGTATTTGAAAAGAAATTGACCTTAGTAGCATTGTGGAAGTTCTCTGATTTAGCCTTCTCTAGAAACGACGGAGATTTTTTTACGTATTCCAAAATGAATATGACATAATTTTATCAAATCAGACATTCATGTCTGTATACAAATATTGTCTTGTAATATTTTTATTGTATAAAACCAAAAAAATCGTGTCAGTCGGTCTCTATTTTCGCCAAGTGTTCAAACATAGAACAAAATATGAAATGGGCGGACGAGAAACCCACGAGTATTAACTCAAATAAGAGGGCAGCTCATAAGTCTCACATGGGCTGTATATTTTTTTTTGTCAGCACATTCCCACATTTTTCTCAACAGCCTATAGTAAACACATGTGGGAACGTTCGCAGCGCGAAACTATGCCAACAGTTGAGGGTATTTTGGACTCTTCTTTTGTAGTTTGCAAGATTGTCCCAGATAATCTAGTTTATTATGTTCTAAATTGATACCTGTTTTTTACTTTATATATCCCTGACTGCCGTGAAGAAGTCGATACTTCAAAAATGTACAGTTTTCCATGAAAAATTTTTGATCGTTTTCCAAAATCCTATTATTACTCTAAAAACATCATTTGTACCTAAATCAATAATTTAAAGGTGTCATTAAGAAGCACAACATGACCACCTATAACGCTAATATCTACTAATAACTATGAAGGCATGGTTAACTTATTTTTAAGGTAATTGAACTTATCGTCTTCTTCACGACAACCATCTATATAATGTTAACTATATCCAAAATATCAATTCATCTCTTTAGCATTGAAAAATTGATTGTTATAATTTCTCTGTTTATCCTTCTTTTTTTTCTGAACAGAGTATTTAAAAAGGTCAAATATATATAGAAATACAAATGTGTATACTTTAAATTTATAATTAGTTATATGAAATATTTGTCTCCTTTCAAGTTGAATCGGAATGCTAGCGAAAAGGAATTTAAGATCTACGGTGTTTAAATTTATTGAGCGGAAAGGAAATTTTATTTGGATCGATTTCAAAATTTCAAAATAAAAATCATATAAACATTTAACTGATTAGTCAAGTTTAAACTTACAGTCATATGCGAATAAATTATTAGTAATTGATGAATTATATGTCACTTCTATGAAAATTAGTTTGGCAGAAGACTAGTTTTAAATTTTATTATGTATAGACATATGAACATTTGAAACATTAGGAATTTGGTTGTGGTATTTTAATTTTTATATTAATATAAAAATGTAAGACACGAAATTACACTTGGTACTCACCTTAATAGAATATCAAACGATAGTGATTCTATAGTTGACTGTAGGAAGTAATGTAAGTGAAGAAATGGACAGGGGTGCAGTCAGGTAAATAAACACGTCCTTTTAAATAAAAAAAAAAACTTTATATTTGGCGTGCCGACGTTTCGGCCTGCCTTGCATGTCTTTTTCAGGGCTAAAATAACAAACAATTGGATATGACCAAGACGGTACGAAATTTTTTTTATTTTTAAATAAATAAATAAAAATAATTTAAAAAGGAAAAAAAAATGAATAAAAAATAATACAAAGTAAATTATTCAACGAAAAAATTAATTGCTGTTTACATAATTAAAAGATTTTTAAATTTAAAAAAAAACTTCATATTTGGCGTGACTAATATAATCTTCTAATTATGTAATCAGCTATTAATCTTTCGTTGAATAATCTACTTTGTATTATTTTTTTTTCGTTTTTAAATTATTTTTATTTATTTATTTAAAAAACAAATTTTTTTATCATCTTGGTCGCATCCAATTTTTTATTATTTTAGCCCTGAAGAAGACCTGCAAGGCAGGTCGAAACGTCGGCACGCCAAATATAAAGTTGTTTATTTTTCTTTAAAACAACGTTTTTATTTATTTGACTGCACCCCTGACCATTTCTTCACATACATGGATGTTTAACATTTGAAAGAAGCATTGTTATTAACTTAATATCACGGAATCGGCAAATTAATTGATTAATTCCTAATTCTATTGATTCTCCTATTTTATCATATACTGTTTTACATTATATTATATACTGTATTACTATGATTCTATTATGGCTACATCAACTAAATATTTTTTCATTAATAACTATGTAAATATGATGAAAATTAATATTAAATTTAAATGTTTTAATTGTGGTATTCAATTTTCTTCCCTCATATGGACTCGATCGAGTTGGCGCTAGAGTCTCAACGAACTCGTTATTGAAGGTTGTGAGTTCGAATCCCACCTGAAAGGGTTAAACTTTATTATGTGGTGGCCCTACGAAATGAATCATGACCTTCCCACTCTGGCTAGAATAGGTTGGTAACCTGTAGGATAACCCGTCCTTCCTGCACTTAATCCAATGGATAGTGTCGTCATTGAACCTTTGGCTTTGTCATACTCCAATATTCATACATTTATTTATACTTCCATCAATTAGATTTAGGTTCACATTATTACACAACCTTAATTATTTTGGTTAGGAATATTCATTTTAATTGTAATTTCATACTACTGGAACCCTTGATGCGTCTTAAATTCGGTACTTTGACAGTGGTGTACTGTTACTAGGATAACGGTTGTGAAAGAAAGGGAATTTCAACTGCCAGGTCTTTCCACCAACAAAGGGTACCCAATATATAGAGACTAGGTATACCACAGAAGGGTAAGCTTTCTTTATCCTGAATTCGATTTTGGGCTGAGATAACTAGATGAAAATAAATATTTTGCCTATAGTAAGATTCGATGTAGGGAAGTAGTTTGTAGTTACTAGTCTATTGCCATACCCACTGAACTATTGGACCCCACTGATTATGTAATTGCTTAATGTATGTTGTTCATGTTTTTTTTTTAAAGATCATCAATTTTAATTTCTAATTTTTTTTTTTGGTTTATTAATTTATTTTTATCATAATTCATATATTTTATAGATGTATTGGTATTTTGTTGCCTAAGTTTTATTTCAACCTCGTTCCTTTTACCTTAACATATATTTCTTCTCAGTTTTAGTTACTGCTGAACTTATGTTCTTTGCTAACTTTTTCTTTTTAGCCTGAGTGCCAACCTTGGGGAATTATTACTCATTATAAATTAAACGGATTCCTTTTTTTATTACTATTTACCAATTTATGATGTTTCGTTTTATTGCGATGCTTCATTTTATTGCTATTCCCTGATAAGAAATTCTACTTTATTTCTATCCTTAAACTATAATCTTCTATATTCCGCTTTTGACTTTTTTTATCTGTTGAATTGGTGATGACATAAGTTTAAAAAAATTGTTGTCAAATAATTTTTCAGACATAAACTTATATATATTTTCGCCCTGGCTCATTGTTCTTCCTTGGGAGCTTGAGATAAAATTGAGCAAAAAACGACCAATCATTGCCTCTGCAGGATGGCCTATCAGCTCCACATAATGATGATACCCACAAAAAATAAAAGTGGTTACCAGGGCAAATTGTTTCCACGTGTAACAGCAAAATGAAGCGGATTCGTTATACCCACATTGCTTAAGACTTCCTTTTGTGTGTAATCATGTGTCAGGGAGGTTTATTTTCGTTGTCAATCTACCTCGGGCTTTATCATTCTACAGTAATATAAATATGGTTCTATATTCCTATCAACCATCCTCAAATTTTATTCTATTACAAATATTATGGCAGATATAGATTCGTTAGTCCAACCCATCAAGTATTTTGGGTTTGATACTTGATTAGGAAATAATGCTTTTTTACTAATTTTTATATTAGGGGAAAAAATGTTTTTCTATACACTGAGCAGTATGTACTACAGAAGAACTACAATACTACGATCTTGATAGAATTACAAAATTTTAATTTTGCTTGGTGTTCCGCAAGGTTGCGTTCTTGGACCAGTCCTCAAAATCATCTACACTGCAGTACTTACTGCATTAATACTGATATTTTCCTAGAAATATTTGCTTATACAACCTAATCATAAAATGGCTTCCTATTATCTCCATATACGCTTTTATCCTATTAAAGATTGGTGCAGCAGATAGAGGATGAAAAGAATCAAAATGCACACTCGTAACTTTTACCATTCTGTAATAATTATATGCCCATGGCTAATGCAGTATCTTGTATTTTGGCATACCTCGGAGTAGACTTAAAATGCAAGAATTTAACAAACTTGAGCCGATTGTGCTGACTACTAAATAAAACATTTCAACCTCTCCATTGTTGACAATCCTCTCAAATACAAGACCATCATCTGTCATTTTATATGGACTTGAACTGTGGTGACAACCAAACCATCGGATATCAATTACATTTATTTCTCCTAATTTAAAGTCCTCCGAAATATAGTAAATGCTTCATATTACGTATTCAACAACATTGGGTTGGGTTTTCCGGGGTACTTTAAATATATTGGACATAGTGTGATTGTATTATTTTTCTTTCTCTTTTCTAGTTTATTCTTTTTACTATTATTATTTTATTTTATTATTTTTGATCATCTTGTATAGATAGTGTTTGTTAATTCATTTTGTTCTTATCTATATTCACTGTATATATTACATGAATAAATTCGTTGTCCTTTATAATAATTTTGGCCATTAACTCAAGACCATAGAATATTTCAGAATTGAACAGTCTATTAATATTTGCTTAGTTAATTATTCTCACTCATTATACACTGATAGGCAAATAATTCCACTTAATGTTTTTTATATTTCATATTTTTTTATTTTCTCGGCTAAAAGTTTCATTTTTTCTCAAGGTGTTTACGTCCCCATATTGTTTAATCCTTTAAAATAGTTAGGATTAATTAAAAATTAATTAAGTAAAACGATCTTAATTAAAAAAAAATTATAGAATTTTTACTTGATATGATTTATTACGGTTAGCATCAGAAGAGGCATTTCAAATAAATTTTGATGAGTTTATTCAAAATCACATTAGATCTTTACCCATCCAATGCAAGACGTAATGAACGCATACAGGGGATATAAATCTTGATAATCAAATTTTTTTTGTAAATTTTAAGTTGCTTGGAAATTTTTTTTTCAATAACGGTTGCTTTTTTTTTTTTTTTTTTTTTTTTTTTTTTTTTTTTTTTTTTTTTTTTTTTTTTTAATTTATTAATAATCCTAATTTGAGTGGAATATTTGATTTACGGTGTGCATAGAATGTATATAATTTTTTTTTTTTTTTTTTAAATCGTTATTTTATTTTTAAAATTAAACAAAAATCCTTTGACCTGGTTTATTATCGAAATATATCTAGATTTCTTGATCTTTATGGACATAGCTATAAAAATTATATTATCTATTTATTAAGTTACTATTACCAGAACTCTTACCATTTATTCCTATGGGCATAATAGCTAGTGCCTATATCCATTTCAATTTCCACAGTGGCGTGACTATTTGCCATGACTCAGGAAGAAGACTCCCATAGATTTCGCCCGAGCCAAGGTGGGAACTGACCTGATGCATGGAAAACGCAAACGTTTTCCCAAGATTTTCCTCTCGTGCGAGGCACATTAAACTACATATCTTGAGCATTGTTAACATGCACCTGTGCCTTGTGAAATTGTTAACAATGACATATTTTTTTCAAGGCAGATTTTTCTGTTTTTTAATATCTAATTCTGTATGATTCATGGAGGACACATTCTTCTGGACTTTCTCTATTCTTGTGTTTTTGTTGCTTCTTCATTGGCTTATGTTCTTTTATTTTCTAAGGGATATTTGTTTCGAATAAATTTTTTATCGCGGATAAAATGTAGTTTGATTATTATTGTTTTTTTTTTTAAGTCTATATTCATGTCAAAAATGGAGAATTGAAATAAATCCAAATAAATCCCAACAAATAACCTTTACCATTCGTCGTAAACCTACGACATCCTGTCCTACAGTATCCTTTAATGATATTCCTCTAATTCCTGTTGAACAGATCCGCTACCTGGGACTCCATTTGAACAAACGTCTCACATAGAATCCACATACAAGACTAAAACGACAAGAAACAGCCCGTCATTATAGATTACTCCAACATTTACTAGACAAACGCTCATCATTACAAGATACTCATTAACATGACAGTTATTAGACCTATATGGACATACGGAGTTGAGCTTTGGGGCTCCACTAAACCATCCAATTCTTCTCGTATCCAATCCTTACAATCCAAAATCCTTCGAAAAATCCTTAATGCTCCTTACTTTGTCACAAATAAACTTATCCATAAAGATCTAAATGTTCCTTATGTTGCTGATTTAGCCCGAACCAGATACCAATCCTTTCATAGTAAACTGCACTCCCACACGAATCCATTAGTCTCCCAACTTGCTTCACATTCGATACCTGATAACCCACCGAGGCGTCTGAAAAGAAGATGGCCAAGAAACCTTCTAGTTTAGAACCTTTATTGAAGTGCTACTAGTAAGTAGTTCTTTACAAGTGATTTACATGCCATTATAATCATTCCCTCAAATTTACTTGATGTATATTGATGTACAGTTGTAAAAATCAATAAATAGTTAAATAAAAAAAAAGTCTGTATTCAGTCTAAAGAGTATGAATAAGCAATGACCTACTTCAATATTAATTTCGTTTTCATTTTTCATTAGCTCTAAAGTTAAAATCCCCGTATTAATAAGTTAACAATTTATTCCAAAGCTATCAGAAGATAATTAAAAAAAAAATCTTTTATATTATGAAAAGTAGTGTAGAGGGAAATTATGCGTTAATGAACAATTAATAAAAAAATTTTAAACTAGTTAATATAATCTATTAGTAGCCTACATCTAGCTTAGTATATTTTTAAATAGACGTAATATTACGTATATTGCTATACAATTATGTTCCTAATTTTTTTGAAAATATGTATGAAGGCACGGTAGAGTTGGCCAAAATTTAATCATAGCTATATAACAACTAATTTCCTAGAATCAATCACCTAATTTATTAATGATTAAATCTTTCATTCAAATAACCATTAGTTCATTAAAATATCGGCTGAAAGATTTAATCATAATTAAATTAGGTGATTGAATCCAGGAAATTAATCATCAGATAGTTATGATTACATTTTGCTGCTAAATTTTTACTTGCTTGATTCATTTTTTTTTTTTTTTTTAAATATTCAAAACTACTTTCACGGACTAATCATTTGTTTTTTTTTCCTCTTAATATTGAACTATTTTAGCAAAAAATCATAAACGTAATGTTTAACATTATTCCTACTCGAGGTAGAGAAAGCGACCAGTCTGTCTAAATTATTCGAGTTGTAAAAATACTTATTAAAAGTAAGTAAGACATTTAATATTTATAGAAAAATTTATGAACTATAACTTTTAACTGCCGTTCTCAGATGAAAAAAATAAAATAAATCAACTAAAACAGCCTATTTAATTTGTTTTTATTACTTTTTTAATATAATTTCTCTATTCCCTCACTAATGAAGACAATTTTATATTGTATTTTATTATTCATATTTTTATTTATAGGAAAGTTAGTTCTTATTAATATTGAGTTGTTTGGAAAAACAGGCTTTCTTTAATTTATCCCATTATATTTAAATTCTTTATATATATTAGAATATTTATTTTGTTTGGGTGACAATATTTATTTTAACTCTCCTAAACAAAATGTTTTTTACTTGCTTAGCATTTTACTACTTGGAAATTATTTAATCTTTACTTACATGTTTACGCGATATATAGTATAATTTTGTTTTACGAGTTCGATATCGGTCGAAACAGAGCCTAAAGAGCTAGAAACATAAATAAGTGCGGGCAACAAAATCGTGAGTGTGTGCACCGTTTGACAACAGTTTGAAAATTTTCGAGGGGCAGACTTCAGGTTTGAAGACAAGGGAGTTCGTGGCAGGACTTCTTGTCTGGGTGGCGATATTATTCGAGCTTGGTTGGACGAAATTCACAGGTCTGTTCAAAAATTTGATGATGTTCAAATCAAGTCAATCGAAAGAGCTACAGTGCGCTATGGGGAAAATAAATGTATGACATTTTTTGTCGTTACGAAATCGGTTTTTTGTCCCTGCCTCAAACGTTCTTTTCTCCAGACCTCCAGCCTACTCACTACCATTTTGTTTAGGACTAAGGGTTAAAAAGTTTATTGATCAAAAGTATATAGTTATCAGAAATGGTTAAAAATATGGATTCCAAATTCTATTCGAAGCAAGTTGGCAGAAATAGTCTAGGAGACAATGACACATTTATTTAACGGACGAATTTAAAGCTACTGATAGTCTTAATTGATGTCGGATACAATTAGGATCTCCAAGTCTTGCAGTCCCAAGAGGTGCATTTCTGGTGACATTGGAAGGATTCAAATTGGTCAATCCATACAACGGGAACATTAACAGCTGAAATTTATACAACATCTAAATTACATCCAGCAGGTCATAAGCCTAAACGAAAAATCGGTAAAATTTACTGTAAAACCTTATACATGAAATTTTTATCATGTCCCGTAAGATATCCATGCCAGCACGCTAAATGTGTATGTTTTGGCAAAACATAACAATTTTTATATGTTCAGTGGGCTGGCATAGATATTTTACGGTTCTTGATCAAAATTTCATATATATATATATATATATATATATATATATATATATATATATATATATATATATATATATGGTCTGATAGTAAATTTACCAAGCTTTCAGATGAAAAAAAGTTTTGGATCGAACAAGTAGTTTCGGAGTTATACGTGTTTTAGCGGAGAAGTCTTTGATGAAATGTTTGTGAGCATTTTTTTAGGGATTTTAGCTTATGACCTGCTGGGTGTAATTTAGCTGTTGTATAAATTTCAGCCGTTTATGTTTCCGTTGAATGGAATATCAAAATTTGGCCAATTTGAATCCTTTATCCTTCCAATTTCACCAGAAATGCACCCGCTTGGGACTGCAATGACTGTCAGTTAATATTATTCGTAGCTTCACGATCGTGCGTTGTCTTCTAAACTAAAAGAGGAATGAAGAGTATTTTGATTCCTGAAAATATTTTCTAATAATTTGTTTTATAGTTTTAGTTCATAGTTGGGCAAAATTTAATCTAATAACTAATTTCCTGGAATCGACCACTTAATTTAATAATGATTAAATCTTTCAGTCATTGTTTAGTGAACAAAATATTTAATCATTATTAAATTAGGTGGTCGATTCCAAGAAATTAGTCATCTAATAGATATGATTAAATTTTACCCAAATCTGTTTTAGTTCAAAAACATAAACCAGTATTAATTTCTGGACAACCCATTGCCATATTTAATGTTACAGATTTTTGCTAACCTAAATTTTTAATTTGTTTTTCACACATGGAGCGTTTATGATATCCTGCAACCTAATTAAGTTCTTTTTTTTTAATATATTAAGTTTATACTAGAACGTTTCATAAAAGGTGAAATAATGCTGAGCAGCACTTTTAATTTTTAAGAAATTATTCATTCGGAAAGTGCTTCTTCAAATCAATAGACAGATGCAAAAAAAAAAAAAAAAAAAAAAAAAAAAAAAAAAAGAAAAAAAAAAAGAAGATTACAAAAGCCTAGTAATCATAGCCATTGAATGTTATTTTTTGGTTTCGAAACTTAAAAGAAAACTTGTAAGTCTTGAGGACCAATTGCCCTGGGGTGCAATTTTTATGTTTTCTAGTTCTTTTGAATTATAACAATTTTTTTTAACAAACAGCTAATCTAGTAGTTGCTTCATTGACGAATCAGCCTCGAGTGGAATAATACCATCCTATACCATCTATTCTTGTTTCAAGATGTTATGTAACTTATTCAGTGAGGCAACGGAGTCATTTTACATTTGCATTAGAATAATAAAATCGTTAATATGTGCTTTTAGATTAAATAGTAATTTATTCGAGAGTATGATGATTTTTTAAGTGGAACTTCCTTTCTTGCATCAGACCGCAACATGCTACACTCTGTTGATTTTTATGAGGAGTAAAACCGAAAATTGTTGACCTTGGTAACGTATCTGCATCAGTAATACGTGATGATGAAACGTGTGCTTTGTGTGCTTAGTGAAATACCATAAATCAGATTATAGTGAAATATAGGAGAAAAAGAGTTTCTGATTCTTGACCTTAGGAAACACCGTGGTCAACGCTCCAATCATCTGATTTTATGTCATGATTGATGCCAGGTCCTAAAATAGAGATTTTACCTAATTATAAAATTTTAAATTATTAAAGCTTTTAGATTCAGTGCTGAATGATGCTGATTTCTGGTCCCTCGGAAAACTCTGGTATCTTTACAAATTCACTTCCTTCTTAATTAGTTATATGTCCCCGTATGGCAGGTAAACAATCGAAATGCATAAGGTGAAAACAGTAATTGATACGATTTATTGCATTTATTTCAGTTCATTTGTATTTTCATTCCAATTTTACTACCTTATTTTTACTTAGTCGTTATGTCTTAATTTATTCACATTTAGTCACATGTAAGTTTAGGATATAACAATTATACATTGCATTATGAAATGTGCAGTCAAATTTCGATTTTAAATCATAATTTAAGTTTATCATATAAAAAGTATAATAATATTTCCTAACCATTTGTTAACAGATCTACAATAATATTTTTACATTACTCCTATGCAAATTCTAGGAATTTTTTTTTTTTTTTTTTTTCAATGATATGATTAAATTTTACCCAAATCTGTTTTAGTTCAAAAACATAAACCAGTATTAATTTCTGGACAACCCATTGGCATATTTAATGTTACATATTTTTGCTAACCTAAATTTTTAATATGTTTTTCACACATGGAGCGTTTATGATATCCTGCAACCTAATTAATAAAAGGTGAAATAATGCTGAGCAGCACTTTAAATTTTTTAAGAAATTATTCATTCGGAAAGTGCTTCTTCAAATCAATAGACAGATGCAAAAAAAAAAAAAAAAAAAAAAAGAAGATTACAAAAGCCTAGTAATCTTTGCCATTGAGTGTTATTTTTTGGTTTCGAAACTTAAAAGAAAACTTGTAAGTCTTGAGGACCAATTGCCCTGGGGTGCAATTTTTATGTTTTCTAGTTGTTTTGAATTATAACAATTTACTTAGTCGTTATGTCTTAATTTATTCACATTTAGTCACATGTAAGTTTAGGATATAACAATAATACATTGCATTATGAAATGTGCAGTCAAATTTCTCAGGCACAAATAGCCGATCAAAACGAGCGTCTATAACATTTTGACCTAGATGTTTTCTTATTTTTGTCGAAAATCATAATTTCGATTTTAAATTATAATTTAAGTTTATCATATAAAAAGTATAATAAAATTTCCTAACCATTTGTTAACAGATCTACAATAATATTTTTACATTACTCCTATGCAAATTCTAGGAATATTTTTTTTTTTTTTTTTTTTCAATGATATAAGGAAAAACAAATATATATATCCAGGGAAAATTTGGATTTTACTTTAAAAAACAAATCAATTAATGGATCTTTCATGATCTAATCATCGGATTAAGTTGTATTGATGGATCAAAACATGTATCTCTTGCAAAAATATGGTTCTTTGATAAAAAAAAAAAAGAAAAAAACTTGCATCAAAAAAAGAACTTTACACTCATCTATGATTC
Organism: Euschistus heros; assembly: GCA_003667255.2. Classification (NCBI taxonomy): domain Eukaryota; kingdom Metazoa; phylum Arthropoda; class Insecta; order Hemiptera; family Pentatomidae; genus Euschistus; species Euschistus heros. Next base: position 321,902 of record RCWM02000454.1, on the reverse strand, counting down.
GTTTTTTTCCATGTCATGAATCTTTCAGCATGTTGTGGCATATTTCCTTATAAACACTGATTTTCCCTCAGCTTCCAGGGTTTATATATTTTTTATTCTTTTGAGTGACTAAGAAACTCCACTTAGATCAGGTTTTCTACCTAAAAATTACTATGTTATTGTAGTAAAGTTCAATGATTTCAAAAAGATATAAAGAAAAAAAACCGGGTTGTGTTGTTTATGTCGCTATTTCTTCCTATTTACGTTATTAGTTCATTGTCGTCAAAATTTTATAGATAATTAATATTTCAAGGTTATAATGACTTTATAGAAATAATGTTGCTTTTAAGAGAAATAGGAGATTTGTTAATTACAATGACGATATAGTATATTAATCTTTTTCTAGTAATAAATTGTAAACACCAGTCCGTGTATATTACAATTACTTTACAGACTCCATGGAGAGGAGAAAGGGTTAAATTTTTTAGCTATTCACGTTTTACAATGTCAGCTGATTATATAGTCAAATAGGAGTCTTTCTTGTTTTACGTAAATGTTGTATATAATTAAGTTTGACCTATTATATTTCGTGAAACTATAATTAATTATCATAACAGATTTTATATTAATTTTGCCTAACATCTATTTAGCTACCAATTTGCATACTGGCCAAGCAGCCGTCAATTATTAATTTCGCACAAGAGCCCTCAACCTATTCATAAAGTCTTCTAGCGGGGACATGCTGGTATCCTGATTGTCGCTGATGGCGGTCAGTTAGCAAGTTATTAGTTAACACAGCCAACTGCCGCGTGGTTAATTGGCATATCCACCTTGTTATGGAGTAAATTAATTGCTACAATAAACTGTGTCCCTGCTTCGCATTTATCTTGGGACCCTATAACCTCGCTGGGTTTCTGGTCATTTGTTATTCGTTGAGTGGATACATTGATATTTGTAATATATTATAAATATTGACAATTAATTGTAGACAAACAATATCTGTCAATTTTAGCAAAAACTTGTAACAATTAGACCTGTCATACCTGTAGGTGTGTCCTCGCCTAGAAAAATTGAAATCAAATATGTACCGCTTTCATCTTCTGTTTTAACTATATGGGTTAGGCTAACGGAGTATTAATGGTTTTGTTGCTACATCATTGAAAAATATAAATAGTCTTCATAATTTACTGATAGGGAAGCTGAACATTTCTATTCGTTTGCAAAAATATGGACATTCTACAGTTAAACTTATAATAGTTTACGTGCTTTTTATAATCGCCATTGTACTAAACCAGAAAAATTAGGTAAATAGTTTAATTGTTATGTAGTTGTTGGATTAACTAATAACACTTTTTTAGTAAGCTGAAAATGGGAGTTAGTGCCCCGAAACATGTAGTTGTACATTTGTGAATAAATGAAAATTATGTCATTCAAATTGAATTAGGATGATTCTTATGTCTTAACAGTAGAAATAAATAATATTTAGGAGTTCTAGTTTTCCATATTGTTCTAGTTGTATACATATTTCTACGCCTCCCATCTTTCGACGTAAGTTTGTGCAGTGTTTCCATCGCAGTTAGAAATGCTGTTGTCAGATTAAACATTTAGGAGTTGATATTTTTCAACCTTTACAGACGAATAGAAATGTTAAGCTTCCCGAACAGTAAATTTGGAGGCTATTTATCTATTTCAATGATGTACCAGCAACACCATTAAGTATTCTATTAGCATAACTTATATAGTTAACACAGAAGATGGAAGCGGAATATATTTGATTTCAATTTTTTTTAGGCGACACCTACAGGTATGACAGGTCTATCCGTCAGGTCAAACTAAGAATGTAGATTAACAATAACTCAGATTTTACAAAAATATACGGACAATCAGCGGAATGTTTGGCTTGATGGAAAAATCTGTAAAAGCGACGTTTCAGGTCATATACCCAGCGGTACTTCTTCCTTGGCATTCGTTTATCTAAGTAAAGTTATGAAAATGCATCTCTTATCCATCTTCTTTTCAATCTCTTTTTTGTATTCTTAGGTATAGAGGTGTTGGTCCTAGCTTCTATTATTTTTTTTCTGGCGTAGTAAATTTTGATGGAACCGTTTGTAGTGAAGTCCGCATGTACAATCATTTTCTTGCACCCACTTTATACATACATTTAATAACCATTGCTGCTCTCCAGTCTGAATCTTATAATAATTTATTTATTTACAGTTCATTTTTTAATGTATTTTTTACATCAGATATTGTTTTATCTACTTAGCTATTTTTTCTGAATTTTAATTTAAAAAAAAAACATTCAATCTATTACTTTCTAATAGTTGAGGTTTATTCTACTTGTGCTTGTTCAATTGAATATTGTTCTGGTCTAGTTGATAGTTATAGGTTTGACGAAATTGATATCCTGAGATCTGTCAACTTAGATTCACTTTGGAGCAATTGTTGAATTAATTATTACTCGCCTTGGATTCGGTAACTAAGGCTGTGCTGAGGTTACACGGAATGGAGTGAATAATACTCAAAGTTAGTGAATAAATAACTAAATAGTTTCCTCATCCTAGATCACCGCCTCCCTTCCCATAGACGTTCACATTGACAGACTTAATCCCCCTGCATTATATATCAAAGCTGAATCTGTTTTCGAACTCGGTAGTGCTTCGCCCCGTAAGCCCTTATTAGGAGCCAGCAGCGGGGCTCCTCTGCTTCCAGGACCGATTAGTGCAGAGATGGTGGTGTAATCAAGAATTAATGGTCGGAAACAATCGATAAGGGCTTCAATCCTCTTCAGCCAGGAGTTGGCCGCTACAACTTGGAAGAAACAAGTTAAGCCTGGCTCGGATCTGGTTTGATGGGCTCTAAGTTGTACGGTTAAACTTCTCAGCTTTCCCGTTGCCCCAAACTTTCTACAAGTTGGCTAGAACCAGTCGTAAATCCCCTTGAAGGTTGTGATTGAAATAACCAATTGTATGTTGTTGGTTATCTTTGTTGAGGCGTTTAGCACAGGTTTCAAGCAATTAAACCGTACTGTGGTAGTTTGGCAAGAATTAGGATTGATGAATTATTTGCCACTTTTTATTTATTTCCCTCTTTATTCTATTTAGTTTTTTTTTTTTTTTTTTTTTTTTTTTTTTTTTTTTTTTTTTTTTTTTTTTTTTTTTTTTTTTTTTTTTTTTAATTCCACAACTATCACTCATCCTTTGGCAACATGCAGAATTGATCATAGCACACAAGACATCCATGACCAGGCATGAATGAGGTCCTAATTTTAACGGAGTAGATCTCTCAACCTACTCTTTTTTGTCTTTTGTGGTATTCTCTGGTATGTTTTTCGAGGCCATAGTTTGTATTAGGTTAGTTGTTGATATATCCGTAGAGTTTGTCACGAATTCATTTGTATTAACATTCCAGGATAGTTGTGTAACGAGCCTTAGTACTTTTGTTTTGTTTTTTTTGTTATTCTATAAATTTTTTCGTCTAAATTGGAATTAATAAGTAAGTATAATTATTTAGTCCTTGCACAGTTTTCAATGTTGATCGTTTATGTAATAAAGGGTATAAAAGTATCAGTCTTTTGTAAAGGCTTAAGCGTTTCCGTTTCACATTTGTGCCCTATGCCATCCTTCTGTCGAGCATTAGTCCTATTTTTGATTGATAAAACATTTCAAAAGATTAGCACTTTTCTGCATAAATTGTTTCATAAATATTTAATTTGAGAATATTTTCCTCGCGAAGTATTTGTTTCAATCCCGAGTCTCTGTTAAATTGATGGTTATTTTCGTTTTTAATAAAGTTGGAATTCTGCGTCTTATTGTTGTATCCTCTTTTAATCTGTGTTTTTCTGATGGCCCAGTTTTTTCCGTTTACGCTGAAAAAATATATTAAAAATAAAGTTCGACGTTTATATGTTTCTATAAGCGTTTAACTAAAATGCAACTATAATTAGGTTTATAAACACAATTAGAGTTTGCAACGGAACAAACCATTCTTGTATTTTTTGAGACCATGGTTCTTTTGAAATAGTCTACATCACTATTCACTCCTGCGCTTCAGCTCCAACTAGTTATATTGTATATTTCTTGAATGCTTTCTTGAATGCTGCTATGGTTTTAGAACTGACAATATATTTGATCCATCACTTGCAATAACGAAATCTTCTGGTTTCCTACATATCTAAAATCTCAAAACAACATAGTGATCATCTGGAGATTTATAAATTTTATAATGCCCATCACTTACAATATAAGCGTTTACTGCAAGTTCTGTTATTATATTATTTTTTACTGTCATATTGTTTATATTCAGGTAAAGATGAAATAGCTTAAAAGGCGCCAGTGTATCACAGTTTAAATATTTCTGGATTAAATATTTTAGCTTATTCATGTTTAATCAGCTGATCTCCAGATTAATTGCAGGGGATTCTATCTCTTCTAAGGCTTACGTACGATCTGAAGAAAGTATCTTTTAACGATAAAGAGATATATATTATTTTTTTTTTTTTAATTGTTTTTGTACATAACAAAACCTCGTTAATTTGCTGTTGACCTTAAGAGATTATTTGTTATAAAATAATTCTATAATAATAAATAGTGTTAATCCTATTTTTTTTAATTTTTTGCCCCCCTTTTTTTTATTAAAAAATATTTGTTTGAATAAACAGAATCGATGGACCCACTGTTCATATTTTAACCTGTTTATTTCTGTATGGGAAATTAGTTTTTAAATTATAACATTTTTTATGTATTCAATCCTCCGAAAAACGCAGGAGATCACGAATTCTACAGCGTCTAAACATACAAACTTATTCACTTCAAAACCATATATGCATACGTCATAGAAATATGCGGAACTCAAAAATATAAAAATAAAATAAAAGTCGTTCGATAAAAGTTCTAAAACTAATCACTTTTCACCAAATTCACATAATAACGACTTACATTCTTGGGTCTTTTTTTATTTTTATTGAGAACAGACTTTACTCGACTCTTGCATCATTGCATTATATGCAAGGATTATTATTATTTATCCTTGATGAGAGGTCTGTAACAACCCGAAACTCTTAGGACCTATTAATTTATTAATTGTTGAGGAGATAATGAATTTTATTTTTTCCATTTGAGATTCATTTATTTTACAATAAACAGAACAAAAACTTCCCGATGGTTTCTTTTTAAAATTTAGAAAATGTACAATGTACAAAAAGACAGACTTTAAGAAAACATAACTTAAAAGTTTTAGCTTGTTACATTTTTTTTTAATAAAAAATGTAAATGTTGTGTATGCTGAAATGCCTGAAAACATGCACAGATCTTGGGTTTGAGATCTGCTCATACTGTTCATCTTATCTGTTGAAGGTGCGGTTCCTTATACATAGGAGACGTTATTGTCTCAAATACATAGTTATATTGTCAGCATATTCATCTTTGCTGATAATAGAAGTTTTTATAGTTAGAAGAAAAAAAAAATGTTATTCTAAGTAACGATAGATAGAACAATTCTATTACTCTCAGAGATAGATATGCTTTGTTAATACTAAAAAGGAAAGAATGACATATTGCTGCACGACTTTATTGGGTTGCTATACACACAGATATATTTCTATACACCGATTTAATTATAGATAACTATATTCTAATTAACAATAAGATAACTATAATTCATATCATTTATTATATTGGTATAATTGTAATGTATAACATACGATGCAAGGTATCCTAAGACAAACCAATAAATTTTATTTATTTTTTTATTTATATCAATTTATTGAAATTGACAACTGTACAATTATATACATTAAGGAAATTAGCTGATAACGATTAAAAATTTGTCAAAGCTTGAAAAGAACTACTCATCAGTAGCACTTTAATAAAGATTCCACACTAGAAGATCTGTAGGCCATCTTCTTTTAAGATGCCTCGGAGGTTTATCGGGAATGGAGTGGGAAGCAAATTACATTCATGTAAATAAGTCTTTTGTTATTAATTGGGAGCTTTGAACGTTTGTCTAGTAAATGTTTAAGTAGTCTGTAACGACGTGCAGTTTCTTGTCGCTTTAGTCTTACCAATAAACTTATATATATATTTTTCTCTTTTACTTTTTATTTTCATTTGTTTATATATTTTTTGTTTTTTCTTATTTATTTTATTTCTTTCATGATCATTTCCTTTATATTTTCTCATTCTTTTCTTCCTTTAACATTAATATTATTTCTGCCTAATATATAAATATGCACATATAAATAAAAATTTAGAAAATCAGCCTGTTCTATATGCCATGTACGTGGTGGTTTATATTTATATATTTAATACCCAGAGATTCCAATTTATGTTTTCGGCCATCATCGCAATGAAAGATCATTGAAAATACTTTCTTAATATGTTTTACGTAGTTTCTTTGGAAACTAAATTTAAATCTAGCCTCATTCCTGTATTGGTTCTCATTGATAGATAAAGTATAGTTAGCCAGCCAATAGATACAGAGCTAATCGATACAGAAGAATAGGCAGTGTAAGAACCTATTAACCTTTATGTACTTTTTTTTGTCTTTCACAACCTGTATTTTGCAGCCTGAATATGGTGATTTATGTATAAAAACTACAAGTAGTTTATAAAGAAATTTATATTCGCCTGGAACCTTCCCTGGCGCTATCGTGACACCAAGAAACGGGCATTAAATTTAAAATTTATCAAAGAGCAGGCGAGGACCTTATCGTTAAGAGTTGGGCGTCACGCGATCCCAGGTCACACAATGGCTCATCCAACTTAGTCCACTCCTATCTCGAGATAGCGCCTAAGAAATGTGTCGGTGCATTCTTAGTGTGACGTCTATATCTTCCTTGCAACTCCTCGACTTATTGCATGTTGGTTCGCGCTGGAGTTTAGTCATGGTTGGAGTTATGACTCAAAGTCCACTGGAATATGATTCATCCAGCAGAATGGATTACTGGCATGGAAAACTACCTGACCCTATTTTTTTCTTTATATTTCCTAGAAATATATCTGCAATTAGCTGTAAGCTAGCGAAAAAAAAAAAAAAAAAAAAAAAAAAAAAAAAAAGAAGAAACTGAAAGGGTGTATTTAGGAAAGGGTTTATAAGTAGTGGAAACTGAAAGGGGTCTTTTAGGAGTCATGTTCTTTACGATGTAGATAACAGCCTATTAGCTGGAATAAGCTTCCAATTTATTCCCCTCAATCACGACTGATCAACTAATATAATTACTATAATTATTATTATAATGTGGTAAATATACTTCAACAGCTCAATTATTTTGTTTGATACTAAATAACTAACGTCAGGATTTCCAAACTTCGGTTTAGGAGACATTGGAATAAGAATTGTATTTTAATTATTGACATATACTAATATATTAATGATACAATACATTTTATTTGGTCTATAAACGAATATCATTTGAAGGGTTTAATGGATGAAGGGGCTATGTAACATTTTATTTTTAAATTCAATGTAATTCATTGGCTGAAGTAGTTATGTTATGAAGTGGTTAGGTTGCAAAATATTAATATGTATTTCAAAACAACTAGAAACAGAGATATGAAGAAGATAAAAAAATAGCATTTAAAAAATATAATTATTTTAAGTATTTTTTAATAAAAAATAATATGTAAAAAAAAAAAAGTAAATTTATAAAATAGATGAGCTTAGTTGGGTTTTAACAGGAATAAGAAAATTAAATGTGTAAAATTAAAAAAAAAAAAATAACCATAACCTATTAAAAGAACAAAAAAGATCAATGGATCAATGAAATTGAGCTATGTACCATTTTCCTGCTAAAGGAAAATGTTATAATAAAACCTAATACATAAATTACTCAAAATAATGTTTCGTTACATAACCCCTTCATCCACTAAACCCTACATTTTTTTATTAGTTTTTCATTAATTCATTGTTGTTTTTTTAATTGTTATTGTTTTTGTTTTTTATTATTACATTTTTAATTTTCTTATTCCTATTTGAACCCAACTAAGCTCATTTATTTTACAAATTTACTTTTTTTTTTAAATATTTACAATAATTCGGTATATTTTTTTAATGCTATTTTTTTCTGATACAATAATTGATTATTGATATAATCATTATATCAATTATTATATTATAATAATATAATCAAATTGATTATACAGTATGTAGGTAATTCCTAATTTTGTTTCTTGTAGTTCTTTATAAATGATTTTAACTACACTGTTTTTTTTTGTTTTTTTTATTGTTGAATTAATTATGCGTTCGGGATTATGACGGAAAAATGTGGACTGCTCACTGAGGTTAATAGGAACACAATAAATAAATCAGCCTGTAAATAAACTATATACTTTTTTTTTTATGTAAATGTTCTTATGTCTATGAATTATATATTATATGGAATTTTACTGGTACATACACCATGTGATATAAACAAAAATACAGGTTTTCAGTTATAATATTTATATTGGGAGGCATGGTTGCCCGGTGAGTAAGGCACAGTACTCCTGTAGTAAGGCACAGTTATAAAATTATTTTCTGTTAATACTGCCTCGGCACGACTTCGGGGTCTGCTGACACCTCCTGGGGCATTCCCAGCCCGTTTAAAGTGGCTACCCTTAAATAGGGAAAACCAAGCGGATAGAATGGGATTAAGATTTTGGCCAAGAAACAGGACTACCTTACCCAAGAGTATTAAACCCAAGACCATTTTACGGGTCTTAGCGTTTTTTATTTTCAATTGAGGACAGTTCTTTAAAAACTGAACATGTCTATTTTCGGGCTAATTTTTTTCATTTTCCGTGAAAGCCTTGTGAGCTGCATACCCCTCTATACTTTTTTCTTTTAGTAGACATCTATCAAAGATTTAAATAATATATTTTTTTGGATTTAATAGCATTTTTTAAAACAGTTTTTGAAGTGGACATGTTCAGTTTTGAAAGAACTGTCCTAAATTATAATCAAGGTCCATTTTATTATAAACTCCTCATTGTACTCGTTGTATTGTATTTATATATTAAATACTGACACTACTATCTGCCATTGCCGGTATGGTATAATTATGGTTAAGGTTTTATTAATTATTTTATTAAATAGAAAATACTTAGTTTTGATTGAATAGTAAATATTTGGTGCCTAGGAATGAGTAAAATTATACCGCTAAGGTCTTTAGTTTGTCAAATAAAATAAAGGTTTAAAATTTTTAGATATTATCTTCTATTGGTTTGTACCATTACTCCAGTATCTATCGTTTCTATATTCATCAGTGTTCTCCGACATTTATCTAGTAAAACCCTCAGTAGGTAACCCCCATTACCTGTAAATTATCTTATGTAAATTAGCATATCTTAATAACTATACTAATATTCACAATAATGAATAAAGCTAATAACACTCAATAATTTCCTCAATAGATTGCACAATATATCTTGCATATTTCATAGGCTATAAAATTTCTTATTATTTTACTTTATTTATTTATTTTTTATTAGATGCAGCTTTATAATTATAAACAATAACTGCCCTTGTTTAAGAGGGCTCTATTATTTTCTCATAAATAGGGATCACCTCATGGCTACGTAGCTCATTATCATTGTGCATAATCTATTATAAGCAGAAAACCAGTTCATTCATTGGAACCGGGTTCATTGCTAAACAGGATCCTTCACTTATGCTAAATATCTTATAAATATTGCAATTTGCTTCAATTACAATGTTCCTCATACGACAGGGTAGTGTTAAGATGATCTCAACGTTCCTGCAAAAAAAAAAAAAAAAATCCAATGTTAATTTATTCTATCTCTAGAATTGTATTTATTTGTTTTTTTTATAGTTTGTGATTTTTTTTTATCTTTAATTTATTAGATCAGCATCGTATATTTCTTGTCTAGCTTGTTTTATACTTGCAATCCTTGTCATCTGAAAAAAAAAAAAAAAAAAAAATGACTTCTGAAGCTGCAATTTTGGTTTATTTTGTGAAATTAAAATTTTTATACGCGTTGGTCAATATGTCTAGACAATTCTTCTGTGAATCTAAATATATATATATATATATATATAGAGATAGAGAGAGAGAGAGAGAGAGAGAGAGAGAGAGAGAGAGAGAGAGAGAGAGAGAGAGAGAGAGAGAGAGAGAGAGAGAGAGAGAGAGAGAGAGAGAGAGAGAGAGAGAGAGAGAGAGAGAGAGAGAGAGAGAGAGAGAGAGAGAGAGAGAGAGAGAGAGAGAGAGAGAGAGAGAGAGAGAGTGAGAGAGAGAGAGAGAGAGAGAGACGTAATAATTTCGAGTTTTAAGTTTATCTGATCGAAAAAGTAAAGCTTCTCCAGACAAATTCAAATTAAACAGTTTCGAACGTTTGTCTAGTAAGTGCTATAGCCTATGTAACAAATTAAAATGATACTTGTTAAACTTATTAAACAAAATGTGAGTAAAAAACGTAATTGAATATATGTAGCAATGTTTATGTAATCCAGGAATTTAAGAGCGTATATTTAGGTTTTCCATAGGTTTTTCTCTTCAGGTTATTGTTGTATTTCGTCAAATTATATTAGCACATCATAAATCTTAAAATTAATTGTTGTTGCTGTGAAGTAGAGAAATATAACAGAGAAGTCTTATCTTTGTGTAATAGCATCCACGGCGAAGAAATACCTACCTGCGTTGCCTACGACAGAGAGTAAATACAAGGTTCACCTTATTCTTATCAAGTTCAATTGATACTGAAATGTATTTAAATAAAAAGAAAGTTATGGATGTAATAAAATATTAAAATTAATACAATTAAATTATTAGCGTTAAACAATAATTTTTTATTAAATCTGTATAAAAGAAAGGATAGTTTTTAAAGTTTATATAATAAGTTATATGTATACTTAATTTTTTATTAAAAACATTTTTTTTTTTTACATTTTACTAAGATTTAAATTTTAACGGAAAATATTCATTTTTCGATATTCAGATAGAGCGTTTTTTATCTCGGTCGTTACGATGTAATACACTAAGGAAGCGAATTATTTTCGGTAAGATAATAGCACTCAAAATATCTGTTCAATGACCTCTTGCCTCATTAAGACAAAAAAAAAAGCTGAGTTCTTTATTTGGGTGACAGTTCGTCTGTTCTACTATTTTCCGCAGCGAAAAGCGAAAATGTTTCGCAGATCAGCACAGTGGAGGAGGGGAGTGCTAGCCCCAAGTTCAAAAACTTGCAACGGGAAAAAAATCGCTTATTTGTTAAAATGTATTATTTTTTATTCCTTCAAACAAAAAAAAAAATCAGTTTTAAATAAATATTCTACTCAAGTTTAAAGAATTACAAAATCTAATTAACTTATATTTTTATATAAAATAAGATTAGTACTAAGAAAGGAATGTTTTTGATCCATAATTAAGTATGGAATATAAAGTATTAGAATAACTAGATTGAATATGAATTGTCAACACTTGTTTCATTTGCTTGTTATTTTAATTGTTAAAATAATTGTTTTAGTTGTAATTATTAATTAAAACAGTTTTTCCTCCTTATTATTGGTAATTTCGTAACGGAGCATATTATATAATAATTCGTAATCATTTTTATCCTAAAACTATTATGTATTATATTAATATCTACGAAATATTTTCAATCTCCCTTAAGATCGGTCAGTTTTTGCTCGTTGTAATTCTGGTGCAAAAGAAAAAAAAAATAAATTAAAGAAAAAGTATATTATTTTATCGATTTAATAAAATCTCAACTATTGAGAGGATGAAGTTTTAAGAACACACGAATGTCGAATTTTTAGAAGTCAGGTCTTGCGTAAATAATAGGAAGGCTATGCCCTAATATTAGCCAAAAAATATCTGTTATAAAAAAAATAAATAAATAAGGGACTCTTAAACATGTTGGCTAAAGAAAGTATAACACGGAACGTGTGTCATATAAGCCCCTAGAAATAGCTCCTAAACGGTAGATCCTAGCGATAAATGTTATGTAACAAAACAGATTCTCCATTTAATTTCTGATAAGACAAATATCGGCAAAATTTAGATCCGAGCAACACTAACAAAGCTAGAGTGTGTCAAAAAAGCTTCTTAAAAATAGGGGTTTCTTACGTTTATTTCGTATTAGGAGAAACTGAGTCAAAAGAAACTCACTCATTTGAACCTGCTTACTAGTCAAGATATTACAATAAGAATTTAGTATAAGAAGAGTTGAACTCCTAACTGCTCTTACTATCCTAATAACCTAATTAACAAATTAAGTAACCAGTAAAACATGTTCCATCAAAAATTGTTTTTTCTTGAATAATCAAAAATGTACTTTTGAGTCCTGCTTGATTCCTCATATGGTGTGGGGAAAGGTGGTTAGGTAATGAACCTGGGGGTTAATATTGTAAGTACGTTTGAATGTATTTAAAGTATTTAATTTTGAATTATAATTATTTTTTTACTTTTTTCAAGTTTTCCATTATTTAATTTTATTTTAGTTGTTTTGCCTTAATTTTTAATTTGTTTGTTAATATGTTATAAATGTGTTCTTTATAGTATGTTGTAGATTGTAATTTTCGTCAAAATAAAAACTTTGTAAGCTGCTAGAAAAGAAAAAAAAAGTCCAGATAATCAAAACTAATCAAATCCGCAGGGCGCGAGTTGAGCCCAGCTGAAGGCAGAAAATTTAATTTCTGTTTCTTCGGCCGTGGATCGACTTCGGGGTTTGCAGACCATCCTGGGGCTCACCCAGCCCCTATAAAATGGATATCCTTATGAGCGTGGTTGCTAATCAAATTATCTGCTTGTGCAACCATTGGTTGTCGTTGTTGTTTGTTTTTAAGGACAAAAAACTGCTATGTTTATTATCGCCCATATACCCGAACTTTACGCAATAACAAATTTCTAATCAAATTATATTAATCTCAAAAAAAAAATTAAATAAAAATGTCGTTGACTGGATGATGAATATAGAAGAAGATAGTCAGGGATGCAGCCAAAAAAACACCACGTTAAAGAAGGGTTCTTTATGCTGATCTTTTCTATGCGGTTTCTGTATATTGTTTTTTTACTTTGCTATTCTGTATTCCATTTGTCATCTGTTTATCGGTCTGTTATCATTTTTTTGTCACATCTGGTATTTTGTTCATTATAGATCTGAAGAAGACCTGCAACGCAGGTCGAAACGTTGGCACGTATTAAAGAATCCTTCTTTAACGTGGTGTTTTTTTTGCTGCATCCCTGACTATCTTCTTCTATAAAAAAATAAGAATACAAATTTAATAAGATAATGATCATTAAATTAAGTTATATAATCCAATTTGCTTGATAAATTCTATAGTACTAGAAATGTACTGTTCACTATCGCCCAAGGTGATACAGAGCTGACGAGGTACACCACATTTATCCATATCTCTCCTGTACTGAGGACAACCATTGGTTGCTAAACAAAACTTTGTTACCAAGTACTTGAACCCAAGACTCCTCATGGGTTGTAGTGATATTATTTTTTTATTTTGGCGGTTTTTGTGAAGAAATGGGTAAGCCAAAGTACCTTGAAATCAAGTAGACTATCAACCTTTAATGTAGGATTTTTATTTTGTTTGTTTATTTCGTTTAACGTCACTTTATGCTGCTATGGCTAATCGGACGATGCTACAGTGGGAGTCCTAAATTTTGCCTATCCAGGTATAATTAGGATAGGGATCTTTAACGAGTACCTGACATCGCACAGGCTCGGGACCCCCATTTTACGTCCCTTCCGAAGGACGGCATAGCTAAGGATTTTTTACTCCCTTTAAAAAATCCTAAGGTCATCTGCCGGGCTGCGAACCCGCGATCTTGGATTTAGTAGGTTGCTATGCTAACCACTACACCACAGGTGACCCCTTAGGATTTTTTTTTTTAGTATCTGTGTTGTGAAAAATTGGTTAATTTTTGCTTCCTTAGAGGGCTTTAAAATATCTATTTTGGCTTAAATAGTATTTTTAGAGTTATTACAGGATTTAGCAAAACGAACAAAAAAATGCACTACTGAAAAGTGTACAGTTCTGATTTATCGACTTCTTCACGGCAACTGTAATGAATCCCTTTTCATTTTTTTTTTTTTTTTTTTTTTTTTTCAATTTGAATTAATTTCGAACTTAAATGGGCTTAATTATTCATCATTTTACGACATAAGCTATAATTATAACAGCTAGTCAACCTTCACTAGCCTATGCAACATCTATTCTCGACTAGGAACCTGGCAGCTGGCAGTATGCTATTACCAGGAAACATAACTAGATGTTAAAATAATTATAGTCGGCGGTGATTGCTGGTTGAATGACAACGTGGATTGGTCCATAATGAGCTGGGGAGTCTAAAAGGATGAGTTCGGTTCGACGGTCGTGCTCCTTCGATATAGTAACCACCGAGTCATCCTGACTTTTTTTATGTTAAACTTATGTTTTACAATCGTTTCCTAATTTATGAGAACTTTTGAGTCATATAATTGCTCACTCATATATTTACTACTGTCATGTTTAGTTCAGATTTAAAACATTTGCTTCTTTTTTATTCTTATAACTGCTACGTTTTTTTAATGAAGTTGGAATGGGTCCGTTACAGATAAGACCAATCCTGAAAAACATCTTAACAACTGAAAACAGATTGACAAGGAGACGGTTTTTTTTAATTCAATTTTATTTTTATTTTTTTAATCTGGTTCCCAACCAAGGCAGAAAGAGTTATGATTGAGGTTTCTAACATAATCTAACCTCAGATGCAAGATTGGATTCACCTTTAAAAGTTTTCTTTTATAATCTATTTATTGATATTTACAACAGTGTAAATATATATACAATATCGGGAATAGAATAGGAAGCAAGTTGAGAGACTAGTGGGTTAGAATGGTAATGGAGTTTACTTTGAAAGGATAGGTACCTGCTTTGGGCTAAATCTGTAACGTATGGAACATTAAGATCTTTATTAATAAGATTATTATGTGACAAAGTAAGGAGCATTAAGACCTATGAAAGTTGTTTATTAAAACCTGTTCAATAAGGCAAAACAATTATTCTACTGCTCTAATTAACTTTATTTATTTTATAAGAATTTATTAAATACAAAGGATTTTAAAGTTGTATTTTTATAATTGTTTTTAATACACCAAAATTATTATAAGCGTTTCGGAATTTTATTTTTATTTATAGGTACGAAGTTTAATATTAAGCATGTAAGGCCAAAAGGGCGAATGTCCAAAAAAATCGAAACTTGGATATCATTGCCACCTCTCATCTTGTCCCATTTAATATATCTTAAAGCAGTCTTTTGGCTAGAAAAAGGATTTTCGCAAGTTTTGGAGTACCCAGGAGAACCTTTTCCCTGTTATAGAAAATATTGACTTTGTAACTTACGTTCTCAATTTTTCAGAACTATGTTTAGCGGTACTTTTCAATCATTAACGAAGTACTAACTTTATCTAATTGGCTAAAATTCTGTTTTTGCCATTCATTTATTATATTTTTTAATTATATATTTTTTATTAGATACCTTCTGACGACAAGTGAATTAAAAAGATATATATAATTAAAAATTCATTTTAAAAAAGATATGAAGAGCAGTAGTATCCTACCTCAGGTACTTCATCCAGCTTCTTTTCAGTCCATGCCTTTTATTTTTATGAGTACTTGTAATTTAGTGTTGTGAATCCGTTTATATCTGTTAAAATATAGATGGCAATTATCCGTTGTAGTTAATTCTTTTTAGCTTAAATGTTTTAGGGAGAATATTAAAAAAAATCTATCTTTTTATTATTACTTATCTTGATGATATAACGAAATTAGATCTTTCATTCACCTTCTTTTCAGTACCGTTTTTGGGTTAAATCGCAGATCAATAACAAGATATATTTAGTGAATGAAGAGAATTGCGAATCTAATGAGATGAAAAAATCACTCCAAGAAATTGTGTGAAAGCGAGTTTAGATTTTAAAGGTTTTTTTTTTTTTTTTTTTTTTTTTTTTTTTTTTTTTAAATATAAATTTGAGATTTGTCTGATTTAAAAGTTTTATGGCTAAAAATGATTAGGTATAAATGTTAGTGACATTCAGACATGTTTCCTGAATGACGCAACTAGATAAGTAAGATGTCAAAAGTTATGCTATTAGTGTAATTTGACACAGGAACTAGTAATCGCTAAACCATGGTTTAATCTCCGTGACTTTGACCCCTGGCAGTACTGATAAGAATCCCAACGCTCCCGTTCTGGCAGCGACGTGGAAGTGCAAATCGAATCTTATCTATCGATAAATTTATCGATAGTGAATACCTGCATGATGTAACAATTGGACGGATTGAATCAGCGTCCTTGTCTCCCGATAAGAAAAAGAGATTTAATTAATTTCATTTAGTATTTTGGAGCACGTGGGACAATGAAAACTTATGCCCTCGTAAAATGTTGGTTCAGTGACGTGTTATATTTGGTGAATGAGTTGATTGAAAAGACTTCGTGTTCTAGAAGCACTCTACTAATAATCATTAAAATTTAAATAAGTACATGCTATTGATACATGATCAAAAATTAAATAATTGTATTTAAATTTTATATGTATATTTATGTGTTTTCTTCATTAATATGATTTTTATGCCTAACTTTCATAGTATGTTCATAGTATTAAATATTTTTTTTCTTTAAACTATTACTTGATATTGACTACAGTATTATTATATATATAATAAGTAAACTTGAGAATAATGATTACAAAGACGTGTCTATGACATGCAAAGAACTACTGACTAGTAGCGCTTCAATAGTTCTACATAAGAAGGTCTCTTAGGCATCTTCTTTTCAGGTGCCTTGGAGGTTTGCCGGAAATGGAGTATGAGGCTAGTTGGGAGACTAGTGGATTCATGTGTGTATATGGACTTTACTATGAAAGGATAGGCATCTGGTTTAAACCAGATCAGCTACACATGAAAAATTAAGATCTTTATGGATAAGTTTGTTTGTGACATAATAAAAAGCATTGAGGATTTTACGAAGGTTATGGGTTATAAGGATTGGGTACGAAAAGAATTGAAAGATTTACTGTAGCTCAACTGCTTATGTCCAAATGGGTCTAATTACATGTAAATAAGTCTATTGTAATTTATTGTGAGCGCTTGTCTAGAAAATGTTACGAGTATTCGGAAACTAGGAGCAGTTTCTTGTCGTTTAAGACTGGTATGAGTGGATTTTTAATTAATACAATTTGGATTTTTTTTTTAAATACTTGTTATGTTTTATATTTTTAGATAATTTATTCTTAACTATACCATATTGATACTACATTGATAATGTAACATTTAATTATGCCGACTTTGAATTGAAAACTGCCTGTTCCCCACAACCTTCCAACAACAATAAGTGCTTACTACAAATCCAAATTTGAAAGACACCCTGAAAAATATGGAGGCAGTCAATATATTAACAGAAATTTGGTAAAACTTGAAATTATGAACTACTATTAAATAACCTTTATCTAATATATAGAAGACCTAATTACAATTATTTTATTTCTTTGAGAATTTTATGTATTATTTCAAAAATTCTTGACCGCATAGTAACTCTTTTAAGCAGACACGAAATTTCAAATAAAAGACTAAAGGAACCATATTATATTTATTTTAATTGTAATTGTATAAAATTACAAAAGTTTTTTTCCAATTGGAAATTTTTTTATTATCTGGAGTGGTGAATTTTCCGGAAATGACAGCATTGTGTATGACTAATCGCGTTATAAGATCATCTTTATCTCACTATCTGTTCATTTTTTTTTGTTTTTTTAATATGTTTTATAATCAATTGTGTAACTTGTTTGTAAAATATCAGAAATTTTTTCAGAATTTACTCTAATGGACTTGCCAAATTCACGGGCCCGCCAATAAGAAATATCTGAAAAATCTAAACATTACGATCCAAGTTGTCCATGACTAAGGTATCCTAACTGTTACGAACCTGAAGCGAGACAACTTCAAACGTTTCCATTACAAAATTAATGGCAATATTAACAGGCTATAGAATATAGCAACAAAGAAATCCTTAAATAACAAAAATTCAATTAAATCCTTATTTAAATTAAATAACAAAAAAAGTTTTTTTTTTTAATAGGTTATGATCCTCTTAATTATTATTTCATTTTCCCTTATTCTTGAATTTACCAAAATTTTCTAGATTTGAGATTAATAAAACCGGAATCATTTAAAATAATCTTTTATAAATTTCACTCGAAACCGATGTTATAAATCTAACACTGCATCGCCGAATCATAGCGTCAGCTGTCTTATTTTAATACCCGTTACGTCTTTAAACGCAAAATCCTAGAAGCGAATTTCCGGTTCGCGTCAGCAGTCTGTGTTTGGGATGAACGATTTCGAGAAAAAAAAACACCAGCGAATTTGTCTAGGAAATATTTTTACTATTTTTTCCTTATACCTGGATATGGTCGTATCGAAAATAAAAGTAATTACATGTATTTTTAATGAAAATGTAATTCATGATAAGTGAATATGAAGATCTAACTGGTTTTCACTTTAATGCCGGTTGGTGTAAAGCAGTTAAAATAGTTATATAATGTCATACAATCTTAATTACGATTATTGACAAATAAAATTTAAAATAATTAATAAATAAAATTTACAAGTACCTACTTGTATCGTGTGACTATAGATAATATTGCCTACCGCGGAAATGAAAAACAGATGACGTGTCCCTAGAAGACAAGATTCTGGAACATACATAGAGTGTACTCTATAATAGTATACTAAGAAAAGCCAACGTTTCGGCCTGCCTTGCAGGTTTTCTTCAGGGCTATGATGAACAAAATACTAGATGTGAAAACATAATAAACAGACCGTTTAACAGATGACAAATGGAATACAGAAAACAATATAAAACAATATACAAAATAACGCATAGAAAACATTAGATATATAAATCAGTAATAATACAAAGCAGCAAGAACAAGACAAGAATGATAAGGGAAAAATATATAATATAAATAAATAAAAAATAAAAATAAAAATAAATAAATAAATAAAATAAAAGGATTAACGGAAGAAGAAGCAATGGATAGAGAGGAATGGAGGAACCGGCTGAGGGAAAAGTTTGGTTGAAGGAAACTTCGATAGAGAAGAAAAATCCTTTCAAAGAAGAAGAAATAAAAATTAATAGTAATGGATAAAAGGATCATAAATGAACAATAAAAAAGGACAGAAAGAAATGTAATGTTAATTAAAAAAATAATATAAAAATATGGGAAAGGACGAGGGAAATAATGTAGAAGGTGATAAAAGAAAAGAAACGGATAAAAAAAATAAAGGTGAAGGGAAATTATAAAGCTTTTATATAATAATGTGAGTATTGCTTTAAATCTTAATAGCTAAATGATCTACAGTAGAATGAGGATTGATGAATTAATTGCCACTTCTATTGAGATTATTTTATTAGAGAACTAGTTTCGAATGCTAAACATTCATCTTCAGTTCTCAAACATACAAATTTTTTTTTTTTTTTTTTTTTTTCAACACATCAGTACTATCTTACTTAGATTATATATACTAAAGTTGTATATATACCATCATGCGTACCTCAAGTGATACAGTAGAATGTCAATTATCCGTGCTGTTTCGGGTAAATTAAAAAAAAATTAAACATTTTCGCGAGTTGAAAATTAAATAAAGTTTTGCAAGATTTAATGACTTCTTTTATAATTTTACACATTTAAAACTGCTTCTGCCAATTAAAAGATTAAAACCTTAACTTTTTTTTTAAGTATGCAATGTTCTTGCAAACGTATAGAACTCAAAAAGAATTCCTTGAATTCATTTGGTAGGTCTATCCATAATGTTTTTCCCGGATTAGGTTTTCTTGAGAATTTTTCAATTCTTTCTATTCCCTTAATTTGGTTTATCAGTCTGTCTGTGAACGTTCAAAGTAACACACCAGGGTTTGATTTTACACCTAAGTGCGGAGAAAAAATTTATTTCGTGTTTGGTAATTCAGTTTGTGCGAAACTAGTTTCGAAAATGTCAAAAAGAAATCATGTTCCCTTGAGTACAAAGTAAAAATCATTAATAGGTTAAAAAACGACATAATCCTACATATATTGTACTTACAATTTGACTTTGTGGATAACTGTGTTAATTGTCCGAAAAAATTTCAGTATCCGGACTCGGCCCGGTATTCATTAGTTCGGATAATCGACTCTCAAATATATATATAATGCACAATGAATGTGCTTTATGTTCTATTTTGTCAAAATCACGACTATTCCATAGGGTTACTATGGAAGTGGGAAAAAGGAAACGCCCGCCTTAACCAGCCAGTTCTATCTTCACCTATCTTCCTTCGGCTGTCTCTTTCAAAATTGTTTTTTTATCTCTCTACGGGTAGTTTGCCAACTACTGTGACATTTTTTGAAATTTGCTCTCTCAGCTGCCTCACTGGTGTAAAAACCCAGTGGAGGCTGAGTGAGAGCACTATAGTCCAGTCACTGAGGGCAAGATTGGCGGGTTTTAAATTACATTATCTTGGCATTTTTAACCTGTTAGGAGGATTATAGGGATGTGAGGGATTGTGCCAGAGGGTTTGCATAATTGAAAAGATTTGATTAAAATCTGAAAATTTGACTGGTATAGATTCAAGGACAAAAGGCATCTTAAGATTATTACCTTAAGATGCCTTTTTTTCTGAATCTAAGGTTTTATTGAAGACATTACTCATTTTTAATTTTTTTTTTTTTTTTTTTTTAACCTGTGTTTCGGTGTTCAATAGAAAATTTTAGTACCAACACATCTCTATTTTTGCATTATTTTATGTAATATGAGTACATCTTATTAAAATTTAACGGTCCTTCCCTGATCTGTTTCTATTATTCTTCAGCATGGTTCTCCTAGACTTTATAAACTGGAATACTAATCATAAAATGGTGGAGGAAAAGGATAGATCGTGACAGAAAGTTACTGTCTATTTCGATGGATCGAGAAAGTACAATCCGGGTTTGATGTACGGCGAACCAACCACATTTGAAAATTCTTCAAAGGTACCGAGGGGATCAGTATTTGAGGAATGTACCAATAAACCCAGATGGTGGAAAGTAGAGGAAGAATGTGGCCTGTAGAGAATTTGAGGTACGGGTGGTAGTGTATGTTGTAAGCACATAGGTTCCACATATTTTGAATAATATCTATGTGCAG
Source organism: Euschistus heros (assembly GCA_003667255.2). Lineage (NCBI taxonomy): Eukaryota > Metazoa > Arthropoda > Insecta > Hemiptera > Pentatomidae > Euschistus > Euschistus heros. The sequence goes on along the minus strand of RCWM02000454.1, from coordinate 300,770 downwards.
TTTTTATTATCTATTCAGTGATTGACTTTGAAATATTCTTTTTTCTCCATTTATTTTTACTCTGATTTTTTTTTTATTGTACTTTTTTTGTATTTCATATTCTTGTAACCATTAAAGATACCTCCTCCTATTATTCGTGGAGCTCTTTGAGATCACGAATCTATTTCGAGCTGAATCTAGAGAATGTCTATTGCTTAGTCACCTTTCATGCAAATAGTTTAAATTTATATAATCTATGTATTTTGAAATAATATATTTCTACAATAAACACTGTCTTAGTGTAAATACAATTAACACATGTCCTAGAAAATAAAATGTGACCAGACCCCATTATGAATGGGGTAAATTCCCCCTCAAAAAAATAAAAAGTTAACCAATCAAAAATTGATTAACGTTGTATCATGTTTTTCAACTTATTCTGAAAGAAATTTTTATGTCACTGTAGTTAGTGAAATTTTCAGAAATCATTTTATGATTTTGGCCTTCTTATTCTTTTATGTTATTGGAATTATCCCATCATTATATAATGGTATTATTATTATATCGTAATAGTTATGGATCAAAATCAACCAGATGCTATAGAAAATTCAGACATATCTTCAACGTGTCAAAAGAAGCATAAATGTATAAGTCCAGCTACTTGGTCTACAGACGTTTTCTTCTAATAATGAATTGGTATGATGATGAAGTCGTCGATGATAACTTATCATCGTAGGGATTTCATGGACTGTTAATCAAATATTTTTCATGGAAACTGTTTTTGGATCCTAATTCTGTAAACTCATAATAAATTTAATTCTGAAACTCATAATTCTGTAATTATAAAACTCAAAGCCACTGAAGGATTCTCATTTAAGATCCGCCAGGATCTGAACAATTTTCGACGTCCAAATCAACGTTGTTTCTCAAATTTTTTTCAAATTTCACCACATATTCGGATTCAGCATTAAATTTCCTAGAAAAGAAGAGTACATGTAAACTTGAATTTTACAATTTTGGAACCTAATGAACAGCTTAATCTTCATCTTATTTAGACAAGTTACAATGTCTTATTGTACTACAACGTTCACTGTTTTTGAAAAAACAATCCACAAAACTGCAAATCTCACAAAAACTTGAAAATTTCACCAGCTTTTACTCGTATATTGTATGATCAAATTAATGATTCCGTGTTGATTTTTCGGAGACATTTACTTTTATAACCGGGAAAATATGTTGTTTTCATTTGGCATAAAAATCAGGTACTTGTGTAAATAAGATATTGTGATTATCGCTCAATGAAAATCTGTATTTTAAGCAAAATAAACGATTCATTGGATTAAAAAGCAATGAAAAAAAATTATTGTTTGATAGGAAATAAGGGAAATTTGTCAATAATGCGAAACCCGATCAAATGGTTTTATGTTAATAGATTTATTTATTGATTAAACAATAGGTCATAGGGACAAATGTTATGTACAAAAAATATTCTCCATTCAATTTCTGATAGTCAGACTTTCCATCGCAACAAATATGATCTATCTTCATACTTTACTAGTTATACAACTTCAGAAATTTATCGTTCAATCAACTTTGTATATAATATTTTTGCCTATACTGACTGTATATATAGTTTTGTATGTATCTATGTGTGTTTGTTTATAGATTTTTTTCATTATATTATATTGTTATAAACGTGTATTTACTTTATATTTCTTTATTTAAAATATTTCGGCTAGATATAATATATTTTCAGTCATTTATCTTATTGTTATTCTTATGGGACTTTGTCCAAGAATAAAATTTATTTTCTACTTCTATTTCTATTTCTATCGTCAAATGTTCGACAAGAGCAATGCCAACAGCGTGTCAAAATGTTACATTGTAAAGTGTGAGTGCCAAAATTCTAAACTATGGACATTGACTTAATTACGACAGTAAAAACAATACTATGTTACAAAATACATCTTGTAAATTTACTTCGTTTAAACCATTACGACTTGACCAGAAGTTGTGATTAAACAACCCATTGGTAACATTCCAATGAAAATTTTTTATTTGAGGGTCACGACACCATTTTCTTTTCACGGTTATCTAAAATCAAAAGTGGAAGTTATGAGATATAATTTAATATAAGATAGAGTAGTTTAATATAATAATGATGGGTATTTGGTATGAGGGAAATGGACACAATGTTTTTCATAAATTAAAAGATAGTAATGTTTTTTTAAATTATTAATGTTGTAATAGATACAAATTTATTCGTGGATTTCATTTAATTTGATTTGACACTGTATTTTTTGACAGTGTTTCTGTGAAATTACACATCACATTAAAACAGTCAGTAGTGTTACAGATTTTCAAAATTAATCATGACATTGAGATTTGTCAATTAACATACGGAAGAGCATCGGTTAATTATAAATTAATCATGTAATCTAATTACACTAATTTAATTACTCAATGAATGAGGAAAATTTGTTATAAAATCAGGTCTTGTAAATTACAAATCCTCTTTTATTGTCCACGTAATCTATTTTCGAAATTAAATATATGACGTCAGTGTACGATTGAGAATTATCTTCGGGAGATAATGTTTAATTAGTTGTTCAATGAGGGATTTAATAAAATTTTACGGGGAAGAGGCACTCCTGCCCTATCTGATTGTCAGTCACGGTTTCGAAAGAGAAAGGACATTTCTAATCAACTGTGTTAAATTAATTTTTTTTTAATAATTATAATTGAAAAATAAATATGAATGAAGCGAAAACCAAGGCATCACCAATTGAACGATATATTATTAAAAAAATTCTCATTCATCAGCAGCTATTTATTATTAATATCATATTGATCGGTTTATCTTTTTATTTTTTTTTTCAATCATATTATATTTTAAAATATTATTTACAGCTATAAGAAGAGCTACATTTTAAATTGAGATGTAATTATGGATATATATGATGCACTGATAGTAAGGATGTAAATAGTAGTTATACGAAATAAACCATGTTTGTGCTTTAATTTCATTGGTTTTAAATCTGCTAATATTTACATATATATATATATATATATACAGTTTTCCTTACAGAGCTTAAATTTTTGTGTTTTGGCACCATGAGGTAGGAACCTGTCATCGAAAACAAATTATATTGCACTGGTTCCAAGCAGTTTTTTGAATGTGAATAAAATATAGAAATAATTGCATATTTCGTGTATAAAGTTTTGCTAAGTCATAGTAGCTCCATTTAGTATCCTAAAATTCCAAACACATCCCCTTCAATATGTGATTTTCATTGCTAATTATAAAACTGTTCATCATTTTTACTTTTTAATTATGGTGTTGCATTTCGCATATCTAACTCCTCCAATTTATTTATTTATCGCTAATCATTGTTTTCTTTTTGGGATAGTTTCTAGGATCCGTTCACCGCCACCGAATATTCTTGAATTATTACAATAGCAACACAAACTTTTTTACTTAGGTTAATGGTCCTAATTTAATATAATAACCCAATATAATAATTATCATATTATATTACTAGTACATTTATGATAGGTAGAATAAAACATATTTTCAATGACCCAGCATTGGTAGGCGCAGTGAAAATATTTTTCAGTTTCAGTCCTAAAAAATAATATAAAAGCTCAGTTTAAACTTTATATTTATAAAATGACTAACTTAAATCTAAATTTGATCGATTTTTTAAACATCAAACTAATGATTAGAGATTTTTTTAAAATTAGTATTGATACAAAATTTTAAATATCTTGTCGTGTTGCTCAACGTTTTTTATTTTCCTGATTCTTTTATCATGGATTCCCTCTAGGTAGACATTAACAAAACTCCAATTGAAAAAAAATTACAAGCCATATTTTTTATTTGACAGACATTTTAAAATGATGATTTAGTGGATTTTATGAAAAAACAAGGTTTGCGGAAAATTTTTTTACGAAATCATTTTTAAAGATATCAAAATAATTTAAAAACTGGTGTAATAACCATAAAATGGCCATCAAAAAGACATTATTTTAATTTTCCTATCATGCTAGAAAGTTGTTCAAACTACTTCTCAAAAACTCGGAAAAAAAATTTAAAAATCGTTAATTTTTAAGGCCATAAATGTTTAGGAAGGAGATGAGACTTACAAATAATATTTTATTTCTGTGTTGAGTACTTGTAGTACTACAAGCAGCATAAGTTTTAGTCTTGAGAATGTACTCCTTTTTTTTCTATGGATTTTCAAAAATGGCTGAAAGCAGGTTTTTGTCAATTTTCATAGCTCAATTTCTGAAAAGGGACTGAATGAAAATAAGTGAAAATTTTATATAATGTTCTTTATACATAAAGAAGGCCATAAATTCATTTAATTTATTTACTGTAATTATTATCATGTATAATTGAACTTTTATTTTAGGTAAGAAGCTGTGACAGGTACAGATGTTGACCACGCATGTAGTTGTATATTTTTCTTTTTTTTAAAAATGCTATTTAATCGATTCTGTATTTTGGTAGATTCGTTTTTATTAATTAATTAGGCGATGAGTTGCTTATTTATTAATTTATTTAATTTTAAAAGATAATTATAATCCTTCATAATCGGTTTTCTTAGTCTTCAACTTTTTAGTAATGAAATATTTTATTTAGTAAAGTAATAGTCTCTTAAACTGTTCATTCATATATTCTAATATAAATCAAACTTTCAATGAAATGAATATATAACTTTAAAATGTAAAATTCTCATAAATAACAAATTATATCTTTGACCGAAAAAAAAAAAAATCTTAAAACACATTTGATATTTTTAATAAATGTCATTTACCTTCCCTAAATTAATGTGTTCCCGGCTTCAAAGCCTAAATTTTATACTAGCTATTGAACTGGAAGACTCCTCCATGATGGTGATACAGGATTTGTTGTTCTTAGTTCTTCTCTTTCATAGCATCACGGGATAGTGAAACCAGTGTCACAGAGCGAGTCAGTGTAACGGCAAACGGTACGACAATGAAGGGAGAATTTGTCATTTGCCTTTTTTTTATTGAACTACTTTATTTAACATAGCTACTCAGCTATTCTCGCGAGGCTGAATGAACCATTTTCCTCAGTCTTACTCCTTTAGAACAAACCTTTAGTCGTCTCAGGAAGCGGTCAAGGATTGGCATTTTTGAGGCAGAGGTGGTATTTTTCAATCTACAATTATTATGCAATACCACTATTACACTAATTTTCTATTTTAAGTTATGTAATTCGCAATATTTCTCAAGAGAGAGTTTAATCCCTTAAGAATTGTTTATTAATTCCTTTCTTATCTTTTAAGAAAAGGGATTAATATATTTATGTTAGAGCTTACTTTATATCTGATAATTGTTATCCCACCATGTCTTTATCTGATATATGACATTGATAGCTTATCGTCGATCCTTGATCCGTTGTAGATAGCTCAGTGCAAGATTCCGAAGTGGCATATCTCTGAAAACATCTTTCAAATTTTAAGAGATTAATCCAGCTCTTTAATTTGGCAGCGAGGGGGGGGGGGGGGGGGGGGGGGGGTAAAATTGCTGCACGCAGCTCCTGTGGCAATCACATATCTGATAAATTTATCAAATGACCCCCTCAACAACCCTTCAATTCATCATGTGACGCATATGGTCCGCCTAATGCCGTTTTCGTCCGAGTGTTATATGGAAAAGTAATGGCGGCGCCATGTGAATTGTAAATGAGCGTTGCAACACTTGCAGGCCGACGTTTCATTCCGAGCCTTTATTAATTGGTCACTGTTACGGTCGGGTTTAATTAGAGTATTAATTATTAGCAAAAGAGTTGTGGCAGTTGTCTCTGGATCCAGGTGTGCTGTTGTCCTGTCCTCCCAACAATTGTGGATGCGCAATATGAATTGTACATACCATCGTTGTTCCCCAACAATTATGGATGCGCAATATGAATTGTATATGGCATCGTTGGCAGTAATCAGCATTGTATTCCGCTGAGTTAATGAAGTCTTGTGGAGGTGTCAATTACAGTCTAATGAAGAGTACGACCGTTTGGCTACAGGGGTACTCATCAAAGGCGTCACCAGCAATTTGCATCTGTTAAATCTTACTCCATGTAGATACTGCATTTTTCTTTTAAGATAATACGAAATATGTCATTTTTACAGGTTTTGAATTCGAAATTTTTAAAATAATATTTAAGCTAACCTAATTAATAACTAAATACAGACCAAGGAAATAATTCTATGGATATTGATGATTATTCACTTAAAAAGTAAAAAGTAGTACATATTTAGCATTTTTAATATGCTCAATATACAAATTTGACATATTTGATTGAGGAAGTAGTCAGCATTCGTTCATTTTTTAGATAGGTGGGTCGATTTCCTGAGCAATGATATAAATTTTCCACTGCCAGATTGGAACTATTCTATTTCGTTTTTTTTTTTCTTATACCAATACAACCCATGAAGGGGTTTCATTAGTTTGGTAAGGATGTAATATTACTAGGCCAACGGTTGTGAAAGTAGGAGATTTGCCAAAAGTAACGCTCAACCGCGAATTGTTTACCTAATTAAGGGTACCCACTTTCATGAGGTTGAATGTGTCCCAAGAGGGTCTCCTAACCATGAGCTACGACTGATATAACAGAATATGAAATTTTATATATTATATTTTTTTTCAATTAGCACATTTTTCAGTGTTACGTAATATCAAAATGAATTTTAATTTCCTCAAATCCAATAAAAGAGCCGAAGAACAAGAACAGCATCATGGCTATGTTTAAATTGCAATGACTCATTCAACAGTCAACTTTTTGGTTGATGGGGTGATATTGATTTATTAGGACTTAAAATTCTATCCTTATTTATATAATATCACACTGATCCTAAACATCTTACCATCAGACATTTCTGATCGTAATCGCTTACTTGTTTTCAATTACAACAAAAGAAAAAAACAATTATTATAGCGTTAATTCACAATTAAAACAATAAGTGTGCTTTAAAATCAGGGCAAAAAATTAATTATAGAAAAAAAAATTTATAGAAAATGATCAACACATAGTCATATCTATTAAGGTGGTAATAGTATAGAGTTGTTGAATTTTATTAACCGTTTCAAGTTTATTTTTAACTTCGTAATATTATAGTAATAACAAAGATAAGTTTTAATCTGAGCTTTTATTTGTTTTTTTTTTCAGCTTGTATATTTCTCACGTAATAATTCCCTGTCAGTATTAAGAGAATGGAAATTGTGTTTGGTCATTTCTTGTCAAAATATTTTAATCAAAATATTTTAAAACACTTCATTAGAATAAAAAGCAAAGAAAAAATTTGTTAATTTGAAAATAAAAGAATCACTGTCAATAAAGCGCCGCCAGAGTCCGTTATTTTATTAAATTTTCAAAATGTCCTCCATTATTTCGAATGCAGCTTCTTGCTCTCTTTCTCACAGCCCTACGGTCACTGCTAAAGTCAGACGCTGTTGCAATTTGGCTCCGGCCTCCAGAATTCTCGTCTTTAGGACCTCAATGCTGGTCACTTCTCTGGCATATACCTCGCTTTTTATGTAGCCCCACACATAAAAGTCCATTGGAGCTAAGTCAGGTGACCTAGCTGGCCAATGTATCACACCATTTCTACCTATCCAGGTCGAATATCGTTGGTTCAGCCATTCCCGTACTGCTGCCGAATGATGTGGAGGAGCACCATCGTGTTGGAATATTATGTTTTGCTGAACATCAAGTGGAATGTCGTGAATAAGTTGTGGTAGAATATTTTGTAAAAAATCCAAATAACTTTCTCCATTCAATCTGCTGGGCAAAAAATGTGGCCCAATGAGTCGGTCCCCTATTATCCCAGCCCACACATTCACTGTAAAACGATGCTGGAAAGATGCTTCTTGAACCATATGTGGGTTTTCAGCTGCCCAGTAGTGCCGGTTGTGGACGTTAAAAATTCCTTCCCTTGTAAAAAGAGACTCATCTGTCCATAAAATTTTCCTCAGAAACTGGTGTTCTTGAATGTCTCTATTTAAAAGCCAGCGGCAAAATTGTATTCTATGTACATGATCATTAGGTTCTAGCCCTTGTACTTGTGTGAAATGATATGGGTGAAAATGTTCTCGGTGCAAAATGTTGATAACTGACCTTTGGGAGATACCAATTTCACGGGCCAAGTCTCTTGATGAAACACTGGGATTTTCATTTACTATATCAATAATTTCCTCTTCGAGTTCAACATCATGAGGAACTTGTCCCAATTCTTGACGTAACTTATGAACGGAACCTGTTTCAGATAAACGTTGATGAGTTCGTGAAAACACTATCGTAGAGGGGAGGCGCCTATCTGGAAACCTAAGTTGGTACTCCCGCCGCGCTGCACTCGCGTTTCCATTACAAAAACCATACAAAAAATGTATGTCAGCGTACTCACCATTTGTGAACGTTGCCATCTTCGCAGGTGTATTGCCAAACAGAAAAAAATAATCCCAATAAATAAAATGGGCCCTCAAGCTAAGGATAAGCAATATTAGCAAGGGTCTTTCTAATGATAGTGACACTTTTATCTCTGTAGCTTCTTAATTTCCAAATCAAACTTTCAATCATTATATCAAAATAAAAATAAAATAATAAAAACAATAATCCCCTCCCATTTCAAAATAAACAGGAAAATAACTATGAAATAGCGATAATGTGCTTAGTACTGAGAGAGGTCAAAGTCGCTGTTGTTATTATGAATACCTGAACTGGCCTAAAATTTATGTCAATAAATATTATATTTTTTCTTTGCTTTTTATTCTAATGAAGTGTTTCTTTTTTTAAAATACAGATTTTCATCAAGCGATTATCATAATGTCTTATTTACCAAAGTACCTGATTTGTATGCTAAATGAGAACACCATGTTTTTTCGGTTTCAAAAGTAAATTTCTCCATGAAATTAAAACAAAATCATTACGTTTAACATATCATTTGAAAGCTTATTAAATTTGTAAGTTTTTGAGAGCTTTGCAGTTTTGTGGATTGTTTTTATGAAAAGCAGTGAGCGCTGAAGTATTATAAGAAATTGTAACTTCCCTAAATTAGGTGAAGATAAAGATATTTTTTAGGTCCCAAGTTTGTAAAATTCAAGGTTAAATTACTCCGATCTTATAGGAAATTTATTGCTAAATCCGAAAATGTGATCAATATTTGAAAAATATTTAAACAAAATGGAGATATACAGCTTTTATCGTAAAAAAAACATGCTTTCCTCCAAAAAATCGTTTATTTACCATATATCTGCAACGGATTGGAATAGAAAGGTGAGGTCTGCGGCATTTGGCTACACTTTTGATCTAGTTTCACCCAATTTTTTTTTTTTACGCTAAGAGATACTCACCCTGTATATATATATATATATATATATATATATATATATATATATATATATATAGAGAGAGAGAGAGAGAGAGAGATAACGATTCCAGGAAATCAAGAATTTATAATTAATTATCGAGACTTGCGAAAGAGAGTGATTAAAAATTATTGACGGATTATAAGAAGGGGAAATTCAAATTAACGAGGTTATAGGTGTTTAGCAAAAGTCACTAATTTAATAAAAAATTAAAATGAACAATAATGAAAAATTTTTGTGATGCATAATCTATACTATTATATAAAAGGACAAGCCATTTTTTGTTTGTGATCACTAACATTGGAAACCACTGAACCAATCTGTACCAAATTTTAACCACATCTTCATAGTTCAAGGAAGGTTTTGGAATAATAAAATTTAATGATTTTTAATTATATTACAATAAAAAAGGGATAAATATGTGGTGCGCAGTGAAGTTCGATAATCGACCAATAGGTGGCGAGCATCATTTGAGAGCGGTTACAAAGGTACTGTGTTATATAGAGCTATAAATTTATGATAAAACTTACTTACTTTCAAATCAATTTATATTAAAAAAAACTATAAATATGGAGCGACATGTGAATCTCAGTGCAGTTTAAAAATTTACCGATATGTGGCCATTCTACAACAGAGTTTGCAGTGGTAAAACTATTAAACCCATCAATACAAAATTTTATTTTGTAAACTATACCAGACTAAAAATTACTGCTATGAGTAAAAATATGAATGAATGAATATTTTTTATTGCTTAGGAAACTTCCCATGGCTTGGCAGGCTCACAATAACAAGAAAAAAAAAAGCATTAGTTATGACAATAACAAACATAGAATAGCAACAAATAATTACAACTGAAAGTACATAATATAAAGTAAATCCAATATTCAATCTTAGGAACAAAAAAATGTTATTTAGCTTGTCGATGCTATTTAACTCCAATACACTTTCAAGAGATTGCAAACAGTCCTTTTCAATAATATACTTATGTAGATATCGCTGCCTTTGAGATTCGATTGCTGGACAATTGAATAGGAAATGTTTCAAACAGTCTTCAATGCTTGTGTGGCACCGTTCGAACAGATCAACCACTTTGACCACTTTACATTGAGCGTGAAAGTATCATTGAAGAACTAATGCTAAATTCCATACTTCAAAACGAGATTTTTATCGATAAACAAATGAAATTCAATTATTAGTTAAAATAATCTAACAAAGTTCTTATTTATGTAAGTTCTTTATTTAGAAGAGCGGGCTAAGCCGCGAGGAGGTATGCTAGTAAAAATATAAAAATAAAAAATTAATATAAAAAAACATATTCAAAAATAAAAAAAACGTTAAGGAGCATTGTAGCTCCATATGCAATGGCCTAGCTCCGAGGCCCGTGTTCGATCCAGGCCGAAGGCAGAAAATTTAAGTGGATATATAGGGTACTCTTAATTGGTGGTAAAACCTAGCGGTTGTGCATGATTGCTGACCACATTACCTCTTACAGTCATTGTTCAATACTTATTCGATACAATACTTTCTTTCCAAGTACTAAATCCAAAACCCTTCATTGGTTGTAGTGCTATAAGTTTTATTTTATTTATTACTTTAATAAAAATTTTAAAATTCTCTTTACAAAGCATAAAATCGATTCCTGAATTGATATTATACTATTTCAGTTCGCAGCTGAAAGATAGACATGCAAAATTAAGGAAAGTAGCAGATACTCAGGTTTGCCTCATTAGTCTTTTTCCCGTTATCGGCTTCCTTTTTTTTAATCTCCTATTTTTTACAAACGGATATACTCTTATATGTATTGAACATAGTACAAGCATACTGAACTATAAATGTAAACAGGAAAACAAGTAATAAAACATGCTGTAAATGATTGAAGGTTAATTTTTTTTTTTTAATAAACGGGATTCTGTATAAGGAAATACAAATTATAAGAAAACGCTGTTGACTTGCTGCCTTTCGTTCAAAAAATTATTCCAAATTTATTGTAATTTCACTACGTTTCGCAATGTTTTGATGTACAAGCAATTTTTATAAAACTAGCATACCCCGTTGCGGCCTCGCTCGCTCTCACAATTAAAGAACTTATGTTATTTTAACTAATAGTTGAAATACATTTATTTATCGATAAGAATCTTGCATTGAAGTATGGAATTCAGTATTATTTCTTCAATGATATTTTCACGCATGGAAATAATTTTTAACGTGGTTAAAATTACATTGATTAGGTGTTTGAAGAGTATTTAAAGCATAATTAGACATCTAATTTGGCAGAAATAAATTTATTGATCCATCTGGTCGGATTTTAATTTTTTACCATAAAAGTATATGACAGTTTGGCAAACTTCGCTTCTGGTACTCAAGACTATACATTTTAATAGTTATTATAGTAAAATTTATTATTATAATCCTTTCTAGAACTATGAAGATGTTGTAGTTAAAATTTGGTATTGTTGGGTTTTAATAGTTTTACCACTGCAAACTCTGTTGTAGAATGGCCACATATCGGTAAATTTTTAAACTGCACTCGGATCTACATGTCACTTAATATATTTATAGCCTTTTTAACAACATATGAATGGGAAAATAAGTTAATTTTATCATAAATTTCTAGCTCAATATAACACAGTACCTTTGTAACCTCTCTCAAATGGTGCTCGTCACCTATTGGTTGATTATCAAACTTCATTGCACACCACATATTTATCGCTTTTTTATCGCAATATAATTGAAAATCTTTATATTTTATTATTGCTAAACCTTTCTTAAATTATAAAGATGATGTGGTTAAAATATGGTACAGATTGGTTTAGTATTTTTTAACGAAAAATGGCTTTTCCTTTTTTATAATACTATTCGTTTACTATAATGTGAACAGTAATATTTCCTGATAAGATATTTGAAATAATACTCCCTTTTTTCTATATATATATATATATATATATATATATATATATATATATATATATATATATATATATATATATATATATTTTATGATTTGTAGTCATTCTTTTTCTATAAAATTATTTCTACCTTGAAAGCAAACAATTTCAAGATATTATTGTAGAGCCTTATATATATCGATGAATCCTATTATTCCTGTAATATATCATTGCCACGTAGTGTGTAACCTTTACTCTGGAGCAATAACGAATTATAATTAAGTGGCAGTAAAATCTTCCGTTCAACGTGACCTACCGCTCGCTCTTGCGGAGAAGTGTAAGTTTGAAGGTCTTCGCCTTATTTGGACGCTTATAGAAAAGGCTTGGTTGTATTTTTCTTCTCTCTCTCTTTCTGTTTCCCTGACATTTCCTTGAACCGAGTGTAACGGAAAATGCTATTTGAAAATTTTTCCTAGATTGATGGTTTCTTTATCTATTTTCTTGGGTTGAATCGGTAATCGGCCTTATTTGTTTCACGGAGTAACTTTTCCTCCATCTGGGAACTTTTTCTAAGTGGATAAGGGGTCAAAAACCTCGTATAAAGGTTAGGAAAGGAATAATAAAGAAATAATTGTTTTCAAACTAATAGATCAAAACTAGATAAATCCGTAAAGCTCTTATAATTCATCTATATATACTCTGTTTTATCCTTAGCATTAATCAGCGTGATATTTAAGATATAAACATTATTTATATATTTCATACTTATAAGGTATGTATGTGAGATATATACGTATTCTATATTTGGAGGACATGGAAAGTTATTGTGAACCCAATAGGAAGTATGTTGAAGTACTAGTGGATTCAGATGGTTATGTATCGGGCATTTAGATCATTATGAATAAATGATTTGTGACATAATATAAAGCATTGAGAATTTTACGAAGGATCTTGGGTTGTAAAGATTGGTTACTAGAAGATTTGGAATGTTTAGAGCAGAGATGGGCAAACTTTTTAAGGGGAGGGCCGGATGAAATAGAAAAACATTTAGGCGAGCCGAAAAAAATGGACAAAACAAAGTTTTACAACTAATAAACTTTATTTTTGACTATATCTCATTACACTCGACTTATGTGGTAAAACGGTAGAAGATCCGGAACGCATCGAGAAAAAAACAATAATTCTATTCTAGCTTTGCATAATATAAATTTTGCCTTCTGTATAATAGTGTGTGACCATGTCGCGGGCCGGATTGACTAGCCCGAAGGGCCGGACTTGGCCCGTGCGCTTTAGTTTCCCATCACTGGTTCAGAGGAACCCCAAACTCCATATGCCCAAGTGGGTCTATTAATATAATATATAATTAAATAAAAAATGGACTTTATTATTAAACTCAAGCCGAGACTTTTCGAGCAGACTATGTTGAAACATGTCAATAAAGTTTTTTAACTAATTTACATTTGTTCGATTAAGACATAGGTGTTGATGAAAGAATTTAGCAGTTTTTTATTCCGCAGCATGACGAATTTTTAGAGGGAAAGATTTATATTGGATTGGGGAGTGGAGGGAGGATTAAGGTAGCAATTTTGTGGGAAGTTGAAAGGACAAGTTAGTGTAATTTTATAGATTGGGAGACTATTAAGTTCAGAGACTAGCGGATAGGGATGGGTAGGAAGCATTTCATTGAAGGATAGGTATTTGTTTTGGGCCAATTTAGCTTCATATCGGACATTTAAAACATGGGTTTATTCCCCGCTTTTTACCTATTGGCAAACTAAAATGTCTTCTTTGGGTTTTGTTTATGTCCATTCTTTCCAAATGTCTCATTCATCTTAGTATGTTGAGCTGAGTGGTTCTTACATTGTCCAATCCATGAACTTTTCACTCCTCGTTAATCTTTTTCTGCACTAATCCTCGACTCTGATTGGACTGTAAATTTTACGAAGAATATTTCTCTCCCATATTTTTGCATTAGTCATGGGCTATGTTTCACATCTGTATTTGTCTTAGTATCTTATGGAGTAGAGGAGTACAATAAAAATTATTAGGAATTCATTTTCGGAAAACAGAGTTCAAAGAATGGAAAGATTTTCTTAAAAATAAATCCAGCAGTTTCTAAGGCCAAATAAAGCCTATACGCATTTAGAAAAACTCTGCGCGAATGGAATAGAATTACTCCTCCTGCGTACGTTAGTCCAAATTATTTAGATCTTACGAAATATCTTGGAAACTATTTAATAATATTTTGCTGAAACCGGTCGGTCGGGTATGACATGGTGATTATGCTAGACCTAGGATAACTGTATGGAAAAAGCTGCAATTACTTGGGCAATGTTGGATTGTTGAAAACAGGATGGTACAAACACATTCGTCTTTGGATTATTCAGTCGAATCCTACACTGGAGTTCCTGAAGTCCTTGACTATATCATTGCTGGCAGTAATGTAACCTAGGATACTATATTGGCTCTGTAATTAAATTGGTCTTGCAGTTGGCCGCTACGATCTGCGTGGAGGCGGTTAATATAGGTTAATCCAGCTAGCAGTGTTTGATTTCCGGTTTTCAGGCCATCTGCGCCAATAGTCATCACTTTATCATGCAGAACATTATGTCTTGTGCTCTACAGAAAAATGGAAACGATTACATAAGCATAAAGAAATAAGTAAGACTGCATTTACTTATTAGGTATAGTATGAGATATCGAAGTATGTATTCATATCTTACCCAGGTGCTTACCGATTTTATAAATCTGGTTGTACATTTTTTACAAAAAAAAAAAAAAAAAAAAAAAAAAAATGAATAAATAAATAGAATCCCTAAATGTTATATAGGTATATATATTTTTTTTTTCAAAAAGGAATGAAAACAGGTTTACTTATACTGGAACAAACTTCCCCTTAGGAAAATTTGAATACAATTAGAAATTTTTATAAACCGTTTGGCAATCGTCTTATATCTTCATTTGAATCCTTATTATTAAATAAAATAATATTTTTTCATCAGAATCACATATATTAATTATATATTGAGTTAAAATCTGCAATTTAGACCTCCCCCCCATCCAGAAAGTAATTTTGTTTTTTTAATCACATACATTATGGTTAACGAACCATTTTTTTAAAACTTACGCAATTTGATATAAACTATTGTAAGGGTTGTAAATTCTCCAAGTAGAGAACACAGGCGTTGCAGATACTATTTCTGAGATTAGTCGTAAAAAAATATATTATATTTTTTTTTCTAGGCCCTCTCAAACCGTGATCGATGTTATAATTATGCGTATCTCTGCTCACAATATCAAACTATTTTAAATAATTGTCAGTTTCATGTGGTTTATACTGCTAAAAACTTCGAACATTTATTTTGGGAAGCCTAAACCTCAAGTAGATTAGCCTATATTTAATAAGAAATGCTATGACTAAATTTTTCTCGACCACAATTCCTTGACTGCTGAGCGTCATATTAACCAAAGTAATTATGACGCGAAATAAAAAAAATATGTATCAGCCACAAAGTTAAGGAAAAAAGAAAACATGCATTAATCAGTTGGCACTGATGGTTTCTGTGCGGTTTCATTAAAACCCACAGATATTAAAAATCATGACGGCAATAGATCGAAAAGAAACGATAAGAACTAATTGTCGTTCGCCTCTGGTAGTTTTAGGTATCTCATTATAGGTACTACATAACGCTGTCGATGAACTAGAATAATTAATAAATAAGGATAGTATTGGAAAACTGCATAAAACGGAAGCATTGTGAAGGTTCGTCATAATTTATCATTTACCACACTGTTCTGTTCAAGGAATCCATGTGGTTTGTGGTGTGGCTGCTTCCGAAATGACTATCAACTATCCGGAGTGAGATGTTGCAATAAATGTGTTCTAATATGCTAAGGTTTTTCTTTTGCATGTTAGTTACAATTCAGATTTGGATCCGCGATGAATAAAAGAGGAGTTAGGTATTGTTTTCTTAAGGAAAAGGAAACTACGATATTGAAACACGTGGTGTTTTTTTCACTCATTTGTATTTGCGAAAATTTTCCGAATAAATTGTCGTTTAGTGGGAAAAAATTTGATGCTGATAAAAATGTTTTTTTTTTTTTTTTTACTTTGATCGACATTTATAGATGTATAAGACCAGTAAATTTGAAGAATTTCGAACCAAAACGCATGGTTTGACTTAAATATGTTTGAAGTTCATTATAAATAAAAGTATGGATATGTACCTTGAAAAATATATGACTTAATGGTCATTATGGACAAGTAAATGTATGGCATAATAAGAATATTTCAGTGCTTTGATTGTTAGGATTAGTTAGGAAAATAATTAAACGGTCAAGGCAAAGACCGATGTTTTCCAGCTTGTGGTTGCGGTGCGAACAAAGAGCTTGTAACTGAAAGAATAGATATGTGATACAGTCCAGGAAAGAAATCCAAGATGAACATAGGCGGAGTCCCCATACCTACAACGCTAAGATTTTTAAACGATATGACGTACCTTCACTCTTCAATTGAATTGTTAAGTAGTGCCTCAAATCTGAAATCCATTTCACCGTACAAGTCTAATTATATTAATAATTTGTAATATAGGAAACACCTAGGGTGTTTGTTCAGTTAATGTTTAAGTCTTGTAAAATATTTTTCCAGATGAATTCTTAGACAAAGGTTTTGTTAACCTGGAAAAAATAGAATATTGTAAATGATAAATACTGATAAATAAATCGATAGAATCTCAGCTGCATTCTAGATATAGATGACATGATGTCGTCTAGGATATGATCTTGAGGAACATCGGCATACATACTAAGGGAACATGAGCGAACAAAATTATGGTTTACTGCGATAATTTTACCTCTGAGGTTTGAACGGATAACGAGAATAAGACAGGCGGTTAAATCAATTTAGCGGAATAATCAAAACCACAACTCATTCAGTAACTGATGAACAATTCGTACTTTGATTAGTTACTTATATAAAAGACATTTTAATGTTTTTCCTTAAATTAATTATTTATTTAAATGCAAGCTCTGTGGAAAAGTATATTAAATACGGGTATTTAGGGTATGATGGATTAACTAGGGAAATTGATGATAACGCAACTATTTTATAGGATTTTTGTTTGGGTTTCCAAGAAACTCTCAAGTATCAAGTTTTTATACCGAATGAAAGCTGCTCTATCTTCCTTCCTTCCTATCGACTTAGTCCACTTTACTACATAATTGCTACCTAAATCCTTCCTTATCTGCTCTTCAATCCTATAGAATTCTCTCCCTCTCAATCTTCGCCATGCTGTTGAATAAGAAACTTTTAAATCTTCCCATCACCTCCATTCTCTTCGAACAAATGTAAATTCTTCTGGTATCCAACCCTTACAATCCAGGATCCTTCATGAAATGTAATGTAAAATGTAAATTTAGGTAAAAAT
This sequence comes from Euschistus heros, assembly GCA_003667255.2. Classification (NCBI taxonomy): domain Eukaryota; kingdom Metazoa; phylum Arthropoda; class Insecta; order Hemiptera; family Pentatomidae; genus Euschistus; species Euschistus heros. Next base: position 283,093 of record RCWM02000454.1, on the reverse strand, counting down.
GTAAATAAACTTATCAATGATGATATAAACGTCCCATTCATCGCAGATTGGGCCCAAGATATCTATCCTTAGGTACTAAGGTGTAACACTCCGAGGCGTCTGAAAAGAAGTTGGCCGTAGATGTTTTTAGTGTAGAACATTTACCGAAATGCTACTGATGGGTAGTTCTTTACGTTGTTATTGACATGTCATTGTATTTTACCTCATATTAACTTATTGTGTATAATGTGTAAAGTTATAAATATTAATTTTATAGTCTTGTATTTACCTACAATTATTGAAAGAATAAAATAAATTTGAATTTGAATTTTGTTAGCATATCAACAAGTCTTTTTGGGACAAATGATGTTTTTTGAAGGAAGAGAAATGAAAATAAATAATTACTTATTATCACTTTTAACATAAAGTTGTGAGAATACATCTGCTCAATTTTGACGCGAATTCAACTCTATTATTCTTCCAACTTCTTTTAATGGCATCGCTATAATAAATTTAAATATATTTTGAATATATGTGAATTACTGTAGTACAAGGAGAGTTCTCTAATGTTCTTTTAATTCGAGATGAGAGTTACCTTATCCTTATTATAAAATGAAGATAAAGAAGCAATGCACACAATCTAATCTCCTAGCCTAAGGACGCTATATCTAAGTAAATCTAAAACAGTCGCTGAGATAAGATACGCTGACTAATAATAGAATTCAAGGTTCGCTCATTGTGCTCAGGGCATCTTTTATTTTATATGAAACCATTATTTGAAATATAAATAGTTTAAAATGAATTCCTTATAATTCAGCCAGAAGACATAAACCTGGTTTCATTAAATATTGTAAATCTTAATGATCGTAATAGACATACTGCACATCCCGAAACTAAGGAGACAAAATAAAAAAAATATTTAATTAAACATATTAGTGACACGATATGATCTACATATTTAGATTTTTTACTAAATTTTAATATATGAGGTCTTTTTACGTCTATATTAAAAGTCTAGAATAATGGTAAAATAAATAAAAAATACTGGTTATGAAATTTTGAGTCGTACCTCTTTTATTCCGGACTTCAAAATTGTGGATATGGGTCATTCTCACAGAAAGGGGCATTTTTGGGTTCACGATTTCAGAAATTTAGAAGTATTCCGATCAAGGTAAAAAAAAAATTAGGATGCTCTCCTAACAGCTTTAAATAAAATTCAATGCCCTTCCAAACAACACCGCTTTAAATTATCAAGAAAAAAAAATAAATAAGAAGGCACATGACTGACTCTCCCGTTTCATGACGCTACCTATGTCATGCCTTTTTCTTCACGATCATCTTGGCTGTCTTCTGTAATATAATTATTTTAATCTCTCTGCAGGTGATAGGCTCAAAAAATAAACAGTAATCAAGTTTTCACGAAATGTTTTTAATATCTGAATCATACAAAAAATATATAGGTACATCATTTATATGATGAAAAACAAAAAAAAATAATTAATTATTAGTCTTTTATTTTGACCATTGAATTGTTTAAAATTACTTAAAATATATTTCTAAAAAATAAATATTATTTCGACTAAATATTCTAAAAATAAAAAAGGGTATCAGAACAAACGTGAATGAAAATCAAAGCGTGTCACCTACAGCTAACCGCTTTAAGTTTGTATGAATTTATTTATATTTAATGAGCGGACTTATTGTGATTCCGGCACACAGTAATTTATATGTATTTATTATAAAGTGTAAATGTACTAATACAACTTCAAATGCAGTTTTTTATTTAGTAAAAATGATAAAAACGTTTGGATACCGTCATGATCCTGTCCTCAATTTTACAGATGAAGACAGGGCCTTGACGAAACAGGTATTTCTAAAATTTTTTTTTTTTTGTTGCAACGTTTTTTTCTAAAATATTTATAGAAATAGAAACTGTTCCACACCGTGAACAAGTACTGAGCAATAAGAAAAACCAGGTTTGAATACTTAAGTTTTTATTGAAGCCAGGAACTTGACGGTGGTTGTTTGGACACTCATGACTTTGCCGATGTTGTTTTTCTCTGAGTGTTCCCACTGTACTCCAAGGACTAGTTAATGGGTGATGCAACAAGATAATAATGGCGTGAAAATTTAGGCAGGAATACAAAGCTGGCTAACACACGCGTTTACAGAGAAATTTGAGAAATATAATCGGACAGGGCCTTGACGTCGATGGCATGGACACTCTTATTTTCATTATAATATTTAAATCTATTGGCTCTAGCCCATTTTGGACAATCACTTCTCAATCTCCAGCAATATAATGAGCTAGGATTGAATAATCACTTCTGTATTTGAAGAGATAGACCCCCTACCGAAGCTTGAAGTTGGGAATATCGTGCCCGGACAGGACAGGGCCATGACAATTGGTCAAATTTTACAATTTTTCTACACAAAAAAATATTTGATCGTGAAAAGAAAAATTTCACTTTTAGATAAAGTGATAAACTACAATTTAAAAAAATTTTCAGATCCAAAATCATAAACGGGGAGCCACAAATGTACTGGACATCACTTCTGCCCCTTTCTATGGGAATGACCCATATACTCGATTATTATATTTTCAAATATTCTTGCATTTTTGTGTTATGTGGTGGTATTTATAAATCTAGATAATGGTCTCAGGGTAGTGGAAGTAAAAATGGAAAACATATTAGTAGTAAAGTTGTCCGTTCCGGTACACCTTACAAAAGTTTGCCTGGAGTATTCAGAAAATTATTGTATTATTATTATTAAAGTGTAGGAATTATCAAGGCACTATTTTAGAGAAAACAAATATTATTTTTAAAAAATAATAACGATTTGGAATCTCACTCGCAATGTGAGCGGAAAGCCTGAATGGCATATGATTTGGAAGATTAAAATGAGTACTATTCTTTTTTTACATTTTTGAAGAGTGTGTTTTGATATGTTTAAATCAGTATGCTTTAGATACGTATAGATTAGTTTCAATTCAATTTTGGAGTTGCTATTTGTTTTAAAATTAGGACAATACGAAAAAAGTATTTCAATTATGACATTTAATTATAAGCTATTTCCAAGATTTACACGATTGGGTTATTCTTACGGTAAATATATTTTTTATCAAATAATTTTAAAATTATGTGATTTTTGTTATTTGCATTGCAGATAAAGATAATAGGAAATCAATTGTGCATGAATTGGATGAAATCCTCCTTATTTCCAAAATGAATGATGTTGGATGACAATTGACAATTGACCCGTTCCTATAAATGTAATCGTTATCAGGAATTAGGCATTATGGATTGATACTTTGATAAATAGCTGTTATCGGGAGGAGCTATTGCCAGGCGATAAGATTAGGTTATAATTACCTTTACTATCAGCTCCAATATAAAAATTAACTTCGAACCTCTCTTTACATTTCTCACGTTTTCCCCACTTCGTTCTGGGAGATATCCAAAGTGTCTAAAATTCCTTTAAACTCTTTACCTTGCTAGATATCTATCATTCTCAATTTTTAAGTGATTATATCAGGCTATGCAATGAGATTGCATTTAGGGAACGTCCTTGAGAAAATTTGACTCAAATTCATCGTACATATAAAGAGAATGAAACAGATTAGGATAAACAAATATTTGATAAAGTGGTGAGATTGAATAATGTCAATGGATAACCGGAAAGTATAAAGGGGATAGTATAGAGAATAGGTATCGGAATAGAATACTAACAAGATAGAGAAAAAATACGGAAAATGGTGAGAAGCATAATGGTCCTTGTATTGAGTAAGAGGCAGGAAGGTAAGAGAACGACTGAACGACGGAAAGCGAGAAGAGAGATGTAAGGGAATATGAGAATAAATGGGTTGAATGGCGAAAAAAGAAAAAAACAAGAAATGATATGCGTGTTTTCTTAGCAATTATGGAAGATAAAACCTGTACTAATGTAATCCATGGAGAGTCTTAGATTCAGTAATTGAGAAGATTGTGTTGTGTCTTTGTCAATGGTTATGCAAGAAGGTTTTTTATACGATTTTTCTCTAGATCGCCAGGTTTTTCTCTTATATATGGATTATCAGTATATTAATGTATCAATGTATAGCTGTGAGTGGACCAAGAAGGTCTACCGATCCCAGGGTCGATCCTAAGCCAATTCAACAAAACAAATATTTATTGGCCTCAATTGGAACCGAATCTAGGTCCTGGATTCAAGATTCTCTGAGCTGCAGCACTGACAATACTAATAATACTACATTAGACACTAAAACGTTATATTTTTAGACTTGGATTTTATGTATATCGATTATTGAATCGATTTTTAGATTTAGTAAATTTGGCAAAACCCTTTTCCAAGTAATCAACACCCCTCAACCTCCCTGTACATCCGGAATCCTGTAATTTAAGTCCGCAATCCAATCTCTATATACACGATCTCGTCTATCCGATCTCTATACTCCATCTCACATATCTGCTGCACTTCAATGTTCCATTCTTGTCCGATCCTCTATTCTCTGAAATTCTCTCCACTCTTGTATTCGCAATCTTTCTTCCCTCGGAACATTCCAAACACTCTTCTTCTATCACTTTCTTTCCCAAAAAACTGACGCTCTTTAATCATATGAGTGTCTCATAATTTATAACTATCTAGTATGTCAGACATAAAACATTAGCCTAAATTGATGGTCATCCTATGATAAATGTTTTTCATTTTTATATTAGTAATGTTTGTTTTTTTATTTTTTTTTTCATTATTTTGTTTTCTATTATATCTTTACAATTGCGTTCATAATATTTATTGCTATATTTACTATTTTTTTTTCTAGTCTGTTCTTTGTTATAATGTAAATCTGCATTAACTTTTATTTATCTTGTTTTATTTTCAAATTCTCTGGGCCTTATATGATTTTTCTTTTTTTTTTTTTATATAAAATGTTTATTCTTAAGTGGCATTGTTCCAAAATAAAGTTTTTCTTTTATTCTATTCTAATATGACTTAGATTTTGCTTTTAAATTTTCTACAGCTGACATCCCGACTCATCCTACCACTATCCTTACCACTTACGCTGATGATACATGCGTGTTATCAGTAAATAATAATTCTTACGTTGCATCCCAATCACTACAATCTCATATTAATAACATTAAAGAATGGTTTAATGATATTCCACTAATCCCTGTTGTACAAATCCGCTACCTAAGACTCCACTTGGACAAACGTTTTAATCCAAATACAAGACTAAAACTACAAAAAACTGCTCGTCGTTACAGACTACTTCACCATTTACTAGACAAACGATCAAAGCTCCCAATTAATATCATAAGACTCAGTTACATGGCTGTTAGACCTACTTGGACGTACGGAGTTGAGATTTGGGGTTCCGCTAAACTATTCAATTCATCTCGTATCCAATCCTTCCTTCGAAAAATCCTAAATGCTCCTTACTTTGTGACCAATAGACTTATCCATGAAGATATTCATGTTCCTTATGTTGTTGATTTAGCCCAGAGCAGATACCTGTCCTTCCGTAGTAAGCTCCGTAACCACTCCAATCCACTAGTCTCCCAACTTGCTTTCCACTCCATTCCCGATAAACCTCCGAGGTGTCTGAAAAGAAGATGGCCTACTGACCTTTTAGTGAAGATTTATATTGAACTGCTACTATTGAGTAGTTCTTCACAAGTTATTTACATGCCTTGTATTCACTATTAACACATTTACTTGATGTATATTATGTACAGTTGTAAATATTAATAAATGAAGAAAAATAAAAAAAATTCTGAATTTCTGTACCTTTGTTCCCTTTGGTTGAGACCGAGAGCTGCTAACTAATCCAATCTTATCTTAGTATTTATTAATTCTCTTCTTGCTATAAATCCTTGTTTTCCGAATTCCTGGTATTTTTATAAAACCATTTTGGATGAGGATTCCTGCAGGCGACAATTCAGTCTCTGAACCTAAAGATAAAGATTATAAACGGTTCGAGTTAAAAGAAAATCATTATAAGGCATACCTATCAATTTAAAAGATGTAATCAGTTTGTGTCACTAATGATTTCCATATTGAAAACGATCTGTATTTAAAATCGACTCGGCAATCAGTCTGCGCTCTTAATGACTAATGACTGAACATAAGGCAGTCTAGACCACAGGCCGATCTGAACACCAATTAACAAGATAAGGAACTTTAGATTTATCTGCATAATGGTGATTGCACAGTTGCAATGTGGTCTGGTCCTGTCAACTGTTTCCTGTAGCCACAGATGACGGTCTCTTCGAAACACTGTCACATTACGGATGATCTACAACTGTCACCGAGTCAGTGACCAAAGGCAATAAACGGTGACCAATTTATAACGTTACATAAAAATAATGGATTTGTCGAAGTGAAAACCGACCTGCGTACTGAATGAATGGGTTCATTTTTTTCTCTTCTCAGTCAAATGATTCAAGCCGGACTTGTGTAATCGGCAACAATAGTTGAGCAACAGGTTGATGTTCTTTTGACCTCAGGGGCTAATGGTAGCTCATCATTTTATGTTATATCATACATCATCTGCCGCCTTTGATGGTCATCATCAATTCATCGATGACATGGTGTCAATGATCTAAAGTAGACCTTGCTGTATTTATGTTCGAATTATAAACTCCCCAAAAAAAAAAAAAAAAAATTAAAGATCTCATGAAGAATACCAGTGGTACTTCAATGACTGTATTATACTCGATTTCGGTGTATCTCATGCTTATATCTATAGCTCGACATTCCTGTTTAAAACCGTTCTGAAAATTGAAAATTTGGAATGAGCACATCTAAAATAATTTGGGATGGCCGTTACGCGATACTGCTTATCGATATAGGTTGATGTCCTGTTTCGATAAAAACAAATCTGAATTTTATTTAATGGTACATATCACAATATTTCCATTCTGAATATACATTTATATAACGTGGGCCATTGAGCTCTACGGGCTTTTCTTCGTCCGAATTTATGTCTGCATTTTTTTTTTTTTTTTTTTTTTTTTTTTTTTTTTTTTTTTTTTTTTTTTTTTTTTTTTTTTTTTTTTTTTTTTTTTTTTTTTTTTTTTTTTTTTTTTTTTTTTTTTTTTTTTTTTTTTTTTTTTTTTTTTTTTTTTTTTTTTTTTTTTTTGTACCAGAATGATAATTGTTTTTAAATATTTTTTTTTATTTCACATTTACCTATCACCCTCTAACTTACCATACTATCTGAAATTTATGAAAATTACATTTAAAACATTATTGCAATATTTTTTTTAGTATCCAGATATCCTGGTATCGAATTACTTCTGGGTTCACTTGATTCTAGAGCATTCTCTATTTTAAAATTATTTTATGTGAATATTGAAGATGAAGTTGATCATTGGTATAAATAACGAAAAAGACGATTAGGTGCTATTGCGATAATAATTATTTTATTACTAGGTTAACTTAATTTTTCATTTTAAGAAATAGCTTTTTTGGACAAATGGACGGTATTTAATAGAAGGGAACCAATCCTCATTGAATATCATAAATAGTTTGGTTCTTTTTATTGAAATAGAAGCTCGTATTTTATTTCAAATAGTTTTTCCGACTTCGATTAAAATACCCGAACCAAGAGATGGTTCTTTTCTGTTTAAAATAGTAAGCACTAATCCTATCCAAAACCACCTCTAACTCATTTTTGCATATTTTTTGGATTGGTTCTCTTCTGCTAAATGCCGTCCAAATTATTACTATCTTCCTCACTCTAGGGCAATGAATAAGAGAGAAGAATATGATTATCTCAAATATATATTTACAAAATAATAAATATATGATTTACAATAAATGAAAATATGTGATGTAAAAGATTAAAAAAAAAGTAACTTAAAGAATAAAGTGTAGATAAAAATATACTATTTTACAATAGTAATATAGTAAATATTACTATTACCATATAAAAACATGGTTATTAATAATTTCTTTCAATAATATATTTTTATCTAGGATAGTGTCAATTCAGACAGAAACCCATGTGGCAACCTTCAGGTCTATCCAAATCGTTTGGGTTATCGTTCTTCTAAAAACACAATCTATTCGTACATATTTTTACTTTTTATTCAATGAGCACTAGGAGCTGAGGAAATTTAAAAAAAAGTGCTGAATATCTTATGTCATAGCTTCGTTTTCGTCATTTACTTTAACTGGAGTTATTTTGTGTTATGTTATTTTATTTTTCAATTACGTTTTTTGAACTTTGGGGCTCCTAATAAACCATCTAATTCATCTCGTAGCCAATCCTTCCGATCCAAAATCCTTCGAATAATCCTTAATGCTGCTTACTATGTCACAAATAAACTTATCCATGAAGCCCTGAATGTTCCATTAGTTGCTGAGCCCAAACCAGGTACCAGCGCTGCGCTCCGATCCGTCAGCAGTGCGCTCTGAGCTATACACATAATATTTAAATTAGTACAATGAAACTTTATGTAAATAAAAAGAGGAATAAAAAAAAAAAAAAAAAAAAAGGAGATTCTATCCTTCTAAATCCTAATCAATCAAGGAACTTAGAAATTAGATAGACTGATGAGAAGATACTGAGCTTAAAAATCAAACGTAAATTCATTTCCTCAAAATATGGAGCCTTCCTCGAATCAACTAAAAGAATATTTAGAAACTTAAGATTGTCTGGTTTGCTGAATCAAAATCTTACATTGTTTGAATGAAAATATCTATGAGGCTAATTTACTAAGTACTTTATTTTTTTTTAATATGTTTTAATCCAAGAAACAATGGTTATGTAACATTTCAATTTTTCAATTAATCAACTTTGAAATAACAATGTTTTAGAGAAAAACTATTTGGATATCATTTTTCAAGTTAGAGATATAAATATCTGCAAGTCTTAATTTTTTTATCACCTCCTATCGCCCATTAGGCGAAAAGCAAAAAATAAATATAGGTTTTTTTTTTTAGAAATGTTGAATAACTAAAATAATTTAAATCAAATCGGATTATGACAGTGGAGTCATATATAAGGTAGTAATAAATTTTGTATATTTAATACACATTTTTATTTAGAAAATATAATGGGTTTTGTAATGGCCGGAACATAATATGCTGTATAGCATAATATTATTATAAAGTATTAATTCCTTCTCATTGCAACGAACCCATAATGACTCAGATCTGGAATCAGTTCATACTCGGCTGGTTAACCTTCAAAACCTTGGCCATGATTTTCTGATGTAATTCTGTGATGCCGGCACATAAGGTGCGGTCTTCCCTTCAATTATTTATGTGCCAATGTTTCCTCTATCCTGGATTTCTACTAAATCACGGGCAAATTATATATTTATTTATTTTTTAAAGATAATTTAAAATAGTTTAATTAGATTTTTTACATTCGAAAAATTATTTGCAGAAAAATATGGACAATATACATGATCACCCGAACATCTTGAAGTTCTAAGTACAGGAATGGGATATATTTCTGAAAAATCGAAATACTAAAATCAATCTTTATTCCTAAAACGTTATGTGTAAAAGTTAATGAACTAAATTTTGTTTTCATCTATTTATTGAAAACTGTATACAAAAAAATACAAGTATGTGTCCGTTAATGTCTTATCTGTCAGTGTCTTAAGTCGTATGTGTCTTAATGTATCATAAACTTTTATGATAATAGGCTTTCAAAGCAACTACCCTCGGCTAGAACTTGATTAAAAGTTTTATATTAGAATGTGCCACAGTTATTTTAATATAAATTTTAATGTAATTTAAATATAAACTTTTACTGATAGCTAATTTAAAAATAATCCAATCATTGGTCATATTGTCAAACTCATCCTATTAATAATTTTTAAATCTTTATAAAAATAATTAATAAAAGAAAAGTATAAAAATTGCTCTAGCCCATTATTACCTATGGGCAGGTGTATTTTACATTTTCGTTTTGCTTTTCTCCGCTATAATGCCCAGGGACACCAACGGTAAGTAACTTGCTCACCACACATATTCATTTTTATTACGTACATTTTGTACGTTTTATTACCATAATGAATGAATAATATACATATTTTACGGGTGTTCTTTAAATGTCAATGGTACAATTTGTAATTTGACTGTATAAGTGCATAATACAATCTTTGAAAAAAATTTAAAAAATCATATCATTTCTTGATAAGGATGACTATGACTGTGCTCGGTTTTCTATTTCTGAGACACTGATAATGAACCGATAAGGCGTTTTCATTATATTTAACTTGATGTAATTCGAATCCAAATTTAGTAGATCGAAAACAACAGCCAGAATTTCCCAACGAGTCGGATTATTGCAAAACGTAATCGCAATTGTGGAAGTTTCGTAATTTTTATGTGTGATTATCGTACAGGAATAACTTTTCTCTAACTGTGCAATCAGTGCATTTCACTCCTAAATTCTACTTCCGTGAAGGAATTATACTAATTTATACATGTAAAGGGGCATATAATAACTCCGCAATAATTTGAAATTTGATTTAAAATAATTTATATTAATTTAATTAATTAATTAACAATATATAATTAATTCACTATGTTGATTGTTAAGCTTCTTTATACAGGGTGTTCAGCATAAGACTGCAGTAACTTCGGGAGGCGATTCTGGGCATCATTTGCAACATAAAATTCCCTATAAACTATAGCTCGATTCTCATCCGTTTTAAAGATATTTTTAATTTTATGTTTTTTCCAGAAAGGGGGTAGCGGGATGAGATAGGTCTGACGGCCACCACTGGATTTTATTCGATCGACCCTAAAGCTTACACCGAAATGCCTTCAAAAAAACGAAAACATGAACATGATGAAAGATGCGTGAAATGCACTCTGTTGTTAAGATATGACACCGGGCAGAAAAAAGTCATTACTTCAGAAAAAGAAGTCAACTCGTTATCGGTGAAGCTGGACAGAGATGTAGGAAACGTTCTGTGCGGAAAATGTCGTCGTTCAACTCGTCTAGTCATAAATAAAGTATTTTTGTTGATTATTTATCAAAAGTTAGAAATATAACAATTTTATCACTTGTTGACAGCTTTTTTTACAGCTGTTAATTGATAAAATATATTTTTGACATCAAATTCGTGATCAGCGACCTCGAAAACTCCTATATGAACTATTTTTCATATATTTAATTAAATATTGACTTATTCTGTAGGCCTAAATTGCATAATTTAAAATTTACGTTTTACTCAAATCGATTTGTCGCGGTCTACAAGCAACCAAATTCAAGTTTATCGGCGCCATTTTGAAGAGGAAGAGTGTATCTTTCAATGTTATTTAGGCCGGTTTTTTTTCATTGAGTCTGCACCAAAATACCACAGAGTTTTTACTGAAAAATCCCAATTTTTTTTTTTATATTAAGCTAAGTTTTATTCAATAATAAAATCTTAAAAAATTCGAGGAACATCTTCACATCCTAAACAAAATTTTACTTGCGTTGGAACCGCTTAAAAATTAGTTTGAACTCTCGAAAAAAATTCAAATATCATAAAAACACGTTTTTACTCTTATAGGGTTTCAGGGGGAGGGAGGAGGGGGGGGGGCGGAAAAATCTTAAACATTTTTTTTTTTACCCTCTTTAAGATTTGGGGTCGATTGAATAAAATCCCGTGGGGCCGCCAAACCTATCTTATCCCGCTACCCCCTTTCTACTTTTTGACAAATAATTGTCTACATTTCTCGAACTTTTAAAGCTAGAGCAATTTCAATATGCTCATTGGAAAGAAGATCAAATTTCCTTTAAAATAAGCTTATTTAAACTTCAGCAGCGTCCAGTATTTAACTACCATATACCATTCGAAAGGTGCTTGTGCGTAGAAGTTTTTTTTTGAGTGATGCACGTTTGTAACATATGCAATACTTTTGAGAAAAATGCAGTCAGAGTTTTGAAATGGAATTAGGAACTCGCTATTTCATATTTTGGATCAATAAGTTAAATATTGGACGCTGCTATTTTGAAGTTTACATAAGCTTATTATAAAGGAAATTTGATCTTCTTTCAAATGAGCATATTAAAATTGCTCTCGCTTTAATAGTTCGAGAAATGTAGACAATTATTTGTCAAAAAGTATAAATTTCTGGGAAAAACATAAAATTAAAAATATCTATAAAACGGATGAGAATCAAGCTATAGTTTATAATGGAGTTTTTTTGTTGCAAATTATGCCCAGAATCGCCTCCTGAAGTTTCTGCAGTCTTATGCTAAACATCATGTATACACCTTTATATCGGTAGATTAAATTTCTGTTATTATTTACTATATTATAAATAAGGAAAATCCAATGAATTTATTCATGGTTGCCTGATCTAGGAAACCTTTCGAATACATACCTCTAAAAATTTCCATAGCGGTCCGGAATCTTCCGGGAACTGTTTGATGATAATCATTTCTTGGTAAGGCTGGCAGTGATCATGCCATCCGCTTCGTTATACCATCATCTGCAACACGATCTCTGGCAATGAACCCCCTCGGGCAAATCGCACCAACGAGCTCACGACATAGTCGATGCCAGCGTACCGCACAATGGTGATTGCGTTTGAAGTCTGGAAAATCTCTCGTTTTCCTCTGTAATAGTTTAATATAATACATACTCAGTTTATTAATATAGGAATATGATATTAAAAAAGACATTTTTTGCACAGCACCATCCTTGTAAAATGGATGAAACTCTAAAAAGCTCTGACGATAACAAATTAAAAATTTGTATAGGTGTATAGTTAAGGAAATCCACGAACTACTTAAGCTCAAAGTTGTAGGGAGAGTCTACAATAATCCCATCCTAAGGAGGCCACGGAGGTGTCATTGAAAATCTCACACCTATTTTCTACATAAAAGAATATAAAGTATGTAATAAAGGTTGTTTGTTTATTTCGTTTAACGTCACTTTATGCTGCTATGGCTAATCGGACGATGCTACAGTGGGAGTCCTAAATTTTGCCAATCCAGGTATAATTAGGATAGGGATCTTTAACGAGTACCTGACATCGCATGAGCTCCCATTTTACGTTTCTTCCGAAGGGCGGCATAGCTGAAAATTCTAATCCCTTTAAAAAATCCTAAGGTCATCTGTCTGGCTGCGAACCCGTGATCATGTAATAAAGGTAATTCTAATATAAGAAAGAACTCCATTTCTCCCTTGACTAGGAAAATCAATCGATCATGAATATGCCCCCGCCAAATCTACAGCGTTTTCCAATTAATATTACAAAATTAAATGGATCAAATTATTTCAATTTTCAATTAAATTTAATGAACAATTTATCATCATTCGAAATAAAGTTGAGAGAAACAAGGTTTCAAACGTAGCTTTTTTCATTCAAACCAATATAGCTCCAAGCAATATAAAAACATATTCTTCATTAAATCTTGATCAGGAACACCAACCGAGTTAGAGCGTATCATTAAATAACATTTTTGAAAAAAAAAAACTTTATAACAACTCCTAAACGGTAGGTCCTACCGACAAATGTTATATGACAACAAATGTTTTCCATTAAATTTACGATTGCGGAATTGTCGGAAAAGTTTGATCCAATCAACGCCAACAGAGCTAGAGCGTGTCAAAGTGTTCCATTTTTGAATGTGAAAAAAAGGTTTCACCAAAAAAGTGCAGACCTCCAGTGAAAAGACGTATCTATGTCAATATAATATGAAACCTTATAGTATAAATATTAACGTTTGTGCGTTCAGTGGTATGTTGCTAAATACATAAACTTATATTAAAATAAATTTAATAATTAGAAAATTATAAAGTAACTCTCATTTGAGCGTCAGGGGAAGGTCACACCACATCTTACCTAATCTCAGGAAGAAGAGGGGAGGATTCCTAATTAAAAGGAAATCCTTCATGCAAATTAATGAACGTACTTTTAAATTATATATTTGAACCCTGTTATGCTTAAGTTTCAAAATATGGTCCGACTTTTGATACAACTTTAGTTGTTTTGTACCAGAACTCATGGACAATGGGTTCAAAGCCGTATTTAAAACTAAGGTTATCAATTTTAATTTCGTGGGATTACAAGTGAAACTCGCTAAGTCAAAAACCGTAGTTTTGAGTAAACATCGATCAAAGTTTTTTTTTTTTTATGTACTTATTACTGACATTATTTGGTCCAATTTAACGTATTGGACAAAATAATGTCAGTACCGAAGTAGACAAAGCAAAAAAATCGTTGATCGGCGTTTATTCAAAACTACGTTTTTTGACTTAGTGGGTTTTACTTGGAACCCCACGGTACTAAGATCGATAACCTAAGTTTTAAATAGGGGTTTGAACCCATTGTCCAGGATCAAAAAATTATAATTTTTGCACTTCTTTTCTCCCAGTGTCTTTGCTTCTTTTCTTATCTCTATATTGTTCTCTATCTAGTTAGTTTTTGTCAGTTATTTTTAATTTTTCTGTTTCCTCTCTCATTTGTCTTACATATCCTCCTGTGCTCTTGTAATCACGAACTTTGTCAAAGATATACTTGTTTAGTTTCCCTTTGCGCATTATTCTGGCCTCTTTATTTATTAAAGATTCAATTCAATATCACTATGCTTGTTCCTTATAAATTTATTTTTTTTAATATCAAGAATCTACCTGAAATTGTTATCGATATGTAGACAAATATTTGATAGCAAATAGTTGTGTGCTGCATTTTAAAAAAGATGAGGAGCATTTGTTGAGAGACTAAGATAGTAGGTTCTAGTCCGGCAGATGTAGTCTCTATAAAGTTAATATCCTTAATTCATGAAAAAACCAGGCAGTTGAATGTGATTTCGGCCAAATATTTTTTTTTTTTTTTTACATCCGTTGCCTTCCTAGTACTTTTTTTTTTTTTTTTTTACCGAAGTTCGGAATCGCTATAAATAAAACGCGTTGTATAGGTGCCTATTCTTTTTCGTAATGACTCATTTCGTTCAAACAAACTATATATATATATATATATATATATATATATATATATATATATATATATATATAATATAAAAAAGTAAATTTTGTAGACGAAAAAGGCATGTTCGATGGGTTTTTTTTTTTTTTTTTTTTCAGACGATCGGTAATTATTGACTCGCTTTTCTAGTTCACCTACACAACAAAAGAACAATTGAGCTAACACTTGACAATTACTAATTAGCAGGTGGTAACAGATCGTCCTTGATGCGGATATGAAAAATATTAGGAGTTATTCATACCTTAATGTTTATTGCCCAAGGTTCGTAAACAAAACTCCTCGGGAATAATGTTTAACAGGAAGTGGGGATATTTATTTCAAAAATCGGTGGATATGAGTAATGTTATAATGGACCAATCAATTGTAATCCTACCAGTGATCATTGTTACAAACTTTTTTATTCTCTCTCAAACTTTTTCACCAGTGTTAGATATTCCAGGTTTCATTTTTCACTATAACTCCATAAATATTTGTCCGATCTGAAATTTCATTTTTTTTACTGAAATCTGGTTAAATTCACTATCAGGCCCTTATATGAAATGTTGAATTAACCTCGTAATACACCCTATCCAGCACGCTAAGTATGTAAGTTTTGGTAAAATATGACAATTTTTAACATTTTCAGTGGGCTTTCTGGGGCGTATTACGGAGTCTAATCTATATTTCATATAAAGGGCCTGATAGTAAATTTAATCAGATTTTTGTTGAAAAAATGAAATTCCAGATCGAACAAATAGTTTTTGAGTTATAGTGCTGGCGTGGATATTTTACGGGACTTGATAAAAATTTAATATACAGGTTCTGATAGTAAATATAACTAGCTTTCTGATGGAAAAAATACCATGAATTTTGAATGGTATATGCAAAAATTCAGCTTCATTGCTTTCATTCCTCATTTAACTGGGCTATAAAGGCCAGAACGTTTTCACCAAAATTTTGGATAAATAATCGAATGAAAGCAGCAATACAGCAACTCACCACAATGCTTAAGAAGGTTCCACCACGGCATACTTTGAAATTACTTTTCCACTCTCCAAAGTTGATTTAGCTGTAAGAATATATCTGTGGCATCTGTGCATAGTGGGCTAAGTGCGAAAATTAAGATTTTAGGAAAACTGAATTGAATGTTTGAGATGTTTTCCAAAATGTCTAGTTCAAAAAATCTTATTTATGGGGCTTAAACTCTTGATAGTGCATTTCTATTAATGTTGGTAAGGTATGTTTCAATTCATGCCAATATTCTAATATTTAATACTAATCTTTCCAAAAAAATCGAACTCTTGGCCCGCATTACACTAATCGATTTTGTGTGAAATGGGCTAAGTGATTAATGTTACAGTGATTGAACTCTGAAAGTCAAGTGCTTAACTAATTTTCAGAGTTGAGAAAAATTAGTTATACATTAAATAATATTTTACCTTTTTTAAAATTTTTGACATTTTTTTTTACATAAAGGAAAATAATAGAAAATTAAAAAACATACACAGCATGTGCATAATAATGTGTAAAATAATTACTTTATTGGAAGTTTTTAAAAACATTGAAAAAAAAAACACTTATAATTTTCTTTCATTCGTGTTCTTCTTCACCTAAATCTGGGTACGCATCCTGCTTAGATGTAGATTTCAGCTCTTCATAGAATCGTCTAAATGCTGGACTTATGTAGGGAAGAAGGTCTAACAGATCTTTCTTCTTTTCTGCCGCTACAGAAGTGATTTAACATATCTGATTGCTGGCTCTAATTTTGTAGCCTGCCCTTTTTCAGAAAACTTACTATTTTAAAATTAACATTTATATCGAGAGTCGACTTGTAGTAGAGAACACTGCAGCTATCTTTGTTATAGTTAAGCCATCTTACCTTCCCCCCAATGCCGGCACTATGCATTTTCATCATCTTTTTTTCTATTAACTAAGGCGGTTTTTAAAAGGTACGAAAAATAGTAAAAGTTAGAACTCTCCATCTCTTTTTAAAAATTGTTATCAATAAATTTATTTTTCTTTCTAGTGTCCCGCATTAATTGAGCCCAATCATGGGGATGTTCAATAGGGCCTTTGAAAGTTTTTTGTTTCTTCTCAATTAATGCATGGAAGGTGTCGCACTCCATATGCGTATGGCCAGGGATTAAATAGTTGTGATTTCTTTGTTTTAGCGCATTAGAATTTCGAAGGGCTACCCGGCACATAGATGCGATATGGCTGTTTTATATGGTTATATGTTTGTGCAAAAGGGGCTTAGTAAACTTTACTCGCTTTTCACAAGCGTAAAAGTTCAAGATTAGAGTATCAGCCATTCACAAAGGAATATCCTTCATTGCAATGGACGAAACACGTAGCCCGTTAGACAAAAGAAAAGAGAAAAAAATTACGAATCTGGTGATGTAGATAGCTCGAAATTCACCAAACTTGACTTCCCATTCGAGCCCACGATGCACAGGTGCCACAGATATGAAGATATGAAGGAGCCGAATGTGTTTTCAGTATTAATTAAGGAAAAATTTTATTTAGATAACGTTCAAAAAAGTTACAAGATTTCTCTGAAAATGATGGTATCATAACCAACCACTTCCCGATCTCAGAAAATAGGATGTGGTAATGTATAGATAAGAGAGCGGTCCCCGACTCGCTGGTTTTCCATGGAACTGGAAATCTCAACTGCTTAGAAATTGAAAACATATTCATAATAGTTGTATGAATAATTAATAAAATAAAGGTAATGAACAATACATTTAAGGTAATTAGTGAAATGTTATCTATGAAAAAAAAATATTCACATTAAAATCAATGGATGAAGTGAAATGGAAAAAAAATATGTAAGGCATACGTTTAATTTTTCGATAATTAAAGTGGTTTAGGTAATGTAATGGCAGGCTGATAATTCCTCCTAAGGTTTTTTATTTTCTCAGCTAAGATTTTCATGTTTCTTTAGGTGTTTATGTACCATATTCTTTAACATGGTTTATAAAACGTATTAATGTAATTAAATGAAAAAATATTTTTAAAAAAAAATTAAGTTACGAAACAATTATCATAAGCTAACTTGTAGCAATAGAACCTGTACCAATTTACACCTATAGTAAGGTGTAAAATGACATAGCTTGTAAGGATCTTTAACCCCTAGGTTTCCTATCAAAATTATTATAGAATTCTTACCATAATACTTGTGTTCGTAGCATAAAAAACAGCTGATATTACAAGAAATAATTTTTTTTTCCCACAGTCTGACTAGATACCGTGTCAGAAAGTTCGAATCTAGTGCCTTACCCATCGGACTATTCCTCTCTATCATAATTTTAGATGAATAAAAAATTTAATTTAATTTAAATTTATATTTTACTGATTAAAAAAAAAATTGATCTCATTACACTTGGCATACTTGTTTTGTAAAGGGTTCATTACCAATGTGTTAATATGAAAAAAAAAAAAAAAAAAGGATTTTAATAATTATTTAGGGAGGTTCGGTAGTTGTGCTTGACTACTGAGCTCCCGGGCTGAAGACAGACAAATTTATTTTCTGTTAATTCGTGACTCGAATTTGAGGTTCAGAGATCCTTCTGGGGCACATCCAGCCTCTGTAAATTGAGCACCCTTAACTGGGAAAAAAACCTGGTGGTTAAGCGTGATTTCAGCCACATCTTTCACAACCGTTGGTGCAGTAACAGTACATTCCTACGAAAGTACTGAACCCGACTCTTCATGCGTTTTAGTGGCTCAAGTTTATTTTTTTTTCTTATGATATTTATTTGCCTAAAGGGAATATTTGGAGTCAAATTTATTTAAAATGACACAGCATGAATAAATGTTACAGAGATTTATCGATATTTACATTAATCAACTAAGTTTATTGCGTTTTACAGCATGTTATCGATAAATCAAGGCTTTATAGGAGGAAAACTCTGATAAATGAAAAGAAAAAAAATCATTCTTTAATAGCAGGTTATTCAGTATATAAAAAGTAAAATTGTAATTTACTAGCTATATCTAACGAATTCTTCTTCGCTGTTATCAACTTTTTCGTAGAAGCATTTCTACAAATATCATAAATCTAGGACACAGTTCAGTGGGGGTGAGGTATGTCTGCGTTAATAGCAAGATAATTAATGACAAGTAAACAGAGAGTGGAATAGTTTGAGTATGCAAAAATAAATCTCTAAGCTTGACAATTAGTGTAGTGAAGGCATGTTTGGAATACTATAAAGTGTTTGTAGTTGTATATTAATGAGATCACTAGTGAGGGGAATGATAGCCATGGTCAGAATTAATAAGGTTGAGTATAGCCACGTGATAACAACTCATTAAACAATATTTACTCTGCCACATAGGATGAGTACATACAGGCACCTATAGAGTAAACATGTGGGCGATAGTAAGCTATACAATCCGTCGGATAGTGCTGATTATGCTTTAAGGATACACTGACAATAATAAAATGATTATTTTTAACGTTTGTTTATTTAGGGCAATAGCAAACTGATGTATCTGTTGAGGAATTGACCGTTATAAGAGAAACCAGGGCTTATAATTTGGCTTATGGGAATCGAACTAAAGATGAAACTAAGCATAAATGAGTTGGAATCGTCGATCTGAATATATACTTAATAGAAGAGAGAGAACTGATAAGGAAACAGCAGTGGGAGCTCTTTTTTTGGGGGGAATAATCATCTGATGATCTCCACCCCTTCCCTCTTTCACTATCTTTGCCGGCCATCTCTTCATATCATCACAAGCCCAGGGACAGGAAAATCAGCTCTTTTGAAGGGATCGAAAACCACTCACTGAAATGAAGTATATCTTTGATTTATTGATAGAGTCAAGTAACTTGTTAATAAAAAAAGGATAAAATAAAAAAAAAAAAAAAAAAGAGGCAGAGCAGAGCCTATAGGAACGCAAAAAGAGGAATAGAAATATTACTTAGGATGGTAACTAATATTTTTAACCAAGAAATAAGAGAAGTTATGAACTGTAGAAATAAGGGAATAAAGAAAGGAAAAATAGAAAAAAAAAACAAACGATTATTTGTTAATGGAGTTTACATGTAAAGGATTTTTTTAAAAATGGAAGATGGAGTAAAATATCCGCTGCCATATCCCAAATGAGTGGGTTCACAAGAAACTTATGCTAATGGGTAGAATAAAATGGATAAATGTTTCTAATAGTTTGAAGATAAGATACAAGCAGATAGGATCTAATATCGGGTGCAGAAGATTTTTAAAAAAATAATCTTTCTTCCATACCCGAACTAACTAGTGCAAATCACTGCAAATCTCAAGTTTTACTGCGCAGACATTCAAGTTAGAGTTTAAGACTAGAGCTTAAAATTATGTCTGAACAAATACAAGACAAGTAGCTGATTGCATCTCTAGTTTCGTTCCTCCCAAAGTCGTTCCGACTGCTTTGTTGCGTTGATCATGCTTCTCTAGATTTCCTTCCCCTCCCCTTCCATTGCTCTACTACCCTAGACATGGGCATCTTCAAAATAAACCGCTTTCTTTGAAATTTTCTATTCTGCCGACAGAGCTCGGCTTCATCTTTCTGATTCAGAGAAATGAACCACAAAAGGTTTTACTGCATATTTAATTAAATAATTTTATGACTATTTGTTCAAAACCTGTGCACAATAGCTGATTACTCCTTTTTTTCTCGGAACCAATGTAATTGAAAAATTCTCGCTCAATTGTGAACTATACTTGAACTAACATTTTTCCAACAAAAAAAAAATTGTTGATTGAATAAAACTGTTTTAAAAGTTTACATTTTTTTAATAAGTATACATAGCTATTTAAATCATCTCTATATTATAGTACCTATACGATTTTCAATTATAAAATAAAAGGAGATTAACTGCCCGAAGTCAGAACAAGGGATGGAACGAAACTGCATAGTAAGTAGGTAGTAGGTTAGTCAAACTGACGTAGAACGAAAAGTGGAACGGAACTAAAGCTGGAACTGGTTCCAATATTGGAACAGAACGTAAGATCTCATTCCACTTTTAAATCGGAACGGCCCTTCCGTTAGCTCCCCACGTTCTCCTCCTATTCGAATCAGAATGCTTAGTATATGGAGAACTCTAGGAAGATGAGCTTAAGATCTCTAACGACAAATCTGATCAAAGTGCGTTATTATTTATAGTTTAATTTTTATCATAAATAATAAATTTGTTACTATTTTAGAGGACATTTATAGAATAGTTTATAAGCCACTCATAGATAGTAAAACAATTTGTAAATGGAAAAATGATAAGCGAAATTTAAATTCTTGTTAAAAAAATTTTGAACCATTTCGAAAACGCGAGAAAATTGTTTGTTTTTAATAATTTATTTTTTAATTATTTATTTATTTACAAGTGCACAGACCATAAATGCGTAGGGAAGGATTACAATAGCATGTCAATAACTTGCTAAGCAACTACCCAAGGATAGCATTTTAATAAATGATCTATATTAGAATGTCCCGAGGCCATCTTTTCATACTCCCGGAAATCGGGAAAAGAATAGGAAACAAGTTGAAAGAATAGTGGATTTGAGTGGTTATGTAGTTGACTATAAAAGAATAGGTATCTTGTTTGTACTAAATCAGCAGTATATGAAACATTTAGATCGTTGTAGATAAGTTAATGTGTGACAAAAAAGGAGCATTGAGGATTTTCCCAAGGATTTTGAATTGTAAGGATCGAATACGAAAAGAATGGGAAGGTTTAGTTGAGATCCAAAGCTGAACTAGAATACTTTAAACATAGGAGATTTTTGATGAGTTATATCAAAATCCATCTTCATTTTTGCGTAAAACATCTACAAGGTTAGCTTAATTTTTTCCCCTTAATTAATCATCTTCTAGGGCAGGATGGAAGAAGCAGAAAAATATTTATTTATTATAAATAATAAAAAAAAAAAAAAAATTAATTTAGAATCCCCAAAAATATTTGAGGTTTAGTATACCGTACTAAAAGGTATCGTGGTTAGTTAATTTTTTTCATTTGCAATTGAAACCATTGGTAGAAGAAGCTCACTTTAATTAAAATGTTTGGGATATTTTTCGTACTACCGATTTCGAACTTTTCCGGACGTATTTGTTGTTGATAAATTGTTTCTATTTATCATTATGAAATAATTAATTGTTGTTGATTAATTTATCATCCATTTTTTTTTAAATAGCGTTGTTGATAAATTGTTGCTAAAAAAAAAAAAAAAAAAAAAAAAAAAAAAAAAAAAAAATCTCTTGGGTGGACCCAAGTATTAATGCGAAATTTAAGCTGGTTCGCCTCATCTATTGGCATTTTTGTGTAATGAAACGATAACTGTTTGTAAAAAAAATGTGAATAAACTAAAAAAAATAGATTTTTGAAAAAATCATTATTTGCTGTTATTTATTTTAAACTAGTGACAGATTTCATGTCGTTTATGATAAAAGTAATTTAAACATTGTTAGGGTGTTGACATTTATTTCGTAGTCACGTTTCATTGTTGCTTCCACATGGAAAATATTGTCATTGTTGATTACTTTGTCGAATGAAAGGCTGTTGATTAAAAAAAAAAAAAAAAAAAAAAAAAAAAAAAATGTTTTTGCAATATCTTATATAGAGGCTCTATTATACAGACTTCATAACATAGGTTTCTATTATGTGGACTATCTATTGGTGTCAGTTTTTTCTAAAGACTTTTGCACATCAATAAATAGGGCATAGTAAGTAATTATCGAAAATTAAGTCGATTTGTGCGATTCGATAAGTTAGGTCGAGTTTATTGCATTTAAGTGGGGATCGTATTCCTCGATCTGAGTCACTCACTATTTGCTCTCCAGACAACAACCCTTCTTACGTCTTCGTATTCGAAATGTATTTATTTTCAAAAAGTAAGTTTCGTTTTAAAACTTTATACCATAATTTGAATGTTATGTTCTCTGGAATATTTGTTGATATATATATATATATATATATATATATATATATATATATATATATATATATATATATATATATATATATATAGAATGTCATTGAAATTCTGGTGGTTCTTAAACTGTTTTACTGAATCGATGAATTGATATATATTTTATATATCTTAAATAATTTTAACTGTAGCCTATTTTTAATTAATGGTTATTCTTAATTAATGGTTACGTTTTTATGAGTTATTGTTAGTATGCAATGCAATTATTTAGAGTTGTAATAATAATAATAATAGCTCCTTTATTTCCACATAAGATAGTTACAAAATAATAAAAGAAATTTACATTTTTTTTTTCAAGGAAAAGTGGCCCATATAAGCCTCTCCCAGTTTTTTTCCAAATGTCTTTATCATTTGCTGACCGGTGCCATCGACACCCCAGAAGATCTTCGATGTCGTCCCGCCATCTCGAACTAGGTCTTCCTCTATTCCGTGTTGAATGGACAGGATACCAATCTGTGGTTCTTTTGGCCCATCTTCTACTGTCCATTCTTGCTATGTGGCCTGCCCATTTCCACTTAATTTCTAGGAAGGTTGTCACCGCATCTTTTGTCTTGGTTATTTTGCGGATCTTCCTGCTACGGATTTTATCCCTTAGCTTTATCCCTAGCATGCTCCTTTCCATCGCTCTTTGGGTAATAGTTAGGGTATTAATTATATGTCTGTTTGCAGGCCAAGTTTGGCAACCGTGAATTAGGGAAGGTAGAATGCAAATATCGAAGACTTTTTTCTTCAGGGCGATAGGCATGTTACTTTTGAATATATCTTTGTTTGACCAATATTTAGACCAAGCTATTTTGGTTCGCCTTTTTAATTCTTTTTTAAATCTTTCTTCAAAAGATATATATTGCCCGAGATAAACGGTTTTTTCTACCCATTCTAACTTGCGATCTTCTACGTAAATTTCTTCCTTGTTTCTGTTTGTCATTAAAAAAGATTTGTTATAGTTGATTTCTAGTCCTGCTTCTTTCCCTTCTTCGTTTAGTTGCTGCAGCAAGCAATTTATTTCTTCAATTGATTCTGAAATCAGGACAATATCGTCCGCAAATCTCAGATTTGATAGTTTTGCTCCATTGATAGTTATTCCCATTTTTTCCCAGTCCAGTTTTCGAAATACTTCTTCTAGAATACAATTGAAGAGTTCAGGTGATAAAGGATCTCCTTGTTTTACTCCTCTTTCTAACGGAAAGTCAGCTCCAGGTTTTTCGAGAATTTTCGGGCTTTACTATTGTTATACCAATGTTGTAAAATACGAATTATGTCATTGTTGATAGCTTGTTTTTGAAGACTTTTGAATAGGAAATTATGCTTTACGGTGTCAAATGCTTTGCTGTAGTCAATAAAGGCAAAATATACTGGTATTTGATATTCGTTGGATTTTTCGATAATTTGGTGGATTGTGTGTAAATTGTCAATTGTGGAGTACCCTTTGCGGAATCCAGCTTGTTCTGGAGGTTGGTTTTCGTTTATTTGGTTTTTTTAATCTCTTCTGGAGGGCTTTGGAAAACAATTTTGCAAATACAGGAATTAAACTTATAGGGCGGTAATTGGTTAGGTTTTGTCTGTTACCTTTTTTGTGGATTAATAGAATGTCTGATTCCAACCACTGTGAGGGTAGTTTATTCATTTGTATAATTTTATTAAATAATTTTGTTATTGATGGGGTCATAATATGAGGTACGCTTTTTATAAGTTCAGCTTTGATCCCATCTCTACCTGGCTTTTTTTCATTTTTGATTTCTTGAATTAGTACGAATATTTCATCTTCAATGAAATCTATGAATTTTTCTGGGTTCTGTTCGATATTTGAGTTTTCATTTATTAATATTTTAGTGCTGTTGAATAAAGATCCCTGTAGAAAGAAGTAGCACTGCTCAGGACATCTATTCTGTTTGTTAGTGCTTGACCGCTGGTACTGTGTAGCTTGGTGATCCATTTCTTTCCTACCGAAGTGATCCTTCTTGCTTTTCTGACAGCTGCATTTTCTTCTATAAGCTTCTCGATTATATCTCGATTATATTTATCTATATCTTTTCTAATATTGTATTTTACTTTTTTGCAAAGTATGTTGTATTCTATTTGTTCTTTACTTGTCTTCTTTTTTTTCTTCCTATTTTCTCTTTCTCTAATCATAGTTAATGTATTTTCAGATAGCTTTGATTTATGATTAGTGTCCTTTAGGTGAGAATTTCTGGCTGCTGTTATACTGCTAGTTCTAATTCATTATATGATATTTGAAGATCATCATATTTTTGCGAGTTGTATTTACTTAATACTATTGTTATTTTTTTTTTATATTCTTTACATCTTCTTTGGGTATTTCACGTTTTCGGAAACTGTAGGAACGAGAAGGAATCTTGATGGTTGCCTTAAGTAATCTGTGATCGGTAAAGAAAGAGAATTGGTGAGTTGCTTCAATATTTTTAAATATGGATTGATTTCGATATTTTCCGGACGTATTTGTTGTTGATAAATTGTTTCTATTTATTATCCTTTTTTTTTTTTTTTAATAGCGTTGTTGCTAAAAAAAAAAAATAAAATAAAAAATCTTTTGGGTGGACCCAAGTATTAATGCGAAATTTAAGCTGGTTCGCCTCATCCATTGGCATTTTTGTGTAATGAAACGATAACTGTTTTTAAAAAAATGTGAATAAACTAAAAAAATAGATTTTTGAAAAAATCATTATTTGCTGTTATTTATTTTAAACTAGTGACAGATTCCATGTCGTTTATGATAAAAGTAATTTAAACATTGTTAGGGTGTTGACATTTATTTCGTAGTCACGTTTCATTGTTGCTTCCACATGGAAAATATTATCATTGTTGATTACTTTGTCGAATAAAAGGCTGTTGATTAAAAAAAAAAAAAAAAAAAAAAAAAAAAAGTGTTTTTGCAATTATATCTTATATAGAGGCTCTATTATACAGACTTCATAACATAGGTTTCTATTATGTGGACTATCTATTTGTGTCAGTTTTTTCTAAAGACTTTTGCACATCAATAAATAGGGCATAGTAAGTAATTATCGAAAATTAAGTCGATTTGTGCGATTCGATAAGTTAGGTCGAGTTTATTGCATTTAAGTGGGGATCGTATTCCTCGATCTGAGTCACTCACTATCTGCTCTCCAGGCAACAACCCTTCTTACGTCTTCGTATTCGAAATGTATTTATTTTCAAAAAGTAAGTTTCGTTTTAAAACTTTATACCATAATTTGAATGTTATGTTCTCTGGAATATTTGTTGATATATATATATATATATATATATATATATATATATATATATATATATATATATATATATATATATATATATATATATATATATATTTATACGGTTTTAGAATGTCATTGAAATTCTGGTGGTACTTAACTAAACTGTTTTACTGAATCGATGAATTGATATATTTTTTATATCTTAAATAATTTTAACTGTAGCCTATTTTAATTAATGGTTATTCTTAATTAATGGTTACGTTATTATGAGTTATTGTTAGTATGCAATGCAATTATTTAGAGTTAGTATAATTAAAATAAGTTTGGGAACCATTTTTAAATTTTTTTTTATAATTACTGCTTTACTTTTTTGTTAGATATGTTTAGAACATTTTAAAAAATGAATACTAAAATATATAAAAAAATATTTCTTGGGGTTGCCTATAATGATGCAATTAGTTTGTGTATTGTGTTTGACGTTTATGTTATTATATGATTTTTTTTTTTTTTTTTTTTTAACTAAGAATACCTTTATATTATTTCAGGATTAGTTATAAAAATATTCGATAGTTGTTATTATAAGAAAAGTTTGAGTAACTATACAGCTTCTAACCCTGGAAGTGGGGGTAGATGTTACAGTTTCATGCCGGCCGAACAGTCAGTAGTAGCTAATTCTCTGACCGCCGATTATATAAATTCTAACATTACTTTATTTATTTATTGATTTGATAATTTAAAAAAAAATCAGTAGTGATTCTGATTATTGTAATGAGCAATATACAAGAAAGGAGTATAATCAACAAAGGTAGGGAAGTAGATTTATCAAAGAATTTATGATTTTTGAAAATTTTAATTACAGGATATGTGTATATATATATATATATATATTTATATATATATATATATATATATATATATATATATATATATATATTAATTTCATTTACACATTAAAAAAATATATATACAGATTTTTTTTTCTATCTAGAATCACTAAAAATATTTGGTACATGTTATATAGTACCGAAAGGTACCTTGGTTCATTTATTTTTCAGTCAATTTAGTTTCGCTGTTCGTGTGACATTATTTTTGTTATTTATTTAAAGGAAGCGACAAATTTCATTTGTAAAGAAATTTTAATATAATTAGATTGTTAAAAATTGATTTCCAAGTGTTGTTTCATTGTTGCTTCCAAATAATGTTAGAACTGTTCTTCAAAAACGTTTTAGAAATTAAACTGTTTTTCAACTTGAAAATATATCAATAATTTGAGGCTTATAAATTTTTTTCATATTAATTTTGATACGCTCTAGCTCTATTAGTGTTGCTCCAATCAAAATTTTGATGATATTTTCCTGATCAGAAATTTGATAGAGAATATATTTTGCTTTATAACATTTTTCACGACGACCTACCGTTTTGGAGCTATATGAATTTGAATAAAAAAAGTCATGTTTGAATCTATTTTCTCTCAACTTAGTTTACTTCGAATTATCATTAATTGTTAAATTAATTCAATTATTAATTTAAGTAATTTGTTCCTTTTATTCTAAATTTAAATTGGGAAAAGCAGTAGATTATAGCTAAACACATCCATGATTTATTGTTTTTCCTAGTCAGGGAGAATACGAGTTTTCAGTGTTTTGTTTAATTTTTTATTTTTTGAAAAAGGGAAAAGAGAGGCATACAAATTGAAATTTTGATTCTTATTTAAATTTTGGACGAATGTAATACTAACTCCTAATTGAACTAATGCATTTTTCTTACTTTGGGATTATTTTATTTTTTCAATATACATCGAAGGGATTCTTAGATTTTATGATTTTTAAAAAAATTATTTTTTGTCAATGCCTTAAAACGAAATAGGAACTTCAACAATTAACTCATCCCAGGCGCCTCAAAAGAAAAATGCTTTCAAAATCTTATAATTTGGAACTTTCATTAAATTGCTAGCAATGGGTAGTTTCTGAACAAGTTTTTTTATGTAGTATTTTTCACTCAGATAATTTACTAGTTGTAATTATTTATTGTTCAGTTTCTATAAATAGTTTAAAAAAAACAATTATGAGGCAGGAACTTTAGGAAGAAGAAGAAAGAAGAAAATGAACTTTATTCTGGGATATGTCCCCTTAGAATAACATGTGATTACAGTACATAGGACAATCTTCTGGCTATGATAATTAATTATAATAAATAACAATAATAGATAATGATAATAGATAATAATAAAAATTGATTAATAATTAAATTATGAGTTGCAAAATAAATGAGAAATCTTGTGAAAGGATACATCTTATTTATACTATTATAATGTATATTACATAAATATTCATGTTTTACATTTTCTTGGAAGATTGAAAATTCAGGAGGTAAAGAAATAGATGATGTTTAAAGGAAGTAAGAGTGGGACTTAAGAGTTTTCTTCAAATTTTTCTGATTTTTTAAGTTTTTTTTTTTTTATTAATTTTTATTTAGTTGTCTGTTTTGTTTTTTTTGGAAAAGGTAGCCATTATAATTTTTATTATGAATCGTTCGAAATATCTTTTTGATTGAATGCCATCAATCTCGGATTTTCTAATTTATTACACAAATATCGATGTAATATCTATGCAAATTATTTAATCAATATAATTACACGGGCCAGTAATAAAATGTTAATTATTAATTTAACTTAATCAAGGTGGCAATTGAATCAATAAATTGCTTAATCTTGCATCAGCTGTGACTCACCTCCAGCTCTGTGCTTCCAGTAGCATAGCTCACCGATCTCCTATCAAATCTCTGATTGTTCTATTCAACTATTATTAATCCTAAATTATTAATTATTAATTATTATTAAACCTCCTACATATTGGTAAATTATTAATTAAAATCGATAAAATTATTTAATGAAGGAATATTTATAGGAAAGAAAAAAAAAAAATTAAAATTAAATATTAATTTTTAATTCTTGTGCAATATTTTTTCCTACTCATCCTTTACTAAATTAATTCTTATAATAATTCTTTTTTCATGCGTATAAATGATATGCAAAAAAATATTGTTCTCATTGAATATTTTAATATAATATTCAGACATTTATTATACCCGATTAGTCATAGTTCTTAGAACTAATTTGTCTTTCGCTTTTTAGAAGTTTTTATAACTTTATGAATAATTGATAAAACATCCAGGCATTAAAATTAAAATGTTCTTTTAAGCGATGAAGTAAAATGAATTATTTTTATAAAATTATATATTTTTTTTAAATGGATATATCTTTTTGTATATAGTTTTCTTGTATTATGTTTTTTCAAACTCAAAAATGTAACATTTAGACACGATCTAGTTCTGAAGGCGTTCTTATGATAGAAAATTTTACGGATCTTCCTTCATCAGAAATATAATGGACAATTGTTTTTTATATAACATTTGTCGCTGGGACCTACTGTTAAGGAACTATATTGGTTTTAATGAAAAATCATGTTTCTTTGTTTTTTAGGCACGATCTAGCTTTGGTAATTTCTCTCCAATCGAAGATTTGCCGATAGTTTCTTTATCATAAGCAGTAGATTATACATAATCATAATTATGATCTATTGTTTTCCCAGTCTAGGAGAAATTTTTAATTTTTTTTTTTTTTTATAATTATTTTCTCGTCGCTCGCTAAAAACAAACTAATTAAAAAAGTGTAAAAGAAGTTTTATATTTAATATTTTCAGGTTCTTTTGTTGTTGTTGTTATATTATTATAATTTGATAATATGTTGTTGCGTTTTATTTCTTAGTTTATTTTGAACGTGCCTTTTTTGTTTTTTTGTGATTATATTCCTGTTGAGTGTCTTGTAGCTGCTGTTTCGACAAACTCATTAAATACACTTAGTATTAGTACACTGTAAATAAATACATGTTTTTGTTGTAACAGTAATCATATTTTATTGATTAAAAAAAAAATACACTGCTTTGCATCCATTTGATCATAGCGCATGCCACACAGTAAGTATAAAGTAAATCTTGCTGCGTGACTATATACATTGTTTTGAGTTCTACTTACACCTTCATTGTGTAAATCCTGTTCACGGTAACTTTTATTTTTTAAGCTTCACCGAGAGATTTTTTTAAATTAAAAAATTCTGGTTATTGTCTGTATTAAGGATATGTCGATTTCTGATGTCGAGTTTCGATCCCACTCATTTTTGAGAAATAAATGTGTATCGAGAGTCGATGATCCAAAGTTTATTCCTAGAAACCGAATAATACCACTGACGCCGGTAGGTTTGAGATTCCTAATGATGTAATTTTCTTAGTATTTTCTCCTTAATGATTAAAAAATAACGACTATAAAAATGCAACCGCAGGCCTATAAAATTCGGGATCATAATAAGTCTAAGTAAATTTCCGGCAGTGGCCTGCTTCTTAGCCTCCAATGGCTTCTGACATGTGGCATATTGTAATATTTCTTTAGGAAATAGTTATATGAAGTCTGTTTGAGACAGAATTCATATAATTATTTACTCTTGAAGTCAGTCTCAAACGTTTTTACTTATGCTTTGTGCTTTTTCCAATCAGAATATGTGATATAATGTATTTAAATATTACATGTTTAACAATTGAAGTGTGTTTAATTATATGGCAAGGAATTGAAAGAATTTTTTTGGAAACAACATGCGTAAAATTCTTATATTGAAAAATAAAAAACTTCTTAAAGTATAGGAGACCTAAAATAAAAGACTCATTGTTTCCGAATAATCCAGCATTTACTAGACAAACGTTCAAAGCTCCAAATAAATTACCAAAGACTTATTTACATGACTTTCCCCTTAATCTTCCGAGGCATCTGAAAAGACTGCCTAGAGACCTTCTAACGTAGAACTTGTGAAGTGCTACTAGTGAGCAGTTCTTAGCATGTCATTGTGATAATTTTCCTTAAATTTTCTTGTTGTATATAAAATATACAGTTGTAAAAATCAATAAAAAGTTAAAAAAAATTTTTTTTTTTTTAAGGTATACAGTTAATTTTACACCAGACCTGCTTTAATCAAAGCTTAAGTTAATAAAAAATTCGTGATTATAGATGAGAAACTTTATTTTTCATTAACCTATTGTATGGTTTTATTTTATAACAATTATTTGTAGTCGTTTTTATCTCTTGTATAGATAAGATCCTTTATTTTATCTTTTCTCTAAATTTCTTTATCCTACTTAAATATTAAATTAATTTTATTTCTGGATGTGTTTGAGCAAAGAATAAGTTTTTTTGTTTTTTGTTTTTTTTTTGCTAAGGGAAATAATCTAACTCCTTCTTCCAATTTATGGATTTTTCAACCATATAAAAGTATCAGTGCATATGAAAGAAACTTTACTATCAATTTTTATGAAAACCGGCTAAGTTATTGAGAAGTCAAATTTATTTTTTTTTAATTTTAAACCTAGTTAGTGAGCACGTAATCATTCAATAAGTTTCAATGATGAATTAGTTTCTCATAGAGTAATTAAAAATTTTAATTGCAGTAAACTAAATTGTCAGTATAATTAGTATAGATGGTTCTGTTTTTAGCTGCTTAATGAATAATTTGAATAATTAATTTAGTATAAATTAATTAGTGGAACTAACCATTAAATTAAAGCCTTATTCGTTCAAACTAAAAAAGATAATTTTAATTCAGTCGTGCCCATCTCTGGTTTCGAGCTTACACAATCATGTTCAAGGCTGCGGTTTGATCTAGCAATATCTGAATTTTATTCAGGCACATCCTTTCTTTTATTTCATAGATTAAAACTATCTACATTTCGTTATTTTCTATATTTCTATCCACCCTGTTGAACAAAATATTTTTAATATTATATATAGTTGAATATTTCGATACATTAATCATTCTTTTTTAACTAACACTCAATCACATTAAAACATCCAAAAGGATGATAATTTGTAAAACTATGCTTAGATACATTATATTATAATGATATATGTATCGATGAACTTTTTTTTATTTATTTTTTTTATTTTTTTAATAAAGATGATTTAAAGTAAACAAAAATATAAAGAAATATTACAGAAAATAGAATCACCTGCACCTAAACTCCTCTTAAACAATTCAATAGTTTAAATCACGATTATTTGGTGTAATTAAATTATTTTTTAAAAATACTAGAAAGTTCTATCAAAATAATTAGACTTCTTTACAATGTACTTTTTTTTTTTTTTTTTTTGCCAAAAACGTCTACTGTAGTTGATTTTTCTTCCTCTACTTCATGGAGGTTTGCTGAATAGCTAAAAATTCTCTATATTGATACATGAGAAACATTATTTAAAATCAATCAGAACAATATATAAAAATAGGGAGATATGAATGTAATTAATATAAAACCTCAATTTTTTAACTGTATATCTCCCATAGTCTGTAAGTTGATAACTCGGGTTTAGGGACTCGTTACTTACAATTTCTTATATTTACTTTAACAATTAGTTTAGTTATAGTTAAGGAATGTACTAGTAATGTTAAAATTAAAGTTACATAATTTTATAAATTCGTATTTGTAGATTCCAAATGTCGACTCTCGATTCCACCGAATCTTGAGAAAAGAATCGATGACCAAAATTCGATTCCTAGGAACCGATCGATAGTGTTATAAATAGTTTTGTAATACATAATTCTGTAATTATTATACATACATCGATTCATCTTTATTTAGTAAAAAAATATATATATATATATATATATATATATATATATATATATATATATATATATATATATATATATATATATATAAGATAACAACTTTTAAAATATGCTTTATATGTTATAATAACACAGAAATTTTTCATTTGCTTTTAGTCCAGTCAATAAACAAATTGTAGAGTGCATGAATTATGCGATACTTTTTGACCTCATAGCTCAGTTAGAAGTAGTAGGAGTAGATGATAAACATACTAAAACGGGGTGTTAATTTTTGTATTTTTCGATTATATATCGTAAACGGTGGACTCTAGAAAAATATGTTACAGATAAAAATTAAAGCCATTTGAATTTCCTATAAAATTGTTTATATATAAATTTGTCGAAATTCCAACGGTTTTCGAGAAGTACGTTATTGAAAATCGGTTGTTTTCCTTCTAAATGTACAACATAAAAAAAAAAAAAAATTAAAATATGCTAGACACAAATTGGAGGCTTGAGTGAATGGAAATTCTAATTATAAAAATTCGAAAATAGACATTTTGTTATGGATTATTATTATGAATGAAGGTGTTATGTGATATTAATCCCATGTTGAATTTGTAACAGAAGCTGTTTTCTCAAATTTGTAACATAAGACTTTTAACCTTTTATCTCTATTCTATTATTACTGCTCTTATTAGGGCCAAGGCTAGAATTAGTTAACAGTTTTGATTTTTTTTCCAGAGATATATTTTAACGGTGGTTTAATTTAAGAAATATATATATGTGTATATGTGTATATATATATATATATATATATATATATATATATATATATATATATATATATATATAGTTTTTCTTCAGAGATAGGTAAGGTGATTTATTAATAAATGCTACAATAACATTGTTTCTTAAAAAAATATATTTGTTTGAATTATGATATCCTCCAAAGAAATAAAAAAATACTATTTCTCACATAATTCAAATTTAAAGTTTTGATTTGTGGTATGTTTTAAAGCTATGGTGTAATTTAACATTACATCGCTCACTTAATTTTAATGATCCTTATTTAGCTGAAATCAACGTTTAAATCTTACTGCTTATTAGCGTTGAAAAATAACCAATTGTACTACTATATTTATGGATTAAAAAAGATAAAAAATTTACTTAAAAAATATTTTTATTCACTTGATGTACGCATGATGGTATAGTAGGATCAATTATTTGATTAAAATAGTAGTTCGATGATTTGTTGAAAATTTTTTATGTTTTAGAACTGAAGATGAATGTTCAGCATTCGAAACTAGTACTCTGATAAAATAATCCCAATAGAAGTGGCAATTAATTCATCGATCCTAATAATATTTTTAATAATTACAAACCTTTAAAAATAAGCCAATATAATGAATTGAAAAAAGTATTTGAACTTACAAAAATAAAAATAAAAATGGTAAATTAATGTTCGAAACAGTGGACGTACATCTGTTAAAAATAATTCTTGCTTTTTTTTTTTTTTTTTTTTTTTTTTTTTTTTTTTTTTTTTTTTTTTTTTTTTTTTTTTTTCCAGATTCTTTCGTCAATAATTTTAAGTGAGACATTCATATTACTAGCTCATTCACAAACTTTGTAGTTATTTATTAGTTTATAATCATAGTTGAAGATTAATTAAAACAACTATTTATCAGAATATAATCTATAGCCGCACTTCTCGCTGATTTTTCAACATCAGCAGAAACGGCAAACAATATGGTATCCATCCCCACTAAAACATTAATGAATTAAAAGAAATTGGAATTTATTTTTTGTAAATTATCTACTTTCAATATTTCCAGTTTTCGTAAACATCAGTAGCCATTTGCGAAGTACAGAATATAACTAACTATATGAACTTGTAGTGGTCTCTTAAGAGACTTAAGCTCTAACATGACAACTACTAGGAAGGAATGTAGTACATAAGTTTTAAAATGACATAATCAAATGAAGAAAATTTTTTTCTTTATTAGCAGAAAGAACGTATGTAATAGCAAAGATAATGAAAATGGATAGAGTTGTCCATAACTCATATCCCGAATTTTCATACACCGGTTATGGTCAGTTCAAAATGATTGTTAATTAAAATCAGATAGTCCAACATAATGGAGCTTGTATGGAAGACTGAATTCTAATAAAAGTTACAAAACTCAAAAACTAAAAATTAATGAAGCAATTTCACCATAATTCCTCAAGAATCCACACTTTTAAAAACGATCTTACTAAAAAAGAGTATTTCAGGACACTATTTGAGGAAAATATTTTTTTAATGGCCACTCAAAAGGGATAGGGGGGGAGTTTCATTATTATATAAATGTTGAGTCATTTTCAGAAATATTTATCCTGGTGATATCACAAATAAACGGATTAGACCCTTATTATTGCGAAAATTGTATTAGCCTGCCCATAACTGGTGAGATAACCATAACTATTGATTTACCCTACTCATTAAAATTAAAAAAAAATAATAATAATAAGTGAAAGGCTGAAGGTCAAATGAATATTTATCCAAACAATAATTTATTTTGAATACCAAAATATCAGAAAATAATATAAAATTGTACTGAAAATTCAAAATTCGTACACCTAACGCCATTATTTGGACAAGCTATCTCACACGGGCTGATATATGAAGCGTTCCTGAAACCTAGCCATATCTCCTATCTATATAAAAAAAAATCTCGAGAATCCTATCAGTGAGCGATGGTGGCATTCGTTATCTGCAGGGGAAAAAAAATGAATTCGCTGTGAAGTTGCGATAGTGGTGGCAGGTGTGGAGACCTTGAGCGCTGGCAGACTGCTTGGTACCGGCACAGCTGTTCGCCTTCAGCTCCTCTATTAGTCGATATATAATTATCGAGTTATGCAGTCATTTATCGATATCTCTCTGTCATTATCCTACTGACGTCTGTTCGTTGTGTAACACGCGGTGCTGTCATTTTCTGAAATGTTTTAATTTTTTTAAAAATTTTTTAACATATGTTCTGTGATTATGTATTAATGTTGCTTCGGTACCATTTTGGTTTCGGATTTCGATAAGATAAATTACTATCACAAAAAGTTATTCATATAGGAACAAACTAAAGCCAATTAAAAAATATATATATATTTATTATTAAGGAATCGCAAATTTTACTTAAAACATTTCAATAAACTCTGTTGAGCACGTACTGATATTTCTATGGATGTTTTTAAATAGTGACTTAGGGCACAAAACCTCTGTGAGCAGATAATGAAATTTACTTTATGCATAACAAAATACAAACATACCAATCAAAACTACTCAGACTAATCACGAAATCAGCTTGGTACTATTCAGACCACACACTTCACTCTGATTTACAAGTACCCACAGTAAAGGAACATATGCATTACCTTTATGGACGGTATCACGACTGACATCATGGACATAGCATACTCATTAATGACATGGCCACTACTGACATACTTGAAAATACTCTAAAAGGCTTAAAAAAAGCTTGATGAGAGATTTTCTGAAATAAATCTTTTTTCTTAATCCATGCCAGGTGGAGGTACTGTAGAGCCTAGCCTCCAATAACAGGTGAGAGCAAACATTTGAAAGAGAAACAAAAAACTTTATGCTTAATAATAAATTTAATAATTTTTATTCCGGGTTAACAAAACCCACTAGGAATGAAAAAAAAAAATTATAATAAAACAGTGCTATTCATTTGCTTCAGGTTTGGCAGTTTAAAATTGTAATCGTATGTTTCCTATTCTAATTGCGAATACGTATCTTCAAAAAAAATTGTTTCCTCCCTTCCTTGCCTTTTTACGTATTCGGAATTTTGGATTCAAAATATTATTCCTTTTATAATATTATTAATTTCTTATTGTACGTTTTGTTGGGAAATAATAATCCGACTTCCGATTCATCTTGTATCCAGTCCTTACAATCCTTCTTCAAATCATCAAAGAGCATTGAGTCTTTATTATGTCACAAACTCCTTAAAAAAAAAAAAAAAAAAAAAAAAAAATGATCTTAATGTTCCATTTGTTGTTGACTTGGCCAAACCAGAGCTATACTTCCATGACAAGCTACCCACTCGAATCCACTAGTCTCCAAAATTGTTTCTCATTCGAGTAAAAATGAAGTATAAATAAAGTTAATTATTAGAAAAAAAAATATTAAAACCGATTTCAAGATTAAACCTACGAGTACAAATCTGAAATAAAGTTTAAAAAATAATATTTTAATTACTTAAAAACAAAGAGCATTAAAGGACAATCAACGACATTTATCAATAACATTTACATACTCTGACAAAATCGATGCATAATTTACGGAATAATCGCGTAATAAATATACAAAAAAATTGAAAAAATGCAGTCTGATAGATTACCTCCTCCTTTCTGAATTTTGTTAAAAAAATAAATAAACATAAAACATAACTCTGCCTAAATGTAATTAACTAGAAGTAACTAAAACGGATGAAGTTCTTCTCCTTTTGAAGGTCGAGAAACTCGCCTTCCACGATGAACTCCTGTCGCAATCCTGGTAATAGCCTAATCGCTAAATTTTAATGACAGCCGTTATGCAGGGGCTCACAAAGGCGGTGCACCAAAGATAAACTAGCATTAGTACTGGACCTCGGGTTGCATAATCCCTATGACTCAGGGCTAGTTGCAGTCGGTAGTTGCACCTTAGCGACAAAACCACTTCCTTGCCACGGCTTATGTCACTGCTCCTTTTAACATTTCCTTTACAATTATCATTTTTGTTTTTCGAAATTATCCTGGTTGTGAAAGTTTTTTAATTTAAATCGTTTCTTAGTTTGTCTTATTACCAAAGTTTAATTAATTTTTCCACTCTTAGAACTAGCCTTTTTATAACAGTAGTTATTACTTGTGTGAACTAATTTACTTGCTAATTAACAATAACCGTATCCTCAACGAGCATTATAAAATTAATATTACTATATTTCTTACTGCTTATTTTTAGTTTATTTCTTTCCGGTTAAAATAATACTACCGATAATTTCAAGAGTTAAAATAAAGTTTTAGTACGCGTTAAAATCATTTTATATAAATGACACCATTATATTACCTTTGGGTTCATTATATAATGTTAATTATACTTCTGTAAAAAAATAAATAAATAAACATAACTGTACAATTACATAAAAGGACAAGCCATTTTTCGTTTGTGATCACTAACCGCGAAAACTACTCAACCAATCTGTACCAAATTTTAACCACGCCATCTTCATAGTTTAAGAATGGTTTAGCAAAAATCAAATTCAAAGATTTTCAATTACATTGTCATAAAAAAGCGATAAATATGTGGTGAAGTGAAGTTTGATAATCGACCGATAGGTGGCGTGCACTATTCGTGAGAGATTACAATCGTACAGTGTTATATTGTTATATTATTATATTACAGTGTTATATATTATATTGTTATCTGTAAATGGATAGATGAGTATGCTGTGTGTGTAGCAACCCAATAAAGTTGGGCAGCACTATGTTTATTGTTAATATGTCTCAATAAAGCATATATCTCTCTCTAGAAATTTGTTATACAATTTACTTATTTTCAATTCAATTGTTATTTTAAAAGCAACCTAAATATATGGAGCGACATGTGGATCCCAGAGCATTCTAAAAATCGACCTATATGTAACCATTCTGCAACAGAGTTTGCATTGGTAAAACTGCTAAACCCAACAGTACCAAATTCTAACTGCAAGATTTTCCTAGGTCAAGAAAGGATTATAATAATAAATTTTACTATAACAATAATAATAAAGATGTATAATCTTGAGTGCTAGGTTCCAGGTTCGCCAAACTTTCTTATACTTGTATGGTTCGAAATTAAAATCTAACCAGATGGATCGATAAAATTATCTCTGCTAAATTGGATGTCTAATTATACTTTTACGTACTCTTCAAACACCTAATCACTACAAAAATTATTGCCACGCGTGAAAATATCATTAAAGAAATAATGCTGAATTGCATACTTCAAAACAAGATTTTTATCGATTAACAAATGAAATTCAATTATTGGTTAAAATAATCTAAGTTCTTTATTTATAAGAGCAGGCGAGGCCGCGACTGGTTATGCTAGTATAGTTATATTTTTATTGTAAACTGCTCTGCTATTAATTAGAAAAATATTTTTAATAAATATCAATGCATTTTATGATATATATATATATATATATATATATATATATATATATATATATATATATATATATATATATATATATATATGTGTGTGTGTGATTATAGTAAAATTTATAATTACAAACCTTTCTTGAGAAAGGAAGATCTTGTAGTTAGAATTTGGTACAGTTGGATTTAGTAGTTTTACCATTGCAAACTCTGTTGCAGAATGGCTACATATCGGTCGATTTTTAAACTGCACTGGGATCCACATGTCGCTCCATATATTTAGGTTGCTTTTTTAATAACAATTGAATTGAAAATAAGTAAATTGTATAACAAATTTCTAGCTCTATATAACACTGTACCTTTGTAATCTCTCACGAATGGTGCACGCCACCTATCGGTCAATTATCAAACTTCACTGCGCATCACATATTTATCGCTTTTTTATGACAATGTAATTGAAAATATTTAAATTTTATTATTGCTAAATATTTCTTGAACTATGAAGATGGTTAAAATTTAAAGTGCTTTTCATTTTTGAACAGTTTGTAATACATTTGAAAAAATGTATGAAAATAAATAAAAAACAATAATACTCACTGAAGGAGGCAAAACAAAAGGGCTTTTAAAATATATCAAGGCCCAGAGTAGACTGTGTGTAAAGAGACGAGGTGGAGTTGGGTAGTTGGGTAAGTACATTTTACTCCCTACCTTTTTTATTAGTCAAGAAAATAGACAGTCCTTTAGGTTTTCCCTAAGACTTGTCGGTTTTTATGTTGCTATTGGAAAAAATATAAAATGGGACCTTAAGAAATATTTGCTTGCATTTAATCAAAAATCTGGATTGGTTTTGAACTATTTTATTATTTGTAGTGAATCGTAAATATTTAATTTTATAGTATTTCCTACGTGATGTATTAGATTCACTCCGTCTCTTTTTAAGTTAGGTTTTTTTTTTGTTTTTTTTTTTCATTTAAATGGATGGAAAGTTGGAATTCTGCGTTTTATTATTGTATTCCCTTATATGTTAGGTATGCTTTACAGTGAAAACCTTTTAGTTCATAAAAATCATTTTGGGATAACATTTCAATAAAAGTAGATAATAATTCATCAATCCTAAGGCCGCATTTGTAAAATATA
Organism: Euschistus heros; assembly: GCA_003667255.2. Lineage (NCBI taxonomy): Eukaryota > Metazoa > Arthropoda > Insecta > Hemiptera > Pentatomidae > Euschistus > Euschistus heros. The sequence continues at coordinate 243,050 of RCWM02000454.1, read as the reverse complement.
TATCTTGATTGAATTCTGAACCTTAGTTGGTTTCTTTTTATGACCGTAAAGGAAACCGTCTCCCTTTCACTAATTCTGAAACGCGGGGAGAATACGAACCAGTAATAAAATATTTAATAAAATTCAAGTAGCGCCCTAGATGAACAATGGGATAAATCTCTCCTTTAACCTATTTATATAGCGCTACTAGAAATAGCGGGGTCCCTTTATTCATTTTAATCCCCCCCCCTTTATTCCCTAGAGGGGATTTTCCCCGTTATTCTATATTTTTCAGAACAAATATTATTTGTTAGTCTTCATTTCAAACATCGATTCCAATTCAGTTTTAAAATCGTAGTTATTATAATTAATAAAAATGAAATGAAACTTTTGGTTAATTTCTTCTCCACATACCGTTGTTGTTTTCTGCGAGAATTAAAGGGAATCCGACTACAAAAGCTATTTTTGCTGATCATTCTTAAAGACTAAATAAAAAAAATAAAATAAAATAAAAAATGGAAGCTTAATAACATGAAGTTTTGATTTGATAATATAATTCTTTGAGGAAAATCATTGAGTAAGATTTTCTTAACTGATATCACCTAAACCTAAAAAGAGCAGTTTAGTATTACAAAATTGTATATATTATTATAGTGACTTGGTTAAAAAATATTTTTTTTTCTCTTTTATATTTTGAAACTTTTGAATTTGAATTTCAAGTTTGTCTTTTCGAAAAAATAATTATTTTTCAAAGTATCTTAATTTTTAATTTTTATCAATTTAAAAAATAAAGCACTAAAATAAAAATGAAAGGAAAATAACATTTCCTACAAGTTGTTTTACAATACAACTAGGTATTTAGGCATATCTGCATATGCATAATAATTAAATATAGAGAATAATACACAACAACTAGTAAACTGTTTATTTCTTTTGACTATTCTTTAAAATAAATTGAAAATAAGCTTATACAAAAATTAACCACATTAAATTTTCTATAAGTTATTTTTCGAAAGTTATTATAATAAATTAATTATAAGATCTGTAGTTACTACCAACGCTTAGTGCTATATAGCTGAATTCACGCAAGTGCCCAAATATATGGTTTTGAAAAAAAAAATCTATTGGAATGAGCTTGCGTGTAATGTGTGTTTTACTTTGGGATAATTTTATTAATTTTTTTTTTTACTTATTCAATACAAAACTTATTTATAAATCGTTCCTCGAAGGCGAATCATTGGCAACTATGGAGAACCTGGAAGAAAGATTTTTAGTCATGGAAACAGATTATTGGAAGGGGTATGTGCTGTCTTCCTGGCTTGCGAGTTACAAATATTGAAATGTAAAAAAAAGACTGGAACAAATGGAAAACAACCTCTACACCTTTAAAACTATGAGGCTGGTTTGTATTGGAGGTCATGTAATGAGTATTGGAGAGGAACGATGGCTCAAAATAATTTCGGAATAGCACCCAGAAAAGGAAAGGAAAGAAAGATAATGGAATGATGTCATAGAAAGAATAATGGATAAGGGAATGCGTGAGGGAGACTGGCTGGGCACAATGACATGTTGTCAATTTAATAATATAACTAAGACGTAAGACAGGAGTTGTAAAAAGTCATTAATAAAAAAAATTGTTCATATCAAATCAAAAAAACTGAAAAAATTCCATATATGTTTTTACAAAATTCGCAATCTTTTTTCAGAGCCCTTAGGCTTTTCAAGAAGGCAAAAATTAACTCGTATTCAGGACCTTAAATATCAACTAAGGAAAAACTTATATTAATTTTTCATGGATTTTCCCCTCGTAACTGTACTTGAAATAATTTTTAGGAAATTTCATGCTGTTAAAATTTTTATACATATATATAATATATATATAAATAAAAAAATAATTAATTAAAATAAATATTTTGCTGGATATCGGACTATTAAATGTTTTTAGGCCATAGGCCATATACACAATGGACATTTCGGAAGACGTTCAGCGAAAAGTCGTCATCTTTATATATATACTAATTTCAAGAAGTTATTCATAATAATTGAGTTCAGGGGTGGTGGAGTAGAAAAATGCGTTTACCTTATTTGACGTTAGTTGTTTCATTGTTCTCAAATTTTTTATTTAAGGTCTGTTGACGAACTATGGAGTTGTTATTTTCATACTAAAGAAAAAAAAAAAAAAAAAAAAAAAAAAAAAATATCGGCATGAGAACATTAACTCAACATTTCGATTCCGACAGTAAACACTTATGTACGTTATAAACAAGTCTTACGATACGACAAGGTTGCCATTGTATGAACAGAGTAGTGTTGATAAAGAGCCCAATATCACACCACTGGCTGTTGCTTTTCGGTTTTTTTCCGTTTGTTATCTTTTTTACTTTATTATTCAGTAAACAATTACATTGAATGTCATGATTATGGAAATCATGTGGTTTAACCATGGCTTCTTATAACTGGTATTTTTGCACATGTGTGGTCGTTAGTCAGTAATTCCTGGAATATTATTTGATATTGCAACCATAAATTATAAACGATTAATTGAACGGAACAAAGATATGCAAAAATTATGAATATGCATGCTTTAGTTGAAGTCTGATAATTTTGTTATTAGGAAAATTAAAATTTAAATTACCCCCTCATTACACGATTCTTAAAATTATTGGCAATTTCTACTTTCTCAATTTTTTTTTCCTCTGGAGCTTGTATCTCAAGTTATGAAATACTAAAATCAGATCGAGGTAATATAAATACTTAAATACTTTTCAAAAAGGTTTCATGATTAATTTTTTTCTAGGTTAAAAACTAAGACAATTTATCAATCACGCACGATACATTATAAATTACTTATAACTTATTATAGGTAGTAATAGTTATAAATATTAATTGACCGTAAGTTTTACGTGATAAAAATCACGTTCTCATCTTCACGTTTGCCTACTGGATAGAAAGCATTATTCCGTAGAAAACCATTTTCTCAAATGTTTAGGCTGGAGTTTATTCTATTGGTTCTTAGTCTAGATTTTATGGTATACAATAATTTCTGGTTCGAGTATGCTCCGTTCCTGCAACGACTATAATGTTTATATAATAACCTCCAGTCTTAGTATTTATTTGCATAGTAATACTAGTTAGATTAAAATTGCGGCGTGTTGGTATCAACATTTTTCGATTTTTGATACTCAGATATCTTCTTCTTCCGAATTCGGCCATGTGTGGACCACGTTCAACAATGTATTTCTTACTCTTCCGTTTTTTTAATACTTCATCACCTCTGCCTGATGTTTTGTTTCTTTTATCTGACCATTGTCTATTAATTTGTGTTTTTACTACTTCTTGAAAAATGATCTTGTTAACTGCTGTCCAAAATTTATCTCTGTCCCAAATTGAACCCTGTTGTATATTTGCTACCATATCTTCTTTTACCATCCGTATCCATTTCGTTTTCTGTTTTTGGCGGCTGTGTTGGAAAATTTTCTTTGTTAGCCTTCTCTCATCCATTCTCATTAAACTTTCTTAACATTTTTTTTTTTTAATATACATTTATTGAAATTTACAAATGTACAAATATACATTAAGTAAATTTGTTAAAAACGCTTACAATAACATGGCAAAACTTGAAAAGAACTACTCATCAGTAGCACTTCATTAAGAAGAATAAATCTTCTACACAAGAAGATCTCTAGGCCATCTTCTTTTCAGACGCCTCGAAGGATTATCGGGAATTGAGAGGGAAGCAAGTTGAGAAACTAGTTGATTTGAGTGGTTATGGAGCTTACTATGGAAGGATAGGTATCTGGTTTGGGCTAAATCAACATATGGAACAATAAGATCTTTATGGATAAGTTTATTGGTGACAAAGTAAGGAGCATTGAGGATTTTGGATTGTAAGGATTGGATGGTTCAGTAGAGCCCCAAAGCTCAACTCCGTAAGTCCATATTGGTCTAATCACTGTCATGTATGGGATTCTTTTGTAATTAATTTGGGAGCTTCACAACCTTTGCTGATGACACCAGCGTGTTATCAGTCAATGATGGTCCATTTTCTGCATCCCAGACACTCCAGTCACATATTACTTCCCTTGAAGAATGGTGTCATAACTGGAGAGTCAAGATAAAACCTAGCAAATCGCAACAAATAACCTTTACCCTCCGTCGAAAACCTCCCTCATCCTGTCCTCTAGTATCCTTTAATGGTGTACCGCTAATTAATGTGGAACAAATACGATACCTTGGATTTCATCTGGACAAGAGACTTACCTGGAACCCTCATACAAGATTGAAAAGACAAGAAGCTGCACGTAGATTTCGACTGCTACAACACTTACTTGACAAACGTTCAAATCTCCCGATTCACTATAAGAAACTTGTCTATATGACGATTATCAGACCTATTTGGACTTACCGTATAGAATTGTGGGGATCCACTAAACCATCGAATTCTTCCCGTATTCAATCACTCCAATCCAAAATCCTTCGAAAAATCCTTAATGCTCCTTACTTTGTCACAAAGAAATTAATCCATAATGACCTTAATATCCCATATGTCGCCGACTTGGCACGAACCAGATACCTCTCCTTTCATAATAAACTTAACACTCATCCAAATCCACTTGTTGCACAGCTAGCTTCCCATTCCATCCCTGGCTGGCAATCCTCCGAGGCATCTGAAAAGAAGATGGCCTCGTGATCTTCTTTTGTAAATATTAGAGTACTACCAATGGGTAGTTCCTCTACAAGTCTTAATCATATTGCATTGTATACAGCATATTTACTGGATGTATTTTCTAATACAGTTGTAAATTTCAATTAATAAAAGAAAAAAAAATTTGGGAGCTTTGAACGTTTGTCCAGTAAATGTTGAAGTAGTCTGTAACGACGAGCAGTTTCTTGTCGTTTTAGTCTTGTACGTGGATTCCAAGTAAGACGTTTGTCCAAGTGGAGTCCTAGGTAGCGGATCTGTTCAACTGGGCTTAGTGGAATATCATTAAAGGATACTGTAGTACAGGAGGTCGTAGGTTTACGACGATCGATATACTTAAGTTATCATTAAATTATTAGTTCAAAAAATATAAATAAAAAATAATAATTAAGTAAACAACTATTTGTTTGAATTGTCAGCATTATTTCCTCAGCTTTTTGAATTATATCCTAAAAATAGTAACAAGAATTTGAAAGATTAAATTCCTAAACCCAGACACTTTAATAACTAAGTATGTAATTCTTTGTTTTGGTATATTTCCATCTGATCAGTTTCAGCTTTTTTGCGTTTGGAACTCGTTTTCTTTATCTAGTAAGCTATAGCAAGGCGTAAGAGGCAGAGTGTTACACAAACCAGCTCAAATTCGTCATATATAAGGTATTAGCAGTCAGGTGATGAATGGGGTACCTAAAATTTGAGATTTTTTACTTTTCCAATTGGTTCGAGGTGGTCAACGACGGTCGATTAGCTGACAGTGTTTTTCTGCATGTTCTCGAATAGTTTTTCAGAGGTTTTCCTCAGCAAAAGAACCTCTTCATCGAAGGACAATGCCGTAGTCCTTCCAGGATCTTCCTTATCTTCCAGGCTGAAATAGTGTGAAACAAGTTGGAAAACTAATGGATTTGAGTAGGTATGGAGTTGACTACAAAATGACTGGTATTTGGTTAGGGCCAAATCAGTAACATATGAAAAATTTATATCTTTATGGATGAGTTTGTTTGTGATATAATAAGGATCATTGAGGATTTTAGATTTTAAGGATTAGATACGAGATGAATTAGAAGGTTTAGCGGAGCCCCCAAGTTCAACATGTACAAAGGGTCAAATTACTTTTCGTGTAAATAAGGCTTTTGTAATTTATTGGAAGCATTCAATGCTTGTCTGTTAAATGTTGGAGTGGTCGAAACAAAACTAATATTTTTTTAATATTATTTTATTAATAGAAATTTACAACTATATTAGAAATACATCTGGTAAATAAGCGGTTTACAATGAAAATAATGACATGCTTAAAACTTGTAGAGGAACTACCCATTGGAGGTACTCTAATTCAACCTAATTTAAACTAATATAACGAAATCCGATAAAAATGAAGTCGTGTGATCTTAGTAAAAACTGGATTATATCCATGCAATGAAATACAGCAGTATTAAAACTTTATTTTAAAAAGAAGATTAATTAATGAAGACATCCATACTCATAAATAATTTGTCAAACTTAAAACCAATAAATATGTGGAAATGAAATTTAAAGAAAACATAAAATTTTGCATCAATTTTCGGACAACCAAATAAATGATCATGTGGTATTAGCAGAAAACCGTTTTTTAAAGATTTTTTTGTGGCTGGTAATAGGGACGTTTTTCTAAAAGAAAAGAAATCCGTATGAATAATAACGATTCTATTAAAGGGAGAATATTTGCTGGGATATTTTAATATAAGATTGAAAAAGAAGAAAGCAGGGGGAGATCAAGAGGGGGCTTATTAGTCGGAGATAAAAGAGACGAAGGAAGTATTGTTGTCGGAAAACATGATAAAGCCACCGTAACTGAGCTTACAAGGATGAGCCGTGGAAGTGCCTTAGGCCACTCGAGATGGATCTTACCGAAAAGTTTATTAATCAACTCAGCCTCTTCTGTATCTCAACAAACTCGACATATCCTCGAGCACTTGGAGCAACCGTATTCAAAGTGGGGTCGGAAATAAAGGAAGTAAGAAGCTTGAGGGTGATTATTATATAAAAGTAGAATTAACGAAGATCCGCGATTCCGCTCCATTATAATAATATATTTAAGCGTGCTTTATTATTTATTTTATATTTATTTCGTTAGATTTAAAAAAAAAAAAAAGTTGCTTAGTTATATAAATAAGTTTAAGCTATTTGAAATATAGGCTATTTAACCCATGTTGGAAACAGAATTAAGGAACCGTTAGGGATTTGCGAGTGTCTGGATGGATTTAGTTATTTTTGGATTCACCTGCAGCTTGTATTTGCTGATTAGTAGAAAGCATTTTGACATCCAACAGTTTGGGTTCATGAATCTGCTGATCATATGCCTATTGAGGGGAGTGTATGGAATTGAATATAATTCTGTACACGTTTAAAGAAAAAAAAAAAGATCGGGTATTTTTGTTTCTTTTAAATGCTGTTCCTGTTATGCTTTTGTAGTAAATTCCAATTTTTGGTCCTTATCGTGCAACCGCGTGCCATTTGGTAGCGTAAAAATGTCAAATATTTCAACCTTTTCTATATCAAAATATCTGTGTCGACGATTGATTCTAAAGAAAACCTTTTAATGTTTTGAATTAGACTATATTAACTTTGCTACCACCTGAGTAGGTAATGGGTTGTCTGGCTTGAACCGGGGACTGATATACAGGATTTCAAAATTACGAAATTTTCTCAAATTCAAGCGGATATTGTTAATTCTTATGACGGTTACAAATTAGTAAGCGGCAGCGCTACAAGGCCTAAAATTTGGATTTTAGTACGCTTGCACAACTTTAACATATACAAAAATTTAAACTAACCGATCTTTTGCTTACTATAATTTACCATTTTACTAGATTATTATACCTTTTCAATCTTAGTAATGATTCAAACAATTAGGGGTTCACGATGGTGTACTATAGACGATTCTTCAACAGTTTTGTATATGGTTGCTAGACCTTTATGCTAACGAGTTTTCTGAAGGTAGCCCAAAATAGAGCTTGGAGAATCCCAAATTTATAATCTCTAGCTGCCCCTCCATAATGCATCATGATATTATAAAGTGGAGCTAACTTCCAACTATGAAAAGACTTTGGCTCTGGAAATGCAATACAAAAAATGTATTGCATGTGCGAAATAATGAAAGAGCCTACTTTCCACCTTGGGTTTTTTAAATCAGAATTTAACAGCAAAAGATTACATTCGATAACGATTCACAAGGATCAGTCATGTGTTAGGTTGTAATAAACGAACAATGCAATGCTATTTTTTAAATACGCTTTTATTAACTTCACCTGTATGTAACGGAATCGTGCATCGTAATTTTCACCAATTTCAAGCTATCTGATTATCTTGAAAATTTGCACACGTGTCAAGGTCCAATGACAATGCAATAATTGCACAACTTTGTTTTAATGTTCTTTTTTAGTCCAGTCGATATAACCCAAAAAAGTGGGTCTGCCTTGCAAAATGTGGAGCAGTAGATTTTATGATTCAGTATGTTCCAGATGGGTTCTGAGAATAAAATATCGAAAATGTGACTACATGCTTTAAATCGAAAAATGTGTTATTTACAAAATTAAAATTTATTATATTGTACTTCTAAAGACACCTCTTAAGCTGAATTTTATTTAGGCCTTTAGCCGCAATAGATAATCATAAATCGTTGTTTACTATACAATTCAAGGGACTTCGGAAAATTTCGTTCTTCTCTACAGATAAAAACATTCTTACCAATGGAAGATACCTAATTAAAAAATATAAAGGGTACATGTTAGCCCGGTATCTTAAATACAAGAACATGATTGCTCGAAGTTTATATGTTCATATTACATAAGCTTATATCGAACTTGATCATAAATACTATTTATATTGTTTAGAGACAAAAAATTAAGAAAATAAATTTTATTTAAAAAAAAAAAAAGAACACGCTTTAATAGCAAACCGAACTAAAAAGAAGAATATATTTTTTATTTCATAAGCGTTTATGTTATGGCGATAGAAAGCTAGATAATTAATTATGATTAATTAATTTGGAATACGATTAAAGTAAAACTTATGTTATTAACAAAGTAATTCAATTTATAGGAAAAAAGCGTGGGATGCGTGATATTAAAAGTTACAAAAATTTTATTGGTAACTATTTATAATAGTAAAGTTATTATGAAAATAATAATAATAATAATAAAATCCCACGCTTTTTTACTATAAATTGAATTATATTGTTAATAACTTAAGTTTTACTTTAATTTTTTTCTAAATTAATTAATCAGAATTAATTGTCTGGCTTTCTATTACCATAACACAAACTTTCATGAAATAAAAATTATTTCCTTCTTTTTAGTTCGGCTGCTATTAAAGGGTGTTTTTTTATACTATAATTTATTTTTTTAACTATTCACTCCAACGTTTCGAACAATAATATATGCGCTGAAATACTCAAAAAGCTCAAAATGTGACACAAATTAACAAAGATATAATCTCAAAGCAGATTGATGAAAATTTAAAAAAAAATAAAAAAAAGGTTGTTAAAACTATTTATATGAATAACTATAAGCTGTCTCACTCAACACCAGCGAGTAATATGGATGACAGAGACTCATTCATACAATATGTATAATGATATAAAAAAAAGTAAGGAAATTAAAAATATATATATGCATGCATATGTATTGAATCAGAAGGAAACTTTAAAACTAATCTCTGGGCAAAATACGTTTACCATAAGTAAAATAAAAAATAAATATACAGTTATTAGACGAAACAGAAAATAATTAACTCTTCATTAAAATTAAACCACTTAAATAAATTTGAACTTAAATATATAATATTTATAAATTAAAAAAAAAAAAAAAAAAATATTTTTGCTCAAATATCTAACATTGTCGAACATAATATAAAATATATAATTTCATTGTTAAAAAAAGAATTATTACTAAACTAAATATATTTAATTATTTATAAAATGAAAAGAAAAATTGTTAATGTGTGCACTTTATCTTTTAGCACAAACCGTATCATTAGCCTTGGATAAAATACATTAGAAAGTATTGTTAAAACCAATTAACACTAAATTTACCGACATTTTATCTGTATACATTTCTACCACAATTTCTCGGTAAAAAAAAAAACAATAATAAGAGAGGAGGGATAATAAAAAAAAACACTTTATTATATATTTTTAATAAAAATAGTTAGGTCAAAAAGCAAAGTAATGAATATCATTTCCAAGAACTTCTGTCAAAAAGTCTAAAAAGGGTCATTTGACCCGTCATGGTAGGTTTGGTTTTAAATATGCATTATTTATTTGAAGACAATAAAATCTATTAAAACAAATTATATATTTTAAAAAGTTCGAAATTGAGATTTCATTCTTCAAGGTGAGGAGGTTCGTTGCAGGATGTTTTTCCTGGATGAAGATATTCAGTGAAGAAAATTACAAGAAGTTCCAATTATAAAAACAAATACCAAATTAATAAAAAAAATACATTTATTCCAATATATTTGACTACAATATTCAGTATTTTCGAAACTTATTCCCCAATCATCCCTCTATTTATACCGACGATCAATTTCTGCACTGTAAGCAATAATGGCATAGTTTATATAGTACATTTTTAATTTATTTTTTAAAATTTCATTAAGACAACATAATATTGCATTTGTTATTGTTGCTGACATATGCTGTATCACTTAGTTTATTTTGATGGATAACAAATAACATCATTTTGAAGAAAATAAAGCAAGTAAATTAATAAACAACAGTATTCCACTGTATTGTTTATATGAATTCTGCAACTACTGCTTATTATTGCACATGGAATATTATTTTCTAAGTGTTTTTTTCATATCAACTTTAAATGATTTTAACGACCCTCATTAGTTCAGAATATTTTAAATTCTGAGAATTGTGATTTCCTAAGAAATGCTTTAATTACAGTATAATATCAAATGATAATTAGGCCAATTAGCTCTAAATGAGTTGCGTAATGTTCTGTAGCCAATTCAAGTTTCTGGAAATTGTATGAAAATTGCAAAGGAAAATTCCCTACATTATGTTACCTTGAAAGACAGAACAGGAAAAGCCGTTTCCATATCCCTATGACATGATTCTAATGCAGCATATGATGTAGGAAGGCCATGGAAATTTGCAATTTCCTAGTATTTTCTCGGTCGGTGAAACTTGTGGTTTCTGCTATGTAATTTTCTCGATACAATGGCAAAGAATAAAATCCACGAATGTATTCTAGTGTCAGTTTTATTGTAGCGGAATTTCATGATATATTTTTAATTTTCTCTGATGTAAGCTAGAACTGCAGAGTAGTAGATACTTTATCGATGTACCAAAGAACGTCCATATTGTGTTTATTTGTTTTTATAAATTCCACATTTGAAATATAAATTATCTATCAAAGATTGGGGTAACAATTTTTTTATTCTGATAAGGTAACAATTGAAAGGCTTATTGTATGAAGGGGTTATTTAACAAAACAAAATTTTGAGTAATTTATTTTTAAGTTTTTTTTAATATTTTCCTGCAACAGGAAAATTTTACTTAGACCCTTCATCTTCTTCATAAATGTTTTTTCCAGTTGTTTTAAAAAATTCAGATTTTGCTATCTGACACTTCTGCCCATCTATTTTTCATCCAATGAACTAGATTGTATAATAAAAAAAGAAAAAAAAAACTGACATAACCTCTTCATTCACCAAACCCTTCAATTATGATCAACAGCAAATATTTTTTGTATTTATTTTATTGACAAAATTTTAAAATCTGCCTCATCCCAGGTCAATAGATAATAGAGATAATACCGATTTATAATCAAAGTTATTTGCTTTACAGAGGGTAAAGCAAATAACTCCTAGATTCGGGGCCTGAGTTTGAGTAAAGTCAGAAAATTTAATTTCCGTTTCTTCTGCTGAGGATCGACGCCGTGGTTTGAAGACCCTCCTTGGGCACACCCCGCTATTATGGGTACTCCTATTAGGGGGGAAAGCCTAGTTAGTGGTTGAGCGTGATTGCTGATCACATAACCTCTTCTACAACCGTCGGTTTACTTTCTTACTAAATTATTTGGTACTGAACCAAAGACCTTTCATTGGTTGTAACGGTTCAGTTTTTTTTATATGAAAAACAAATGAATAATTCCTAAATATACATTAAAAGTATTAATTATAATAAAAATAATTAAATTAAAATTAAAAAAAGCAAAATTGCAAGCCTACTATATACTCAATATATACAAAAATCTCGTAGATCGTCGAATCAAGTTTTCTCTCCCACTTATATTTTAAAGTGTGCAAAATGAATGGTAGTTTTATTTTTTTTTATATGTTTAAGTGTTGTGGTTGTGTACGAAAATCCATGTTTTGGATCTTGTCACGTTTCCGCTTGCTATATACTGTTTGAGAAAATTTCGAAAATTTAAAATCTGTTGTCTAAATCGCCGTTGAAGCTACAGAGCTTATTTTCTGTTCTGTTCTGTTGCTTAAATTGTAGAAAATTTAGTAATGTTTCATTTTAAAAACCGTAAGGTTTTTATTAGAACCAACCGTTCAGCAGATATTTTAGTGAAACGTAGAGAAATAAGAAATTTTTGATGGTTTGACGTTATCAAATAGCGAGCGGCAGTGCGACTAGGTCCAAAATATTTGTTTAGTATACAGGCACAAAACTAGCAACATTTATAAACATTAAAACAAAAAAAAAATATTTCGCCCACCAGACTTTAAAATTTCGTTGAACCAATATGTTTGAATATATATTTTATAGCCAGGAATTTATTTCTCTGCTTCGGAGGCGTAGGTTACTATGTCCATTATTTTGCCAAAAATACAATATAACATATTCTTATTCACCATATTTTACTTTATCTAGGGGTATAGAATTTTGTGTCCTAGACCAATTAATTTTAAGATGAGTTACACACAAATTAGATTCATTTTGTACACACCAATTTAATAAACAGTTCAGGAAATGAACTCTGGAAAAAATAAAACCGATTCAAACTGGTCTCTTGTAAAGTTATGAAATGGAACATAGTGTCGTATACTACCAATGTACAGATTTATAGAAGGGTTGGCCACAGAACACTTTATTGTGCTTGATTTATAGAAATGTAACTCTCCCTTAAAATAGCTCTTAATGATATTATATTTAACAATTGTTTTGAAAAAAAAACCCAATAAAAAACGAAAATTCGAAAGCCTGTAACTCAGTCCCGTTTGATATCAATGAAAAAAGATTAAATTTTAAAAAACAGTGTAATGTAAATTGATATTCTTATAAACCGCTTTTGCATAGGTGCTAAATCTATTTTTTGTAATACATGTAAAATTTTAATCATTCTGTTAATATTGAAATTTGTGTGTACATCAGCCATTTCCTATTGCTAATCATTAATTTTGCATTTTAAACTTGTAATTTTTACTTATGGATACCTGTACATGATGAAAATGACCGAAGTATCATGTCGCTTGTACAAAATTAAAAAACAATAAGGCTTTTTTTTTTTTAACCTATTGTCTGGCCTAATGTATGTATACAGAAAATTAGACCCCAGAATAATACTCTGTACTAATTCATTTGCATTGCTCATTATTTAGAATAATGATATGGCCCAAGGTGGTGCTCACCTTAGAGTCGTGACTCACAGCTTACCATATCATTAATTGTGGCTTAATTATAATTAAGGCTAATATCTTTATCTTTCTAGATATTGTTGATGGATAGCCCCCTCCCCCGGCGGTGTCCTTGGTAGTTGCTACAATAAGGTTGGAAATATTGATTAGGGAAGGTCTTATACGGCAATCTTGAAAGGCAGGAAGCGGCAATGGTCGCGTCCAGCATCAATTATAAGTTCTGTCGAAACCCCTTTGCATCGGAGCTAGCTATTCCTAGCGGATAGAATCACAAAGCGGTTTCTCCCTTACTCTGAAGATTGTTCAATGGACATTCAATGAAACATTTCAGGTCATATTTTGGCTCTTTGGATGAAGTAGACAGGATGTAGAATTCATATTGTAAACTGATTTTGATTAAGGTTTTAAATTTAATTTGATTTAACCTGTACCACTTATAACCCATGGAGGGTCTTGGGTTTAGTACTTAGGTTGTACTGTTTCTCAGCCAACGGTTGTGATAGGAGGTGGCCAGAATTCACGCTTAACCGCCAGGTGTTTTCCCTAATTAAGGGTACCCTCTTTTTTAGAGACTGGATTTGCCCCAGGAGGCTCTCCGACCTCAAATCCGATCTTCGGCTGAAATGACAGAATATAAATTTTCTGCCTTCAGTCTGACTCGAATTCAAGCCCAAGAGTTTGGTAGTCAAGTGACTTACCCATTGAGCTTCCGCGTCTCTCTTAGTCTATAGATTAAAAAATATATACTTTTTTTTTAATTTTAAATATTGAGGTAATCAGCGATGTGCTTACTGCTGTTTGATGCTTAACACTAAAACTACCATAACGGGTCAAATGACCCTTTTCGGACTTTTTAGCAAACAAGATGCTTTGACTATGCTTTTTGACTTTACTACTATTATTAAAAAACTTATCAAAAGTATTTTTTCAGTATCCCCTCTTTTGTTCAGTTCCACATTATTGCTTTTACTGTGAAATTGTGGTGGAAAAAGTTTATACATAAAATGTCGGTTTAGTGTTTTATTTATTTTTTTTATTGTGGCTTAACGTCCTTACATACTCCAACCAGGGCAGGAAGGACGGGCTATCCTATAGGTTACCAACCTATTCTAACAATGGAAGATTATTAACTTCGTAAAACCGTCAAGAAATAAATTTTAACCTGCTCATATGGAATTCGAAACCTCGATCTTCAGTACTGAGCGCGCCGTGACCCTTGCCCCAACTCTCTTGGGGATCAAGTTCCCCTGTTTAATGTTAATGTCCTTATTTAGTTCCAAATTGGACAGGTCATTTTGTAAATTATCTGCACATTTCAGCCTGAATTGGAAGATCGAGATCCATTCCGTAGATTCACCAGGAGATAATTTTCAACCCACCAGACCAGATTTGAACCGAAAATGCTAAGTTTTAAGAGAATTTTAAAGTGTTTTACTCTAACAAGTCGGTCATCACGGCCATACTGTCAAATTATATTTACATACTATTATTATTATTATTATATTGCGATAGAGGTCAAGAAGCACGCATATATTATTTCTTGTTTTTTGTTACATTTTTCTCCTTTTCTCCATTATTCTTTTCATCTTCTCTTTCCTCCGTCCATCTCTAACCTTCCTGCCTCTTCCTCTCCAATACAAACAACTTTATGCATCTCACTATATTTCGAATTTATTCTCTGTTTTGGTAGTCCCCTTCTATGATACCCTTTCTCTCCACTTATTCTTTTATTTGGTCGGATATATCTTGGCGTTCTTAATTCATAAAATCACTTTATAAAATATTAGTTTGTTCACTCTATTCTGATTCATACCCCTCATATATCCAAGAATAAATACTAAATTATTTGCCTATTAAAGTATATTAAAAATATTGTTATTTGAATAGAATAAATGCTTCAAAGTAACACAATATCATGCAAGGAATGAGGGAAAATAATCTTTAAAATAATTATAAAATCACAATACTTAAAACATCTGTTTGAGATTTAATTAATGACATGAGTACTTCAAAACACTTATATAAGGGACAAAAGTTTATAAATTCCCTGATCAACGTTTGTGTCACATTTAGCGGCACTTACGATTAGAGACTCTTAAATAAGTTTTTTTACGATGAGACTGAAATCCGAAGTAGGAGTTATTAGAAGAATCAATTTAGATTCTCAGTTAACGAATTGATTTGATAATTTATAATACCCTCACACAATTATATATATATATATATATATATATATATATATATATATATATATATATATATATATATATTTATATACCTATATATATAAATGTTACATTCTACTATAATATAATATACCTTTCTGTCGTTGAGAAGTCGATAAGTCAAAATTTTGCACTTTCCTGTACGGAATTTTCAATCGTTTTCCAAAATCCTGTAATTACTTTTAAAATACCATTAGCGCCAAAATAGATACTCTAAAGCCTTATTATTAATCACAACTTAACAAATTTTTCACAAGTCAGATATTTAAAATAAAGGTACATTAATAGATTTTATTTTTAAATCATTTTTTTAGGGCATATTTAAGGAGTGAACTCTTTTTTAACGCAAAATTTGACTTATCTTCAAGAAAACCACCGATATAACAAAAATATGAGATATACATTTCTAGTTATATATTATTTACTATAATATCTATAAAAATAGTTTAGAGTAGCATGACAATTTCTTAAGGAACTATTTAATCTACTGGTTTTTGATATACTTTTCAACTGATGTGGATAAATTAATTATTTTTTTTACAATTATTTTAATAATTAATTACTAAATCATCGTAACAAATATAAACGAATAAATGTGGTTTCCCGGTTCTAATTTTATCCCCTGACAAATACATTTGTAACATTCTAATATTTTTGTAAACAGTTGTGTAAATATTTATCGATACATTGATGCGGATACTGAATCTGATTTATGAGTCAGCGAATTTTTTGTTTTTATTTTTTCAATCTGTAACTACAAAGTATTAGTTACATCTATGAACCATTATGAGTCATTTCTTGTATCGGAATTACTTTTTAAATTCAAATTACGAAATTAGGAATAGTTTCTTAGAACGTTGCTATAGACATACCGCTATGACTTAAAACTTTTTTTTTTTTTTCTAAATTCACATATATATTTTTTTCATTAAGAATTTTATATTTCACAATTGAGTAAAAATATTAATTCATCCGATTGTTAAACAAAAAAAAAAAAAAAAATGATCTTTACTATATGAGAAATTAAAAATTTTATTTAACAAATATTGCTAATAAAAAACATATTTTTTAAAATTAGTTTTAAAATGTATATATATATGTTTCAAATATTGAATTATATATAAAAAATATATTTAACTCTGAAAACAGACAATCCAACACCTGACTACACCGCCATCTTCTGACTAGAGCCTCAACTATCTCAGAAGTATAATAGAGGTCTTAGTAGTTCGAGGTGAGCGGGACCGTGACCACGTCGATATATCGATTCAATCTATATTGAACTATCGAAATTTATGTGGTAAAATAGAATGGAACTATAATGAAAAATTAACAAATCTAAATTTTATTAAAATGATGTGTTCACAGATGTTATTTACGAAAAGGTACTTACGAAATCAGGCCGAGAGTAGGTTCCAAATGGAATAGTATGGGTATAGGGTATCTTTCTTTCCTCATATTTAATCTTTGAAATGTTTGTATTATAGTATTTATTGTCGTTACTGTTAAACATGAGTTAAGTAAATATACATCCAGTTATAAAATACAATAAATAAAACTACAGAATTAGAGAGAAATAAAAAAATTAAGCTACTTTTTAGACTTAAAAATTCAAACAAAATGAATATGGATGAAAATGAATATGGAACGTATAGGTAAACTACACACATAGATACATTTTAATCCTATATTACGGCCCAATATGTTGAGTCGAATAGGAATTATCAAAATTACTTTAAATCCCATATTTAAAATAGATAAACCATTATCGACTTATTTTCCTTCTGCTAAAAATAAAAAACTGTTCCTCCCAAAAAGTCTAAAGAACTGAAATGTAATGACTGTGGAGCTAAATTCACTCTGCGATCATAGATCAATAGAACATATAGGGGTATTCAATAATGATAGGCAGAATTTCAACTTCGCTAACCATTTAAATGAAAACCATAAATTCAGTAAGTCTCGGAAGTAAAACTAATACATCACATAGAAAATAGTTTGAAGTTAAATATTTACTTATCATTATAAACTATAAAATCGTTTAAAAACAATCCAGATTTTTGTTTAAATCTCCAGATAAATATTTCCATTAGTCTCGTTTTAAATGTGTTTCCAGTAGGGGCAGAAAAACCGACCAGTCATATAAAAAACTGAATGACTGCTTCAGTTCAATCATATAAAAAAACTAAATTACTGCTTTAACCAAATTAATAAACGTAGGGTTAAAATGGATTTACCTACTTACACTCAATCTACTCTAAGTCCTGTTATCTTATAGAAATACTTGTCTTATATTATTGTTGGTTATTTATTTACAACTATAAACATTATATACAACGAGGTGTAAATTTAAAATGATTACAACAACATATCACTAACATGTAAAGCTCTTTAATAAAAGTTCTACATTAGAAATTCTCTCGGCCATCTTTTTAGACACCTCGAAGGATTTGAGTGTGAGGCAAGTTGGGAGAATAGTTGATTCCAGTGACTTAAGTATCTGGTTTAGCACAAATCTGCCACAAATGGAACTTTAAGGTCTTTATAGATAAGGTTGTTTGTGATATATTAAGGAGCATGGAGGATTCGTTGGATTCGTGAAGAATTGGAAGGGTTAGTAGAGCTCCAAAGCTCAACTCCGTAACTCCTTATGTACAAATGGATCTAATTATTGTCATTTAAATATGTCTTTTGTAATTTATTGGGAGCTTTGAGCCCTTCTCGAAGTTAACTGTATTTTAAGTCCGGTATGTTTAAAATTTAATAGATATAATCTGTGCAGCGAAGTGCTGATATTTGAAATTTTATATGTTTTTAGAACTGATGATCAATGTTTAACACGAGAATCTAGTCTAGGAATAGAAAAAAGTTTAAAAAAAACAAAAAAAAAAACAGGCAAATAATTAATCAATCCCAATTATTAAATATAAATCTTATATGGGTATTGGATTAAAGAAAAATTCTAAAAAAAAAATAAATAAATAAATAAAACTATTGAGACTCTCCTGTTGTTAGTTGGATTTAAACGAAAATTCAATAAAAAATTGAACATTTTTTAGGCATAACAATATTTTCAATGAATAAAAAATGAAACCATGACATTTAGTAACCGGGACTGCTGAAACTGTGATATCACTTGCATCACTTCCTTGGCGATGTGGGACCGAATGTGGTCTTCTGGTCTGTGCAGTGGTGAGCATAAACCGAAAAACTAAATATATCCTTTTTCTTTTATTATGAAATAATACTTAATAGAACTATGACAAAATAAAAAATGAAAACTATACATAAATACTTTACATTATTCCGACTATATGGCTACTATTTATCACAATATTTTCGGTTTCTTTATAAACTGAATTAAATGGTTATTACGTTAAAAAAAAAAAGCCGTTACTAAATCAAAAATTTATATTATTAAAAAAATTATATGTTAGCATACTGTAAATGTTTTTGTATAATTGACATTATTGTTTATCACAGTTATATTTTATATTCGTCGATTTCGATTGCTACAACACTTACTCAACAAACCTTTAAATCTCCCGATTCATTAAAAAAAAAACTCATCTATATGACGATTATGAGACCTATTTGGACTTGCGGTATAGAGTTAGGGGGATCCACCAAACCATCGAATTCCTGCCGCATCCAATCACTCCAATCCAAAATCCTTCCAAAAAACCTTAACGCTCCCTAGTATGTCACAAATAAACTGATCAACAATGACCTTAATATCCCATATGTTGCTGATTTTGCTCGAACCAGATACCTTTTTATAATAAACTTACTCCTCATCCAAATCCACTTGTTGCTCAACTTGCTTCCCATTTCATTCCTGGCAATCCTCCGAGGTGTCTGAAATGAAGATGGAACCGGTATCTTCCTAATGTTTTATTTTTAAGTTATATATTTTTTTGATTTCTGTGGCCTCTATTTAAAATTATATGTTTTCAAATTAGTTATTATGATACTTTTTATTTATTTATGCATTTATTTTAAAATATTTGACAGAAAGATATAAACAAAAAACAAAAAAAAATTTTTGAATTATTTTAAGTGCTCATCGTTACAGAATACTTCAACACTTACTAGACAAACGTTCAAAGCTCCCAATTTATTAGAAAAGCCTTATTTACATGACTGTAATTAAACCTTTTTGAATGTACGGAGTTGAGCTTTGGGGCTCCACTAAACCATCCAATTCATCTCGTATCCAATCCTTACAATCCTAAATCATTTGAAAAATCCTCAATGCTCCATACTTTGTCACCAATAAAGTTATCCTTGAAGATCTTAATGTACGATATGTTACTGATTTAACTCAGACCAGATACCTACTCTTTCTAGTAAGCTCCATAACCACTTAAATCCACTAGTTTCTCAACTTACCTCACAATTTTCCCAATAATCCTCCGAGACGTTTGAAAAGAAGATGGCCAAGAGACCGTCTAATGTAGAACTATTGAAGTTATTGTAATCATTATTAATACATTTACTTGATGTATATATTTTGTACAGTTAAAAATCTCAATAAATTGATAAAAAATAAATACTTATTTTAAGTGCTTATCTCAATAATTGGAATATTTGAATTGATTATTTATTCGCTGTAGTTAAATATTTATTGTAAAGAAAAAAGTACCCTCTATATGACAAATCATTCTTAACCCTTCTTTAAATTACTGCCACTTAAGACTTTAACGTCTCTTAAAAAAAAAAAAAATTGATAAATATATCTAACAGAACCTAGCACGATTTGAAAAGATATTTTTAGGCCATAACTATCAGGAGACAGAAGCCAGTTTCAAGGAACTTTAGAAACTAGGAAATTGCTTTATCTGCTTTGTGATTGTGCGGTTGTCTTTATTCTCTGTAATTGTTTATCTTCCTTTTTTATCGTGTTTAATTGTTATCTGGCAATTAGCCTTATCTTTTAGAAGCAGCTGTTTCTCTTCTCTAATGCATTGCATTACGAACCTTTCTTATAAGTTTTTGTTACTGATATTGTAATATGAGATGGTTGGCAACCTCAAAAAAAAAAATCTATTTGATGTTTTTTATTTATTTACAGTTCAAGATTTTAAAACATTAAGATAAATATATTTTTGTTTTGTAGGAATAATCAAACTTAATTTTATTAATATGTTTTTCATAATTATTGCTGAATGGGAAATACTTTAAAATGAACACCCCTAACAATGTTCTAAAACAAGATTTGATGAAGAAAACTTATAATTATTATATGTTTTACTAATATTGTTCAACAATATTATCTTTAACTACAATAATGATTATAGCCTTGTTAACTATTTTTCTGATAGCATGTCAGTTAAGAAAAGTACTTTAATTAACTATATATTAGCAAAATTGAAAAAAGAACAACCTTAAAATTAGAAATAAAGCTTCTATTAATAAGATTAGGAAAACATGTACAGTTAAAATAATAGAGGACAAGGAAAAACACGATTTACAGGTTTCAAAAATTGGGTCGTTATGTTGTTGAAAAACTGAAATTTAAACTGATAAGAAATCATCTATGAAGTTCGTTAATGTGTGTAAGCTATAGAAGAAATATGATTGAAATTTATATGACAGTAGAATTATAATACATAACAATTGTGAAAAACGTTTGGGTGAAACGTTATCATTCTGGTTAGTTTATTGGTGGATAAGGAAAATGGAACTCCTTATATTCAAATATGCCATACATTTTTGTCATATCAATGAGCATTTTATAATTAATTGAAAACTTTAAATGTTTGCCTATTAAACGAAATTAAATATCATGAACATTACTCGTCGTTTTAGTCTCTTATGTGGATTCCAAGTAAAACGTTTGTCCAAGTGAAGTCCTTGGTAGCGGACCTCTTTAACCTAAGGTATTACATTATTATCATTACACGGATTGGACAGAAAGTCAAAGGTTTACAACTTACTTTAAAGGTTGTTTAATGAGATATCTTTATATTTGTTGTGATCCTCCAATTTCGACACCATTCTTAGAGGTTTTTGATTTGGGATTAGAGAGATTGGGAAGCAATGAAAGCATCAATATTTGCTGATAATGTACTATCGGGAATAAGTATTTATAAGTATGTGGTAATGAAAGTACTAGGATGAATCGAAATGTTAGCATTATACATTTTTCAGAGAATGATACCTTGGATACTGCCATGAGGAACTCCGGCAGACTGAGGGAATAAGGGTAAATGGGTTGACTTATTATAAACTTTAAATGTTTTATCCTTTATTTGGAAACATATAGTAAGGAAGTATGTAGGAGGTAAGAAATCGGTCAAATTTAGACAAATCTTACTAAGCACACCTTCATCAGGTTGTTTTGTTATGGCCTTGGGAACTAGACATACAGCTGAATATATGCAAAGCAATAGTCCGAGTAGGGAGGGAGTAATCACCATGAGCCTGCGGGTTCCAAGCGCAAAAATGTGAAGTTGATAGGATATTGGACGAGGATGAAGATAGGTAGAAAAGGTAGATTACTGACCAAATATTATGAGAAATATTGGAATAGGAAAGATTAAATTTTGGAGTAGCTGGCTTATCATAGAGAATTATTCAAAAGAAAATATCAGGTCTGAGATGAGATATACGAGTTTAAGCCGCAACAAATTACATTTGTTGAAATCGAGATTTAGTAGCTTTGTCAGTTTGTTTATATCATATCTTCAAAAGCCCTTAAATTTTTAACTAGTATTTTTTTTTTTATATGTTTAATTTATATGTTTTTATATGTTTTTTTATGTTTATAGTTTTAAAATCTGGTTAGTATAGCTGTATCTGGATTTGTATATTTTTTAGGTTGACAAATATATAATTATGTGGATTGAAACCATGAAACGATGAATATAACATAGTCCATATCATATTACCCTGCAATACATCCTCCTGTCTTGTTATTACAGTTTCTGGTTACTAAAGAAGTTCCCTTATCCATCCGCATCATACCCCACTTCTTCGGGTTACCAAACGTCCTCACATTCAGGAAGCAATGTTCTCACTTTTCCCTCCTTTGCAAGGAAAATTTTCAGCTTTTTAAGAGAAAATCTGAGGAAAAGCCTTTACAATATGGAAATGGAGAATTTTTGACTAAGAACAAGATGATCTTAATAGAGTTTGTTATTCAGAAAAGATTGTATTTGATCTGTTTCTGTTAAGAGAGATTATGAGTAGCATTGTATTAAGTACATAAGCTGATCGGCAGGTTTTCTGTCTATGCCTTTTCACCCACTTAGCTGTGCTACGTGCTTTCAATATGAAATGATTTTATTAATCAAATCTATTTTTTATTAAAAACGAACATTCAGTACCAGTGGGTGATGAACAAACCGCTAGAAAATGGATAAAAATGCCTGGAGCGTCTACAGAATGATGGTAAATAAATGGGATTCACTACCAGAGCAAAAAATGTAAACCCAAATGGTCGGAAGAACGAACGAGGGCTTTCGCTGAAAGAATGCGATAGTACTAGAAAAATCGTAAAAATAAATAAATTAATTAACAAGTAAATAAACATTGTAATGTGTCCCGGTCATTTTTTATTTTAATATATCGGCTTTAAGTTTGTTTGTGTCATTTATGGAAGTTTTTGTACGGCTTTCTGGAGGCATGCTCACATATTAGGCACCCGTTTAATTATTTAAACTTTAATGAATGAATTTAAGACTTTTTCCGTTTTACTTGCATTACTATGAATAATTGTAAACATATTTATCAGTAAAAACATACAGAAATAGATGTAGCAGCTCGGGCGGTTGGATATTGTCATTAAATATCTCATTGAAGAGTCCAATTGGTGTCTGTTACTGACAGCTGCTCATTGAGTTAATGATAGTCCTTATGTAATTTTGCATGTGAAAGGAGACAATTTGCTCAATGGAAATTTCCAATCTAAAGTATCCAGTTTTTCTAGTTTTAGAGAATATTTATAATGTTCTCGTTAACAGTAGCCTAATGAAATGTATTGAGGTAAATGGTCCCTCATATTCTTCAGGTTAGATACATATTCTCTATATTTTTTATTTGAAAAACACTTTTTGGGAGAGAGGGAAAGATTGTACCTAAATTGTCCTTATCTGGAATAAATATTTTTTTTCATTGCTTCACATACCTATCCAATTCCTATTATATCCAATACTTGCCATCCGAAATCCTTCCTAAAATCCTCAATGCTCCTTATTATGTTACAAATAAACTTATATATTGACCTTAATTTCCCATATGACGCTTATTAAACATATGCTCCCATGACTAGCTCCATTACCACTCGAATCTAATTCCCTTTCACTCAATTTTGACATGAGGCGACATGTCTGAAAGGTCGGAAAAGTTGATGGCCCAGGAACCTATTAGTACAGAATATTTATTTTACCGCATATTTACAAACAATATTTAAACAAATATAAGACAAATGACTTAAGGCAAGGCAAAGGAAAAGGCAAACTAGCTGGGAATAGCTAAGGACTGTTACTACAGGACACCTTAGGGACTACTTACTACTCTTGGTTAAATTATAAAATATATAATTTATTTTAAAGAAGGAAATGATAATGTTTTCTTTGTGATTTATAGTTTTGAATTTCTTAGAATCCTAATATAATACCGAAAAATCTAAGTACAGTGGGGTAAAACGGCTAAAAAGCGGAAAAAACTTTTTCTCGAGAATGGTTTGTCATATCGAGATGCAAATAGTTTCATTCGATTCAGAATAAAAAAATACAAAAGGATTGTAACTAATTTCAAAAATTATATAATTTTATTCTTTAATAATATTGACAACGCAAGTGCAGATATTTTATTATTTTTTTTGTTTTAATGTGCAGTGGTCAATGAAATTTATAGGAATAATAGGTAGTAGTATAAGCTTTCAGAAAATAGAATTTTTTAGCGCAGCTCAGGGGAGCTTTTTTTTGTAGGATTACGATTTAGATTACTTTTTCCCTTTTGCTCTATTAATTTTTTTGATATCATATAGTCTACATTGGATCTGTATAATGTTTGACCACTTTTCGTTAATATTGAATTACAAATCTGTAAAGTTTCATAGTTTAATCTATAAAAATAAATCCACAGTGAGCCGTATTGTACCTCAATAAAAATAGGCCATTTTCGGCCAGCCATTTTCGGATGGAGTAACATTGTACAACTTCAGAAGGCCTGAGAGTTATAAATATAAATTAAATTGAAAAAAAAAAAAAATTGGGAATTTTTTCTTCAACTAATAATGAACAAAATAGCCCATCAAACACGACATAAATAATAAAATTAGGATTGATGAATTAATTGCCACTTCCATTGGGATTATTTTATTAGAAAGCTAGTTTCAAATGCTAAACATTCATCTTCAGTTCTAAAACATGCAAAATTTTCAACACATCAGTACTATGTAACATGGATTATATACACTAAAGTTTTCAAAAATGTAAGACAAAAATTCAAACGTTAGTACTCACCTCAGGAGGTCTAAGAGATAACTGAAATATACCCACAAGTAGAAGGGGCAGGTAGGTTAAATAATTAAATTTAACCTACCTTAAATTTTTTGAATCGAATGTTTAGCATTCGAAACTAGTTTTCTAATTAAATAATCCCAATAGAAGTGGCAGTTAATTCATCAATCCTATTGTATTGATCCTTCTATACCATCATGCGTACCTCGAGTGATAAATAATAAGAACTTTTTCAGAGTTTTTTTTTCCGCGTTTGCCCCAGATTGCGCTAGCTTTAGCGAATTTGGAGTGCTTATATGACTGGTCTATAGGCTTTCTTTTGCGTCATCCACCTCTTTACACTCACAGTATTCATCATCAAATCATGCGGTGTGTGATTAAGGAATTTTCAGCAATCATAAGCAATGAAGCTAGGTCGTTATGAAGCCTAACATAAAGAAAGGTACTAGTCCCAAAGCACTACCCTGAGGCACTCCTACTTTTATAAAGCTCTTATCAGATAATTCAATATTTATCCCATTTTATATTTTTTTCCAGTAGGAAAAGCAAAACTGACCATTTATTGAGAAAACCTATGGGGCTTCCATTTACTTAATTAGTAAATGTAGAAATCAAAATGTATTTACCTGATTCCTCAACTATCCCTGTCGTCACTCTGCGCACTAATATCTTTAAGAAGCCCTTCCATTTTGCCTCCTGAGGAGAGTTCCATTATGTTTTTATGACTTGTCTTACATATTTAAAATTGAATATAATTATAATCTATAAAAATTTTGAATTTTTGTTTGTTTTAGAATTATTGATGAATATTTAAAATCGAAACTAGTCTTTGAATAAAAAAGATCAATAGGAATAGCAAACGATTCATGAATTCTAAATGTACAAAAATATGACTAATTTAATTTGTTATATGATTTTTTTTTGTTTATTATTTATTTCATAATTTTTCGAAGTTGGAATTACACCTCTTGTTGTTCACTTAGTTTTCGAATTTCTTCATTCATTACAAAACAAGTAGCAGCAAAGAAGCAATATCGAATCGAATATAGCAATATGGTCCCCTCTAAAATTAGAGTGACTCGTAGTTTGAGTCGGTACACTCATCGGTTATGGAAATTAGTTCTTGTTTAATGCTTCCTCACTCACTTCCTAGAGATAGGTTTGTACTGAACATTGGAATATTAATGACTTCAGCTCATTTAGATAGCATTAATTTTGTTTTAACCTACCAATTATCCATGGAAAAAGGTATTTTTTTAGTTGATGAAATTATGTTTTGTCTCTGTGTAATAATGCAGAAATGATTTTTGGAAATGTAGACCGCAATATTCAATCCTCGACTTGGAAACTCTAGAGCTTACTGACAAGCAATATAATTACCGATGTAAATAGAAAACAAATTATATTTCTAGAGTCCTATGAAGGATATATGGTATAGATACTAGATAAAACTATTTCTTATCTATTGGCTATGGAGCAGGCCAGCATTACCCGCTCAACCACCTAATTTGAAATCAAACCCCAAATGGCTTACCTAATTTATAAAGGCTGTATGTGCCCCAGGAGGATCTATTCAGTCCACTGCTGATTAAATAGAAAACAATTTATTTTGTCATAGAGAAGATCGAACCTGTTTCGAGAATGGCCTTCCAAAGTTTTTTCTCATAACTACACTTAATTGTTATTCCTTATTTTCAGTAATATAGTAGAAATATCTTTCCTATCACTATCTTTGATACCGGCAACACAGATGTTTCGTTGAACATATGTTTTAATTATTTTTGTAAACAAATAAACTTACATATTGATATTAATAACAGCTGTGATATTATGGAGATTTACCACATGCTCAATAATTTGTTGTTACTAGAGACTAGTTTAACTGTTATTTACCAAATCAACATTGTTAGAATAGTATCCATAGTATTATTTTTACCATCAAGTGCTTGAAGATATATTTTTACTGGTGAGTTTTCAACATTAGTCTAATCTTACAATTAGTTAATTTTAATCACAAATGCATCCAATGTAATATGTTTGTAGTCAGCATTTTCTCTCAGAGGCTATGTTCAGCTATTATCGAATTCGAAACTTTTTTCTGTTAAACTTCTTTGAGTGTAACCGAGGTACTTTACCGACAAGCTTTCAGAAGACCGACTAATTAAGACCTAGGCATAGTTGGGCATAATTTAATCATAGCTAAAAAATAATCAAAATTCAATCATAGCTATTTGACAATTGTTCATACCTATTTCTTGAAATCAATGACCTAATGATTAAATCTTTCAGTAATTTTTTATTGAAATAATGATTATTTGACTGAAAGGTTTAATCATTATTAAATTATGTGATTGATTCCAGGAAATTAGTTTTCAAATAACTATGATTAAATTTTGATTATTTTTTAGGTATGATTGAATTATGCCCAACTCTGGACCCAGGATATACCCTCATTGGGTGCCCTGTCGAAAACCCAGTACCTGTGCACTAATCACTTAATAATAATTCACTTGAATTTAAATATATAATAATTGTTTTTATTAATTTAGTATCATTTAAATACACTGCAGAACCGTTAAAATGTTATTTATCAGTATGGGCATAAGTCGCTTTTATAGTAACATCGTAAAGGGTAGTTTTTTTTTTGCTGGAGCTAAACGTCTTTATGCACACCAACTAGGGCAGGAAGGATGAGTTATCATTCAGGTTTACCACCTTTTCATACCAGATTGCAAAAGTCAAGATTTGTTCCGTGGGTAGGTACGCCAAAAAATTAATTTCAACAGCCCGGATGGGATTCCATTCTGTACCAGCCGCTCTATGATTCTTGCCCACACTGGTACATCATAGTATCCGTGAAGAGTACTTAGCCTTAAAATAAATTTATAGACTTTTTTTTTTTTAAAGAATTCGTTAGTGCTAATTCATACCGTTGATGCAAAGCCGGGGGTCTTAATCCTAGTTATTAACGATCAATGAAAATGCACGTTGTGTGGGAATGAAAGCTCTGGGAAATTGGCCGTAATTTGAATCTTCTACGGCACCTGAATTCCTAAACGCATTTTCATTTTACTAATAAGTTAGTAATTAATACAGGAAGAACTTTTTTTCATAGGGTCAATTTAAAATTTAGAGAGAGTCCAATTAGATTTTTTTCCATGGTTAATTTATTTATAGAGTTTTCACTTTGCCAAACATTTAAATTTGATAAGCTCTTTTTTTTTTGACAAGGATTTGTCTTTTGGCTGTTGCCGGCAGCTTCCTTATCAGAAATGTAATGAAAAATATTTTTTGTTTTATAATATTTGTCGTTAGGACATACCGTTTAAGGGCTATATTGATTTGAATGAAAAAAATTCATGTTCTAAACTGCTATTTTCTCTCAACATTGTTTAATTCTAATAGTCATTTGATTTCTTAATCAATTTAATTAATTATTGCTTTAAATAATTCGATCCTTTTAATTCTTAAATGTAAATTGGGAAAAGGAGTAGATTATAGACAAATTTATCTATGATATATTGTTTTTCCCAGTCGGCAAAAAATTGAGTTTTTTGAAAACATTTTGTGTTTCATGACTATTTTAAAGTCCTTAGTCCTAGTAAAATAGTAATAAATAGTTTTTAATTTTATCGAATACGCTAAGTGTATAATTATACTATGTTATGTAGCGTCACAATTTATGGTAAGTAATTCGTCACCGTAATAAAGCACGGAATTTCAACGACCTGAATATGATTCTTAGGACATCGTTGAATAGGTAAAAATCTATTTCCTATTATTCTAGAGAACTGCCATCATAACTCATAAATATCGTGTAATGAATTTTATGTACTAGCAATAATCAAATGTCTGATGCAATATTGCTGCAATGGAATGATATATTTCTATTTGATATGGACTATCGCATGATTAGAGCGCAGGAAATGGAAAGATTGTTGGCAGGATGTTAAAGAGCTGCATAGAGGAAATGCACAATCGCACTTACCTGTTTGCATGCTACACATATCCGTGACTTCCACCTTATCATTCCGGAAAAGAAAGGGTAGTGTTTATTGCTTAGTCGATCTCATAGGGAATATAATCAAGTCCGATAATATGTAGATATTTGGAAGAATATGTGATAGAACAGAGCATTACATTTCAGGCGATTGAAGCTATCACTACTATATGGGGATCTGAATTGCTGAGGATAGCGCAAAATGGATCTTGATTTTACCTCTCTGGTTATTATAGGATGGCAACCTATCCTCATCCTTCCTCACTCAGTTGGAGTACATGAGGACATTAAGCCCTTACAGACAAGAACAGAATTTTGCCAAAGTCGCAAATTGCCAAAGTGATTCAAACTCTTTGAAAAATCCCTAAGCAACTGAAGTATACTAGTTTCAGATCTACCAGAATCTGACGATTTTTTACGACAAAAGGATATTTTCGGCCACTCCTTTCCGAGAAATTAATTTTGTCTGTTTAAAAATTAAATATTTTCACTTTTTACATAGGACACTCTCTCTTTCAGTTAAAATCTTTGGATTTTGGTCCTTTTGGTCATTGTCTAACATATTTGTCGGGAAATTGGCCAACGGTGTTACACGACCAAAGCATATATCCTTGCTCATTTCTTCTCAATAAATTAATTTTCCTTATTTTGAATTGATTTATTGATTAAGGGTTCGGGAATAAAAAGCGTTTAAACACTTCCCGTTCACCTAGCCCTTTTCACTCATTCCACTAAATTATTTATTTTCGTATTATCAGTTTATGATGTAGAAGGTCAGAGGCTCTTTTAAATAAATTGTAACCTTGCAGCTTAAACGTTTTTATTAAGATCATCATCGTAAAATTCACCCTTCGCAGTCAACGGGTTCGAGATTTGCCAATCTTATATTATGTAATAAAATAATTGAGGTTGTTGCATTCAAAAATAATTCGTAAAGATAATTACCTTTTTTTTCCCTTTAATTATATTTACAATTTTATACATTAGATTCTTCGAAGTGAATGTGTGGATAATGATGGCAATGACATGCCAATAACTTGTACTTGGAGAGAAGAACTACTCATCAGTAGGTCCCTTTCATACGCTTTGAAGGTTTTTAGGAATGGGGTGTGAAGCACGTTTAAGAGAATAGTGGATTTGAGTAGTTATTAAGTTTACTGTGAAAGGGTAAGTATCTGGTGCGAGATGAATCAGCATGTTATTTATTATTTGTGACAAACTAAGGAGCATTGAGGATATTTTTCCTACAGTCGGCCATTTATGTCCAGAACGGCCAACCCAGGATACCTTCATCTTTAAACTTTCAATCTCCTTTGATTCCGTTCCTGAGAAGTATATTTGAAAGCACTTTAGGCAAAGGTAGTCCCTAAAGCTTACCAGATACGACACCAAAACCTAAAAGGTGTAAAAGAAAGCCTGTACTGGAGTAGCCTAGATCCTGACGAAACGCTTGTTGTCAGTTCTAAGGAAAACTGCTACAAGCAATTGTTGAGCGGTAGGAGAATCTTCTGGTATGAAAATAATTGCTACAATTACTCATAGTCTCTAGGGAAGAAGAAAGAGACAGGCAGAAATGGAATAAGGCTCCACTAAGCTGGATATTACATGGAAGAATATAATTCCCTGAAATGCGAACGCGGGGTTTCTGCGAGGTGATAGTTTTACCTGTCTAAACTTGATAGTCAAAACGGGGGCTAATTGCTAGTAAGGTACATGTAGTAAGTGCAACGATTAACGATGGCTTTAAAATGTCGACCGAATTCTACCTTCACTGATCATCTCAAAGCAATCGGAAAATAAGGAAAAAAAAATTAGGTTCTCATATCGTCTGCTTGGAGGTAAAAGCCACTAAGTGCATTTCTCCAAATTCGACAAAAAGTCACTGTGTGTTGATATTATCATTTCCCGTAAGTATAAAAAGTCACCAAGTGAATATAACTGCTATAGTGCACATTGCAGAATGAGAAAATTCACGAAAAAACTATATGAGAAATTTTTAATGAGCATATTCCTGTTTGAATATTGAAACGGAAAAAAATTGATTTTGTTAATTAGTGACTTTTACCTCCGAGCTGACGAAATGTCATATGAAGCGTGGAGATGCAAATGGGGGTAAATCCACTTATCATTTTTTTTTTTTTATTTAGCGTCCTCAATAAGGTGGTAAATCGCACACCCTTCAAATTTTGAACCCATGATAACTTCAAAACACACATACATTCAACCCAAACTTTGAAGGGCGGACGATTTACCACCTTAATGAGGACGCTAACTAAAAAAATTAAAAATAATAAAAAGTGGGTTTACCCTCTTATATGTAACATCTCCACGTCTCATATGTAACTAACTACCGAAGTGGCTATGCTCCACTTCATATGTTTGGAGCTTAGTTATGAGACCTGATGTTTACTTTCCGGATTTCTACCGATTGTCAGATTTTGTTAATATTTAAAACAGTAAACCTGCATTAATTTTCGATAACCCAATAAAGTAACCAACAATTTCATTACATAATGCAACTTGGAAAACAATATGAACCGGCTTATGACGTCATATATAGAAACTTTTAGTTTCACGCAGAGCTGCAACGTCTTATTTTAAAATATTCTAAAAACGAACAGATTTATAGAATGTAACAGTAGTTTATAGAATGTAACATGGATAATGTTCAAATAATAAAAAAAATTATATTCAATATTGTGATGTTCCGTGACAGTACGCATGAGTTTGGAATTAATTATTTAATGATTAGGAATAATATCAGTATTAGTCGCTATTAGCAACAAATAATTGAGAACATCGTACACGCCAGTTTCTGAGCTGAAACTGACATCCACACAAGTTTATAAATTTACTAAAAACATATGTTAATGTCTTAGGAAACACCTGTGCAAGGTATTAGTCGTATCCTTCTCAAGTAACTGGTGCTCGCTGATACATTTGAACCCTAAATTTTAATTTATATTAAACTATAAGAGATCATTAGTTGGTACTCTCCCAAGCTTGCTCAGTGGTGGGTGAACTATTTCGGCGGAGATCATTCCCTCGAATCAAGGATGCGTGGAGGCCTTGGGATCAGTTGATGCCTCTTCTTCTTGTTGCCCTGGGAAGGATCCTCGCTGTCGGAATGAAGATCAAGGTTGAGAAAAAGGAGGAGAGTTCTCTCGCTGGAACAACTTGCGGTAATTAATCTATCATTACATTGTACAATTGTCTTCCGAACACTATCATTCCACCGCCGCTAGTTAGGTATTTTCCTCTTAGTAAATTGTAGTTAGTAACTTAATTTTCCCCACTTATATTATTAAAAGTATAGCATTCGATCATTTTGTTGAAAACAAATGAAATTCTAATTGAGGTGAAAAAATAGTAAATAAGATTGATAAATCGTTTAGTTTTCTTCATTTTTAAAAATTTATTTTGCAAGATAGTACTTACAGCTATGTATCAACTTCTAGATAGTAATATCACTTAAGTAATAAACTCCCCGTCAAAGGTATTGCAACACCCATATTTCTCGAGATTTTCATGGTTTTTAGCTTAATCCATACTTGGTTTATATTCATATTAATATTATTTATATTAATACTGACACATCAATGTTTTCCCTGTTAATAACAAACGATGGAATTTTAGATTATTTTTTTCAAATTTCCTTCAGTCCATGTTTATTATTCTTTTCGTTATTTACAAGTATGCCAAGACTAGTGGAAGCAGCCATTCAAGCCAGAGGTGGCAATACGACTTATTAAATATAAATTTAAAATAGTAAAAAAATGAAAATTTTAAAAAGTAAGTTTTCTAATTTTTTTGTTTATTGGAAGAAATAATGTAATTTATTTTAATAAAAATTGTTTATGTCTAATTTAGGATGTTTATTAAAGGCTTAAGAACCATTCTCTATTATGAAAAAAAAATACGTTTTTATAAAATTTAAATATTTCAAAGTGATACTTTTGATGGAGAGCTTATTCAAATCGAAAAATTTCACCATTACGTTTCCAGCCCAATAATTTTAACAAATTATAGTTTATAACTGACCAGCACCCCCCGTCACTGCTTCGCCTGCTCTTATAAGTAGAGAACGTATAAATAATTTTAACTGATAATTATAATTTTATTTGTCTATCGATACAAAATCTTGTATTATAGTATTCAATTGAGAATTTTTTCTTTATGATATTTTCCCGTATGTCAGTAGCTTTAAACCTGTTTAAAATTGTATTGATTAAGTATTTCATTAAAGTAAAAGCATAATTAGACATAAATTTTTAATTTTAATGAATGAGTTGGTAATTCAGATAGGCAGAGACTATTAAGAAAGTCTTATAAGTTATTATCAGTGCGTACAACTAAATGCCCATGAATCATATTTTTATACTTATCAAACAAGAAAGGATCGATATTTTGATTTGGTTATAATATTTAAACCATTCGGCATTTAAATTATTCGGCATAAATAATTGTATTGATTTTATATGACAAACATCGTTTCTCCCTCTCAACTATTGCTAAAACCTTCTATAAAAATTATTGTATTGCCAACTACATTGCTGAATTTCAAACTTCATTGAGATACAAACGTCGCACTAAAAATTTAAATATTTTTTAATAATTTAATTAAATATAAGAAAATTTTGATATCAATTTTAAGCTCTATATAACACCGTATCTTTGCAACCTCACACGTAGAATGACGCTCGCAACCTATCGGTCAATTTTCATACTTCACTTTTATCTACATATCGCATTTTGAATATCAAATTAATTGAAAATTAGCCGATTTTATTATAGCTAAACCTTCCTGGAGATATAGGAGATAATGCGGTTAAAATTTGATACATATTGGTTCAGTAGTTTTCGTGGTTAGTGATCACAATACGAAGAACGGCTTGTCCTTTTATATAATAGTATATAAGATACTATATATAGATAAGCATAAGATACATAAAATGTGTACATAACTAAAATAATCGAAATTATTTTATGAACTGGAACTATGATATATCATAAATGTACCTCTCAAATGAAATCGATAAGTCGAAATTGTGCAGTAGGGCACTGCGAAATTTCGCTCGTTTTCCAAAATCCTGTAATTAATTTAAAACAAAATTTAAATTTAAAAATAGATATTTTAAGACCTTATTAAGAGGCACAACCTAACCAACTTTTTCACAAAAAAATTGCAAAAACTAAAAATCGAGTTTTGGAAATCAAATAAATTGTTTTCAAGGCAATTATACTTATCGAATTCTTCACGAAAACCACCTATGTATAACTATTTACAAATATTTTTTTTAATATAAACTTTTTTGGACGGATTAACGTTCCGTTAATCCCATCTGAATTCTTAAGATTAATTATAATCAGATTTAGTAAATATATTTTTATTAAGCTAGCTAAAATCTTTGGAAAAGGTATTCTAGCCGTGTTGTTTCCAAGGAAACAAATCCACTCGTATAAATTCATCTATTCACTCGCCAGTATCGCTTGTACTAAATTGGGAAAAGTAAGTAAGCTTCGCTTGATTCAGTAAGTACATAGTTATTAATATTAATTTATGAAAATAATGTAATGTAAGTATATAGAATAACTAATATATGATGAAATTTAGAAGCAGACAACACAAAATAACGTTGTTTTTTTTAGTGTAACAGGAATTAAGTTAATAGGAAGACAGATAACTTTAAGTTTTCAATTCATACGATT
This sequence comes from Euschistus heros, assembly GCA_003667255.2. NCBI lineage: Eukaryota > Metazoa > Arthropoda > Insecta > Hemiptera > Pentatomidae > Euschistus > Euschistus heros. The sequence goes on along the minus strand of RCWM02000454.1, from coordinate 208,331 downwards.
TCGAGCTCTATTGATAATTTTCTTTTTCTTTTTTTTTTTTTTTTTTTTTTTTTTTTTTTTTTTTACATAATGTTTTTAAAATTTTTAGAATGGTTTCGAATAAGTTACGGTATGAATTCAATCCACGTGTGCACCTATATAGCACGTTCATACTTAAATTTTGAGGTTATATAGATCTGTGTGTAATTTAGATATATTTCATATCTTTCATAGATTATTTTTCTATTTCTATTTTAGACTCTTTTTTTTTTTTTTTTTTTTTTTTTTTAATTCGTCCTATAAATAATTTAATATGAATGCACTTAAGTACATAGAACGACTGCTGTATGATGAAACAAAGGACTAGACAATGTAAAACAGTCGCGAAACGTTTTTTCTTCTAAGTGACAGGAATCAAGTTAAAAGGAAAACACATAACTATAGTTTTTTTTATTAAGATTTAGATCACTATTGGTTATTTTATTTTTAATTTTGTAATGCTTTAAACATTTGGAATGAAGTCAATTTGTGTGTGCAACCTTATGAAAGGTTCATAAGTGAATTTTTTGGTTATATAGGTTGGTGTGTAATTTATTTCATACACTATTTTTCTATTTCTATTTTATACTATCTCTGTTCGTCCTATTAAAAAAAATATATATTTATTTTTACTACAACTTAGAGTCAACATTGCTTGCTTGTGAGGTCCCATTTTTAGTTCTAAATATATGAATTAAAATTGATTTTTAAGAGATTAGTAATAATATTAATAATTTAATCGATAACGTTATCAATCCAGTCAAATGTACAGGTAGGTTATGTGTAGTCTACATATCAAAAAATAAATGAACCTCGTAGCATACCATGCGTCCAAACATGTCTTGAAGGTTAACTTTTCAAAAAGTTGAATACTTTTTTTTAATAATTTTATTACTATAAATAATAAAAAATGGAGTTTCAGAACGAAATAGTGCGATGCTAGTAAAATGAGTGATATTTTTAGTAAAACTTTCTAAACATATTTCGCTTTATCAGAATGGTAATCCTACTGAAGTAGAGCGCATTCTATTGGATGTTTAAGAGAGATGGTGATAATTATTTATTTAAAATTGTTTAAAAGAAATTCGGTGCACGTCGTTCTCTGCGGTCGGTTATAAGACTTTGTGGAACTGCTACCGAGTAAGACATTTCAAAATAATTTGTTCCTGAATATTCAGGCTAACAAAAAAGTTTATGCACGTTGTTAGCTAGGTTATCTATTCGTTATTATTAGTTCTATTATCAAGATGATTATATTTTTTTTCTTGAGAAGCAATTTTATACCTGAATATTATAATAATATTTACTTTCTCAGGGAGTTTTTTTTTTTGTTTATTGCGATTTAAACAAAATAAAATTACTAATAAAGGTTATTCGGCGCTTAAAACAGTCGGTTGCGGAAGTTTTTTCCTCAGTGGTTCTATACGTTTATATTTTATAAAAAACAAACAAATTTTATTTAAATTTCGGTACAACAATAGATGTTATCCACGAGCTGTTTGAAGAAAAGAAAATGTTATAATCCAAGTAAATCTTTATATTTTATAAGGGATGCTAGATCAAATGTTATATTCTCTCTCTCTCTCTCTCTCTCTCTCTCTCTCTCTCTCTCTCTCTCTCTCTCTCTCTCTCTCTCTCTCTCTCTCTCTCTCTCTCTCTCTCTCTCTCTCTCTCTCTCTCTCTCTCTCTCTCTCTCTCTCTCTCTCTCTCTCTCTCTCTCTCTCTCTCTCTCTCTCTCTCTCTCTCTCTCTCTCTCTCTCTCTCTCTCTCTCTCTCTCTCTCTCTCTCTCTCTCTCTCTCTCTCTCTCTCTCTCTCTCTCTCTCTCTCTCTCTCTCTCTCTCTCTCTCTCTCTCTCTCTCTCTCTCTCTCTCTCTCTCTCTCTCTCTCTCTCTCTCTCTCTCTCTCTCTCTCTCTCTCTCTCTCTCTCTCTCTCTCTCTCTCTCTCTCTCTCTCTCTCTCTCTCTCTCTCTCTCTCTCTCTCTCTCTCTCTCTCTCTCTCTCTCTCTCTCTCTCTCTCTCTCTCTCTCTCTCTCTCTCTCTCTCTCTCTCTCTCTCTCTCTCTCTCTCTCTCTCTCTCTCTCTCTCTCTCTCTCTCTCTCTCTCTCTCTCTCTCTCTCTCTCTCTCTCTCTCTCTCTCTCTCTCTCTCTCTCTCTCTCTCTCTCTCTCTCTCTCTCTCTCTCTCTCTCTCTCTCTCTCTCTCTCTCTCTCTCTCTCTCTCTCTCTCTCTCTCTCTCTCTCTGTAACATTTATACACGCTCTATTTCTGTTGGAGTTGCTCGTATCGAATATTTACCAATTAATTCCAATATATATTATTTTATATATAATAATAAAGCAGTAGATACCTAGATTGACTTACTATTGTTTTTCCCAATAAGGGAGATTTAAGTATTTATTTATTTTTTTTTTTTTTAATGCATTTAAAAACAAAATTACTTATTTTTTTTTTTTTTTAAACTAAGAGCATATTTGTTTTTATTTGTTATGATAATTATATATTCATTATAATGAAGGTATATATGTGTTACGATCTTTATACATTTTTCTTTTCGATGTGAATTTTCCATGACTGCAAACTTAAAATTCGGATTCAGCACCACAAAATGCATGAAGACATGTTATATGTGTATGAATATTGCTGCGTACAGATTTCATATTAAATATTTTACTTAGTAATCTTAGTAAGAATAAATCTTTGTAAACTTATTTAACCCGTTTGCTAAATTCATTGTTCCTTTAAGAAGTCGTTTATGTTATCTAATATTTTAAATCCCCGTAACCGCTGCTTATTTCTAAGTTAGGCTTGAATTATACTCTAAAACAAAGGAAAAAATATAAATTGTTATCTATATGCCTTTTTTACAACTTTTGAATTTCCGTGTTCCCTAACTTTAATATTTTTTATTCTTTAATTTCGTTTTTTATCTTTAGTCCTATTTTCTGTTAATCAGTATTTACGCTATGAAATATATATATATTTTTCAACATGTAATTAAATGAAAATACTAAACATAGTTATAAAAATTGATTCTTCAGGCCTATATATAAGGTGCTAAGTAGCTTACATTTCTAAAGACTTACTTCTTTTACTGAATGAACAGCCGAATTTCTGAATCTTCTAAATAACCTTATTCTCCAACAAATATTTTCTATTTACTTTATTTCGAGAAAACGAATTTTTAAACAATTTATCGAAAACACCCTCTTAGCAAAACATAAAAACACATGATAATGTACAATCACCTGGGTAATAGTTTGTTGTCTTGTCATATCATCCCTAAACACTATTTATCTTAGAGAATACACATTTTGATTGATTTAATTTCTTTAAATGCTACCTTAATCTTGTTTTGTAAATTTGATCGGTAATCTCATATTTGTTTTTATTTTTGTCATTTGGCTAGGGATGGATAGATTCTTGTGTAACGTTTTTTTTACTCTCACAAATGTAACATATTGATAAGCTCTAGCTCTGTTGCTGTTAATCAGAACGAAAATTTCTCGATAGTTCCTTGATTAGAAATTTAATGGAGAATATTTTCATTAAATAAAATTTGAGTTCTAGGACCTACCATTTAGGAGCTATATTGCTTTGAATGAAAAAAAATCACTTTGTAACTTTTCTTTTATCAAAAATTGATTTGTAACCTTTTTGTTCACCCTCGACAATTTTATTTTATTTTTTTTATTTTTTATTTTTTTTTTATTTTTTATTTTATTTATTTTTTTTTTTTTTTTTTTTTTTTTTTTGTAACTCCCCATATCATTTTCCTTTTCCTATATAAATTGTGTATAATAAATGTATATAAAATACATATATATGTCATCATAATATCGAGAAAAAAAACTCATACCTCTGCCTGTATATATAAATGGGAGTGATCATGATTTCTAAGGTAAGGTGAGTTGGTTTATTATTTTATTTCTATTTCTTTATTTCGTATTTTATTATTATGATTTTTTTATTTATTTATTTTTGTCTTGCTTAAACCAATTACCTACTCGTTACCCTTTTCTTTGTTTCTTTCTTTTTATTTCTTACTTACATATTAAAATTTTAAAAAAATAATAAAATACAAGATATAGAAATGGAAATAAAATAAACCAATTCACCTATAAATACAGGAAGAGTTAGGAGTTTTTTTTTTTTTAGATATTATGATGACATATATATGTATTTATACATATATTATACACAGTTTATATTTCTATTATCCTTTTTGGCTTTATTATATAGAGGAAAAGGAAAATGACATAGATAATTACATGAAGTACTTTAGGAGGGGATGATTTGTAAGCCTATGAATCTATAGCATTTTATCTAGTAAGAAATTTCTCTAGATAAAAAATTATTAAGGTAAATTCAGAATTTCAGCTTTTCCAAGTTGGAAATAATGGTGTAAAAACAATGTTGTGTTGGAAATTCCAACACACCATTGTTTTTTCTTTCATCCCTGCTTTAATTTTTTTCATTTTGAAATAAGTAAAAATAGAAAAGGTATGTGGAATGATTGACAAAATGATTCAAAATCGAGTAACTTGCTTTATGACCAGTCTCAACTTGCATATAGTTGGAATTTTACCGTGCTAAAAAAAAAAGACAAACATTGTTTTATGTCATCTTGTAAAATATTAAAACCCTGAATCATATCGTCAGACGATCGGTGTGGAAAAGTTATTCCTTTATTCAATACATAACTGTAGGGTGACACAGCTTTGAGTCATTGAGGTACAGCTCAGGGGTGATCGATACAATAGAAACTTTTAAAATTTAATGCACCGTCTTGAGTCACAATTCTTTTTCTTTTCTACATCATTAAATTTGCATTAACCATCTCAATATAAGAGGCAATTTGCAAAGTCGATATAAGAGGCATAATTATTTGTCCCATTAGTAAATATACATTCAAGAAGTTCACAGGATCGTGAATATATATATATGTAGTTACCTACTTAAGTTTTAGGGCCTGTGTTTGCATCTTCCATCACGGTTCGCTCCCTTTAGAGCTCTTCGTCCTTCCGGCATCAACTTCCTCCCACACAAGATCCCCAAAAAGACCTGTCTATTTTCTGGGTCCATCTTGTATTCCACCGCATAAATTTTTTTAACCCTTTACCCAAACTTTTTCGAGAAGTTTTTCTTAATTTTCCGGTATGCTTGCCAACAATGGACGAAGTGGTACTGAGATAACAGGTTCCAAGGCCCTACCCTAACTAAGGTGTTTGTATGTACCTGGGCTAAGTGCGCCTCTAGCCCATAATTTTCTATATAATAATAATTATTTATATTTTTGTTTCTTATAGGCGAGCTAAGGACCACGATGTTCAACTATTGCGTTTGAGTCGGGCTTTGTATATTTGTTTATTTATATTTTTATATACTACTCGGAACAATAGTTCCGAATAAATAGCAAATGGAAATTACAAATTTTATATTCTTCCTCATTTGGAACGTGTTCTTAAACTCCAAAACATGTGAAAATCCCCTTTCTATCATCCTAGAAACCTCCTTAAGTGATAGTTGGTGGGGCAACCTGACAGGTGGCGATGAAATCTCATTTTCGTTTTTTTTTTGGACGCCCCCTCTTCTAGCCTAATACCCTTCATTTATTGATTTTGTATCAATAAACTCACTGCATACTAAATTTTCTTATAGGAACAACATTTATTTGAACAGTCTTAGTATTAATGTTACAATTATTCTCAGTTGGTGTCCAGAGGGTGTGCATTCTTGGTAGCTATTATCCAATTCTTCCCCCTATATTTTTGGTACCAAGATTGCTGAAAAATAAAAAACACTTTTAATATATTTTGGAATATTCGAATTTTATCGGTGATAGTTCTGTACCTCAGAACCAGAAGAGCATAAGTCCAAATCATACAATTTTCAGATATTAAGCCACAACTACTTAGGTCCCTTGAAAAATCGCCTTTTCTATTTTCCAAGGATTGCAAGAACGTAAGTCCTTACCTATGATTGAGCCAGACAAACGTAAGTCCACTTACGTTATTCTCCTGGAAAATTAGCCTAGTGTGACTTAAACTCTTCTGGTTCTGAGGTACAGAGTTTTGGTTGATATTGTGGCTTAAGTATCCCTATCAACAAGTTAACGAGTCTTATTTCGAAATTTGAATATGAAAAAAAAAATTGCCTAAATTAATTCCCTTATGGGTATTCATGAGAGGTGATTTCCATAAGGCTACGAGCTCATGTGCCGCTACACTAAACCTCCCCCATTTAGTTTTCCCCCGTTAATCTTCCTCATCTTATTACTTATGCCATTTGGAAAAGCTGCGATACTCATCTTAGAGAATGCGACGGGCCGACCATCAAACAAGAACCGGCTTTTGGCCTTCATGAATCCTGTAATAATTGACTTCCGCTACTTTTGTTAGATTACTTCTAATGATAGACGTTCTGGTATTGTTCAGCTATCATTTGAATATCTCCGAGACGTGATATATAGCCCTGCCTTATGATATATAGTTACATATTCAAAGAATAGAATAATTCACTCTATCCTATCTTCCTCCTGCAATCGAGTTGAAGAGTGTTCACGCCAAATCTCGAGATCTTTGAGCTCTCTTTAAGTAAATAGATTTTCCCCCCTCATATTATACTAGATATGTTTTAAGGGTTTTATAATACAGCTTCCTTAATGTACAGAAGACATTCGGAATATCGGAACAGTATTTAAACTTAAACATTACTTTTTTCAGTTGCATTTTTTTTTAAGAAATATTTTTTTTCCGGATTTATTTTATGCAGATCTTATGGGTAATTTCGGTAATTTTAGAGTTGTTCGGATAATAATGAATGCTATCTTGTTTTCTTTAAATTAACCCTTTGTGTAATAAAATGTTGATATAAAAGGTTTTGTCCTTATGGAATTAGTCAATCTTTGTTAACAACATTTTTTAAGTACCAGGGCCACTTTTTAAGCTCTAAGAAATTTATTGATCAAAACTCGATAGAAGGCAGAAATGGTTAATAATAAGAACTTTCTAATAATTTACGTTGTCTAATAATTTATTTTATTATAAGGGTTTCGAATTAAAATTACGTAAATTCCATTTTATAATTTAATCTAAGTGAAAATTTGTTAAATTCGACTAAAATTATTTCATGTTTATTCTCTTCTGTACGTATGGTGGTAATGATGTAATTTTCGTATTTAAATAGGAATGGAATGTTGAAGGGGATTTAGAGGATATTATTTGGGATAAATCTAGGATAATTCTATTCCTCTTTAAATGCGTTGAAGGAGGGGATTTCAACAAATGACCAAATTCCAAATTTCTTCCAAATCAATGAAGAAATGTTGAAATTCGAATTGATTAACTTGATTGTGGCACAGTGCAATGTTATTTTTTTTTTTTTTTTGTAAGGCAAAATTATAAACATTTTTCTAATGGCTATCATAAATCACCTACATGTGGGACATGACACTGCTATATCTTCTCAACATTATTTCATGTTTCTGGCAACTATTTTCACTGAATTTTTTAACTTTGAAAACCTTTCCAATTAGTTCTCTAGTTAAGTATCAACATATTTGATTTATTGTCCTACATTTTTAAGATTTAACCTTGTGTATCAAGTTGCTGATGTTTTGCATGTTTTTAGAACTCTTGGTGAATAAATAACTTTTGAAACTAGTCTTTCAATAAACAAATCACAATAAAACTATCAAATAATTGATCTATCCTAGTCACATTCTTTAGATTTGGAGACGGATTTGTGTTACTTCAATGCTTGAAATTATGACGCAACCAATCATGCTTTCAAGTAAACTTTGTAACGTTCGAAATGAATCAGAGTTTGTAAAAATAAATATAATTACGAAATTTCGCGTAAGATATCTTGAACAAGTCGTCACCTTTACGTCCTTTGGTTATCTATTTGAGAGTAAGTAGTTAGTCTTTGTTTGTTCTGGATTCTATAAATATTGATTTCTGCCACTCGAATACCTCTAAAATAAATAAATCGTGTAAACAATTCAGATACTTAGCTCGCACAAAGAAATATTTCTTTTATATCAAGGAAAATGGTGAATCATCTCGATGCCAAGCAGTCTAGGTCGAGCGTTAGTGGGGTTTGTTCATTAATCCGAGTCGAGTCGTACCACGGAGATCTTGGCTGATGAGATAGGGTACAAGATGTTGTTTGAAACTATGTACGAACCTAATATTGGTATGTAAATGCCTTATTTTTTAAAGATGTTTATCGATATTTACAATTGAATAACATATTACTCTAAGTAAATAATAAATAAAAAATATAACAAAATGGAACTATCCATTGGTAGCACTTCTAAACTAAAACTTATATAATAGACGTTTGGGGGCTATCATCAGATAATTAATCCATACAAAATATTATTGTTTTCTTGACTGTTTATTAGCTTCAATGATTTGGATTGAAATAATTGATTGTGTATTTTTTTTTTTCGTTTCACCCGACATTGGGGTACGTTGGGCCCAATCACTTCTGAATGCTCTGTGCCTTTCTGTTAGCTCAGTATTGCTTCATTCTTTCTAATCTTTTTGATTTTGAATTGGAACCTCTCTTTTTCGTCTTTGATTATTTTATTTAGCACATTTATCTGCGAGCATATTTTCTGTTTCCTTAAAACAATTTAGTTTGGTCTTTTTGTTGAGGAAGTAGTCAAAAAAATTTCTGGTTAGTCTATTTGGGTTCATTATCAGAATGTGTCCATAGAAATAAATTTTTCTCTTCCTCATTGTGTCTAAGTTCCTCAATTGCTGGTGTGGATTAATTTGTTGTTAGGAAATTTGGGGCCCAGAAGTTTTCTTAAAATTTTCAAAATAAAATATTAAAACAAAAATTGTTAAACTTAAAAACATATTTCGTGAAGGTAAATTATCGTTTTATAACATACTTAAATTTTTTTCATTTTTTCTATATCAATATAATTTGTACTCTCCTCACTTTTGCAAATATTACTTTGCACACACATTCTTAGGTCATTGTCGTATTTTTGTTTAGTTATATATATGTTATATATAGTATATATATATATATATATATATACTATATATAATATTTTTTTTTTTTTTTTATCCATTATGTTTCCTTCTTAACTTGCATTTTATTTACTATTGGCTTGTTTTCACCTACTTCTTCTTTATCTAATCTATCTTTTTGTATATTTCCTGATTCTGTAGTTAATATTTTCTTGTTTAGCCCTTATGATGGCCATCATTAGCGTGTCCGAAACGTTGTCAAAATAAGAGAATGTGTCGTTTAATTCGAACATTTATTATTTCTTATTTCTTTGAGTGACTCCTTTGATATTATTTCCCTATTATTCTTCTACAATAGTTTTTTAAAATAATGTTTTGTTAAATCATTAGATTATATTTGTTAAAATGACTAGTTTTCTATCATTTTTGAGATCCACAGCCATTTATTTAATCTCCTTAATAAAACATCATGAACAATTAATATAAATAAAATTAATGAGTCTAATCGTAATTATTATGACGCAATGATGATTTGCCGTTGATAGCACACCAATAAAGTTCTATTATTAAAAGATCTGGGTACCATTTCTGTTTTCATTAATAAGTATAAGATTTCATTTCGATTTATGGCAATGTATGTTATGACAGAAATCAACTAAAAGGAATGAAGCGTATTTTGGTTGATTAAAATTTAAAATAACATTATAATTACACAATTAATTTTTATATACACTAGAAATAATAATACATTAGAGCCAGGACTTCCAACTCTATCCAAAGATCAGCTACATATGATAAATTTTCTTAATCCGCCTCACAATCTTATGGAATTCTCTTCCTCTTAACATTCGTCACGCTACCAGTTTAAGAACGTCCATAGCCGTTTTTTTTTTTTCATCACTCTTTTAAAGGGAAGAGTGTGTTCTTTTAAAAACAAAAACAAAAAATTATACAATTCTCCAATGGACGAATATTAATTTTTCGGAAATCTGGAGAGGTTATTGATATACTTCGGTCGTCAGAAATTTGTAGATCCTATCAGATCTCGAAAAAGCTATCTTCAATGAAAAAGGTATATATGGTGAATAAATTACTTAGAATTCGGATACTGTTTGACGAAAATAGAAAAAGAAGAGAAATATATCTTAACATCTTCCCGCTTATTTTTAACTTCACCTATGAAGTCAAAAATATTATACCATTTTTCTTCATAATTATCAAAACAAAGCGGAAGACAACAGTCAGGTATCGGTTTTTAATTTAAATAATTTTATATTCGTATGTTTTCTAAATAAATCTATGGAATTGCATGGCCATAGTTTTTGAAAACTGTGCTTTTATCATGGTCTAAACTATCCATAACTGACTCTTGAAGTTTTGACGATAAAGTTTTTGTAATTTCGTGTCAGTAGGAAATGAAGTGAGTTTATGAAACCTTTTGAGCCATTTACTTCATTCCTTCCCCTTAGAAAGAACTAGACTAAAACTAGAATTGGAAGGTTTAGTGAAGCCCCAAAGCTCAACTCTGTATGTCCAAATGGGTCTAATTACTGTCATGTAAATAAGTATTTTGTAATTTATTGGAAGCTTTGAACGCTTGTCTAGTCAATGTTGAGTAGTCGGAAAATGACAAACAGTTTCATCAGTTTCAATTCATCTTCCGTTTGACGAAATTTGAAGATCCCTGATATTTATAAAAAGCTCACAAATTTCAAACAATGTATCGATTTTCTGTTCGAAAGCTGTTTTCTCGACATTTGTTAATCTACTTTGAAAGGATATGGAATGTGATTTAATCTCAAGATATGAGTCAATATGTCAGTTTTTTTAGAACGATAATGGGTTCATTTGATGATAACCTCTGCTTAATACAACAATTTGTAATGTGGCCCTCATGTTATGTAATATATAGTTCAGAATAAGCTGTTAGTAATTGATTTAGTATGTGTTTCTACAAACTATTTCAAGACTACTAGATTTTACATGATTTAATAATTTTATTAGTATTGAAATTAACAAATACGATCCTCAACTCTGTATTTCATTGTTAAATATAAAATTGGTTATTGGATTGGAGTTAGCATAATCTCTGCGACTCTTGAAACAGTAAATTCATTTCACTTACGATTATCGATAAACTTTTTATTATTGAAATTGGAGGTTTTGTGGAGATAGGTTTTCCAATGAAAATTAAGAATTTTTAAATTATTTATTTAAGACTACTATGCCCCCTCTTTTTTAAAGAGGTATTTATTGTATGTTAGGGAACGACATATGTTCAAATTTCAATCCTTTTTAGTATTTTTTTTTAAATTTCAATTATATATGCACGATATATATTAGATAGATAACTTTTTAACATTCTACTGAATAGAAAAGGCCTCATGCTGTTTCTGAGGTAGAATACGCTTGCTTATCTTCTTCCGCTGAAACGCTTTACACTTCAGAATTTCAAATAAATATAAGCTGTTGACATAAGTTTTCTACAGATGTCCAACCCCAAGCTGAGATAAAAAATCCTGCCGTTGGTTCCACCAGGAGATAACACTGATGGATGAGGTACCAACATTAGCCCTCCGCTACACCCTCTAATCGCCTACCTCGAGGGGGGTATACCCCTCAGGTGAGTGGCACGTCATTAACATAAATCACAATTGTGAGTGGTCCGGTGAGTAGATATTGAGTTGACAATATAAGGAGCGGTTACGTGCAGCGGTTACCTGTTCCTCTAGGTCAATATTGAGATTGTCGTAGCAACAATGAGTCACAATTTGATTAGTTACGTGTATTTCACAATCACTAGAAATATTTCCTGGATATCACTGCAATACTTCGGAATTCACATAGAATTTCGGATGTCACTGTATGTAATCTTAGATAATTGTTAGATTTTCGGAAATATCTTCATAGAAAACACGGAAAAAAATAATTAAATAATATCAGAATTATATCCCTATCCGTCGTAAAAAAGTGAATAAGTAAAAATTGTACACTTATCATTTTTGATATTGTTTCTGAATCTTATAATTACTGTAGAAATACAATTTGCACCTAAATAAAATCTTTGAGGGCTTATAAGAAGCACAACTTGACCAATTTTATACCACGAAAATATTAAAAACTCATCTTTGAAGGTTAATACTTGACTCGTTTTTGGGGTAGTTTGACTTAACCCCTTCTTCACGACAACTATCGATATAATAGATTAAATTCTATCTTATAAATCTATTATATTTTTTATTCGTTGTTACCAGGGCTGACATCGCGTACGATGTAGTGAAACGCCGCATAACGGAAATCTTTAATTATAATTAGAAATTAAAAAATCAACAAAAAAAGAAAAGGCCATTATATTATATACCATATATACACACACACACACACACACACACACACACACACACACACACACACACACACATATATATATATATATATATATATATATATACATGTGAAAGGTGACTATCCCTTATTCATGTCATAAAACCTAATTTCTATTATTAACATACTTCCTTTGTTTTTAATTTTTTACCCATTTGGAGATATTGAAAAAAAAATAAAATAAAATAAAACCTACCCAATAAAAGAAGAAAAGTAAATAAGAAATAAAAAATGTACATACAAATAACAATACTGTAATTAAAATACATATTATGGATATTTACTTAGAATAAAGTATAATCTTAATAATTTTCCTATAAAAGCGATATATATTGTCATCTTATGTATATTAATTTATGTTTAGTACGTTTGTTGGTGTATCATTTTAGAGAAGTCATTTCGCAGTCTCCTGTTTTGTGTATGATGGGATTTTCGGATATTGTTTCAAGTGAAAAGAAATTTTCATTATTATTATTATTACTAAATGTACTAATGTAAATATATACTTACTCGAAAAACATGTACCATGTATCCTTTGCTTTGATCCTTAATCTAAACTGAGATAATTGGGGGTCTGGTGGTGTCAAAGACAATGCATGTACATACACACTAAATCACGGGTGGCTTTTTTTTTCTTTTTTATAAGAAATTATAGTAAATTATAAATCATCGATTGCATATTATCAAGTCCATATTATGTATCACAAGACGTTCATTTATGTATAATTACTATTAAACATATAATAGATACAACAAATATACTAATAATCTAATATTATTTTTTCTTTAGTAAATTTCAATTTATATATTAAGAGATACATAAAATATGTATTTTTTTTTTAATTTATAAATTTACATACTTGGTAAAACAATGTCCTTGATTGCGAGCGCCGGTTGAGAGAACGCGAGATTTTACTGTATTGTAATAAAATGTCAGTTATTTACCAAATATTATATAAATATTTTTAAATTAATGTCTAGATAACTGGTATACATATTACAAGGGCAAATCCAGACTCATCAACGACTTGATTGATAGTACTTGCCTCAATAATTATATGAAGCCACTTTGCTTAATATTCTTGACTTTTTTTTTCATAGTATTCCACATAATATTTTACCAAATTAGTTTCCGTATTTCCAGCTTTGTAAATATTTTGATTAATGCAAGAACGGATACATAGATAGAGCCTTGTATTGTGCGAGGCCTGGTGTAAGTATATGTTAATGCACTTCCATCATATATTTATTCAGGCTCATTTTTCAAAAGTGTCAACTTGATGACATTCTTCACCCCGCTTAAAATATGGCCCTAACGACTGTTGTACGTCTGGCTGAACATCAATCGAACAGGTATCCCTTCGCCTTTGTTAAACTGTTAAACCATAATCGAATTTAAAATTACAACACAAACACACAGGGTTAACTAGAAAATTATTGGCACCCCATAAGGCAATGTTAACACTGTAAATCTTAAAAAAAATAGTTAAATCAAGTTGAAGTTTACAATACATTTTTAGTAATACCTCTACTTTGATAAGTGTACAATAATAACTCTACATTATAATGAACAAATAAGTTGATATTATAAAATCATCACTTGAAAGTTGTTGTTAGTTAGGGTTTTCAGGCTTAAAACCGTAAGTTCATCAACGTCTATGATTAATTTTAGTTTAAATTAACGAAAGTGAACTTAAGTGGAGAGAAACAAAAACAACTTCAAAAGTACTTTACAATAATTAAGATCGATGAATTAATTGCCACTTCTATTGGAATTACTTTATTAGAAAATTAGTGCTAAACGCTCATATTCAGTTCTAAAACATACATTTTCAACATATCAGCACTATGTTACAAGGATTATATATACTAAAGTTTTAAAAAATGTAAGGCAATAAATGAAATATTGGTACTCACCTGAAGAGAACCCACAGATATCTGAAATATATCCATTGTGAAAGGGGGAAGGGGGCAGGTAGGTTAATTTTTTGAAGTTTACCTAGGAATTTCCCCTATGACTCATTGGATTTTCCCGTTCCTATTGGAAACAAATTTAAAATGGGGCTATTGGAAATGTTTATCTGGTCATTTAAACAAAAATCTGTATCGGTTTAAACGATGCTATTATTTATGTTGTTGTTTTTTTTTATATCCATTTATTGAAATTTACAACTGTACAAAATTTATACATCTAGTAAATGAGTTGATTATGATTACAATAACATGCGAAACATGAAAAGAACTACTCACAAGTAGCACTTCAATAAATTCTATACTATAGGTTCTCTAGGCCATCTTCTTTTCAGACGCCTCAGAGGATTATCAGGAATAGAATGGAAAGCAAGTTGAGAAACTAGTCGATTTGTGTGGCTATGGAATTTACTATGAATGGATAGGTATCTGGTTTGGGCTAAATCAGCAATATATGGGACATTAAGATCTTTATGAATAAGTTTATTTGTAACAAAGTAAGGAGCATTAAGGATTTTTCGAAGGATTTTGAATTGTAAGGATTGGATACGGGAAGGTTTAGTTGAGCCCCAAAGCTCAACTCCATGTGTCCAAATAGGTCTGATAACTGTCATGTAAATGAGTCTTTTGTAATAAATTGGAAGGTTTGAACGTTTGTCTAGTAAATGTTGAAGAAGTCGAAAACGACGAGCAGTTTCCTGCCGTTTTAGTCTCGTATGTGGATTCCAGGTTAAACGTTTGTCCAGTTGGAGTCCAAGATAGCGGATCTGTTCAACAGGGATCAGTGGGATATTATTAAAGGATACTGTAGGACAAGAAGCCGTTGGTTTACGGCGAAGGGTTAAGGTAATTTGGTGGGATTTGCTTGGATCTATTTTAATTCTCCAATTTCGACACCATTCTTGAAGGTTGAGGACATGAGATTGGAGTTTTTGTGAGGCAATGAAGGGATCATTATTCACTGATAACACACATCTGTCATCAGCATACGTGGTGAGGACGGTGCTAGGATGGATCGGGGTATCAGCTGTATACACCGTGTAGAGGATGGGACCTAGGATGCTACCTTGAGGAACACCTGCAGTTTGGACGAAGGGGGAAGAATAGGAAAAGTTATGATTAACTTTAAAGTTCCTATCACTACGATAGGAGCGGATAATAAGAAAGTATGTGGAAGGAAGGAATTTACGGAGTTTGTAAAGCAGCCCCTGGTGCCAGACTCGGTCAAAAACTTGTTCTACGTCGATAAAGGCTCCTGTGCTGTACATTCCACGTTCTAATGCTGAAGAGACCACGTCCATTTATATTGTTGATTCAGAAATGTTTAATTTGTTTATTTTAGGCTATTTTCTACTTGATGTATTGGTACTAATATTTATGAATTGTATGTTTTAGAACTGAAGATGAATGTTTAGCATTTGAAACTGGTTTTCTAATAAAAGAATTACAATAGAAGTGGCAATTAATTCATCAATCCTAATTATATTGATCCTTCGATACTATCATGCGCACATCAAGTACTTTACAATATATTGAGAATAGTGCAAAATCAGTTATTGACACTGTTTAATTATTGATTTACTTTAAAAGATTTGCTAAAAATCTTCTATTTTGAATTTGTGAATTTTTTTTTTCCACACGTGTTACTCAAACCGGCAATAAGTGGATGTGATTTAAAATTAAATATAATGAGCTTGCCATCGCCAGCACTCAGCAGTACTTGTATTTACTGTTTCATTCTAGGGGATCCCTTCAGCTTTGAGTTGACTCAGGGATATCCATAGTCCCCATGTTCTGTATAAGTTTATTAAATGTAGATTGAAGTCATATTTTACGTTGTAGTTTATTGTAGTTTCATTAAAAAAAAATAAAAAATAATTGCTATACTTTTAGTAAGGTTGGTTTGTAACACCCGTTTTTTGAAGTATTTAGACGTTTGTTAATATCAATCGAGACGATGTTTTGATATTTTAAACGAATTATAAGCTGTTGTTTAAACAGACTAGTTTCCTTTTACAACAGTTATTTGTTATTTCCTAGAGCTGAACTAAGTCTTGGTCCAATTAGCTCCATAAGGCTAACTGAATAACAATTTTAATAAACAGAGTAAACGATACCTGTAAGTTTAAAATTACATAAAAACGGAGATGATTGTATGGAATCTGTTCTACAATTAAAACAGTAAACGCTAAGAGCCATCTCTCCTAGGGGAAGATGGGCCATTTATTTATTATTCCTTCAGCTTTTGTTATTATTATTCATCAGGGCTATTATCTATCCCGTTAGTAATTTCCTCCGTGCATAGTCAATTGTGAAACTGATATTTCAGCAGTTCGCTATGATAGTCAACTGGAAACGTTATTTACATATCAGAAATTAGTTTTGTTATCTCAATAAATAATAAATTCGGCATTATTGTATTCCGTTTATTAGATTTGAGAGTATTGAAAGAGGGGATATCACATTTATTAATTGAGTGGTTTAGATGCAAAGGGGTACAAGTGACAAATTTTGAAAAAATGGATATTGTGAAACTTAAAATTACAAATAATTCTGTGGCAAAGAGATACAAGTGAATATCCCGTTAGGTGATGCCATCTATAGAGAAGAAATCTAACTACTTACCGAAAATCCTGAAAGTGTTTGTGAAAAACGGATACTTTGATTGGCTTTTACTCTAAATGAGGTTTTGTTACTTGTACCCCTTTGCATCTAAACCACTCAATTGAAATGACTTAAAACATTAGCCGTTGAGACGGTGAAGCGAACCCCAGGCCTACTCTCTAGTCGCGACAGTGGTGTAAAAGTTATTGGAGGGAGAGTAAGAGCGCTAAAGCAGCAAACATTCCCAACATGAGAAGGTTGCACTATTGATTTGACAAATTTGACTATAGATCTCAGTGTCTTCGTTTTTAACACTACGAGAAGGTATGGATGCAGCTGGATTAGGTTGAGCAAGAGGATTGGGATGATTCGAAAGGTTATGATGAAAATTAGAAAATTTCTCTGGAGGGTTTGTTGGCCTAGCTAAAAGCGATTTTAATTATATGTATTTATATATTTAAAAGTATTAATGTATATAAGGATATTTATTTTAAAAAAAAAAATTGAATTTTGTTGAAAGTTACTAGCATTAATATAAATATGTCTACAAACCCTGGCTAAAACAGAATTATGAACTTATTTTGTTCTATTAAATATTTAATTTAATGTTCTATTGTAATGTTATTTCTAGTTATTGTTCTCTTCCTACAGTAAAAACTCCTCAAAGAATTGTTAGCGAGGCAGAACGGGTTATCTGTTCAGTGACCTCCCGTACCTCCCCCTCTTCTATAGAACTTATCTCCACCGAAATTCAAGATGACCTACATCTGGATCTGGATGGCACAAAAAAGAAGGCCGGTTACACCCCGTGGGCCAGGGGTTCGTTACCGGATCGGGAATTATTCTCAAATAACCGTTATTTGTGAGAGTTATTGCCATCAATCTTCCTCTCAGATTTTCCCTAGATACTGTGATCACTTGGTTGATAGTTCCGAATTGTTTGGCGTACTCAAGGTTCTGAATATTTTTTATATTTAATAACTTTGTCAAGATATAAGCAATTATCCCGCGTTTTAAATAAAAAATCATGAATAAATAATAACAAACTTCTTTGTTAATAAATAATACAAAAATTATGAAAAACTTCTGTTATGAGTAGAGCCCGGATTCTCGTGCAATTGCATCTTTTTGTTGCAAGCTCGTAATCAGCCAGAGACAAATTATTTATACGAATTAGGACGTTTAGGCCAAATTTACCTTAGTTTAATATTGCACAAAATTGCACTTTTGGGGGGTTACTGCAAAAAATTGCACATTCTGCAGTTTGAATGCATAAAATTGCACATGCTACAGTTTGAATGCATAAAATTGCACATTCTGCAGTTTGAATGAATAAAATTGCACATTCTGCAGTTTGGATGCGTAAAATTGCACATTCTACAGTTTGAATGCATAAAATTGCACATTCTGCAGTTTGAATACACAAAATTCCTGCATTCAAATCCTGAATGCACAACACTTTCGTGTTTTTGGAAAAGTAACAACTTTAAGAACAACTTTAGCTAGGGAACTCGGGTTCCCAACTTCCAAGAAATTTTGCCTCTCCCTCCTAACTTACGAATATTTTTAATAAGTACAACATAATCTTTACTGTTAATAAACATTTTCAATTTAAACAAAGCAAATTTATTCTTCTGCCTTCGTAACGGGGAATTAAATAAAGTTTAATCATTCCTAACATACATATTTATACTCCTAAGTAATAGCTTATGTATACCACGTACAATAAAGATATGGAATTTGTTCTTGTTGTATTTTAGACAATCATTATTTAACTACTCCCTTACTAAGGACTGGATCAATAAATTTTAAGATAAAAACAACTTTTTGGAAAGAATTGTATCTAGCGAATTATTTCTTCAACCTTTTTTATCATTTGCATTTTATTTGGCATGATTTTAAGTTTTATTGCACGATTTTGCACAGTTTCAAGTTTTTATTGCACATTTCAGAATTTTTGTTGCACGAAAATCCGGGCTTTAGTTATGAGCAACTACACCGTTTGAGAGAATGCTTATCAGAAATCTATAATTTTCTAATATCTAAACAAATATTTAATATTCATAAATGAATGGGAGAAATAAGAAAATAAATTTCATATTTAAACTATCACTAAATCTCAGAACAGTATATTTTGAATTTTATTTAAAGTCAGTTTTTCTGGTCGACAAAACCTTGTAGCATATTCGTTAAAAAAATGGACAAAAAATTAGACTTCCTTCCAAAACTTAAAGATCCAATAAAAAAAAATAAAAAAAAGCGAGCTATGAGTTGACCCTCTCTGATTTAAATGAAAATTATTTTGATTCATAAGCACCCATTTCCAGATCATACAAATACAAATTATATGAAATCGTTTTAATATCCAACCCATGTTGAACAGTCTTCAAGCATACCGTATTCAGATAAGCCCACTGGCTATTTAATGTTAGGTCTAATATTTTTTAAACTTTATTCCTTTATACATAACTGTCAAAAATGTAAATAAACTATAAACGGAATGTTTGCATTAAAAAAAAATGCATGTCATATACTCAGAAACAACGAAATCTATTTAAAACAATTTATTTTTAATTATGTTCCTTTCATTATGGATGATTTTGTATAAAGGGAGATAAAAAAGCTTGTTTATAAAATAATTATATGAACCGATTTGATCCAGTTGTTATACCACTTGGGAAAAACTAAATAAGTCGATTTTTGCCCAAAATGAGTTAAATACTCTGGGCAATCCATATTGGTGTCCTGCACATGGTGTAAAAGTAAACAAGACGTAATGTCAAAGGCATCCTTTAATACGCATTTGGAGTTTTTAAACGTACATGTACATTTCATGCATATATTCATATTTATAAACATACATATACACATTCCATAATGCATTTTTTTAAAAATTGATTCACACTGAAAACCAGGGTTTGAAATCGATAATTAAAAAAAAATAAACATATAATCAAATTCGATCAAGATTTTCATCTGGAATTTTTAAAATCATTTGCTGATTTTTATTAAGATCGATTTTTATTTTTGATCATAAGTGATAAAAATCAAATTCTGATCAATATTTCTGAACAAAATTTTTACAATTAACAATAATAATAATTTTTGAGTAATTCCTTTCTAAATCAGAAATTTAATTATTTTGAATATCTCCAAGATGTATTTTGAGTATTTTGTATACAAACATATTAATCAATTTGTGTGTAAAAGGTGATTTTTCTTTTCTGATCAACATTTTTTTGATCGCAATTTAATCATTATTATTTATGGAATACCATATATTCACTGAGTGGAGTGAACATAATTTTTAATCAAATCGATAAACATCAAAGATAAATTGAATTTTTTATTTATAAATAAGGAATGATTTTTAAATTAAAAATCAAATATAATAACTATTATATGATTTTTTGGAAAAAATAATAATTGATTTCAAACCCTGCTGAAAACAGAAACCTTCAATTTTTTTATTTTTTTATTTTTTTTTTTAAATAATAAAAATAAAAATCGAATTACGCCTTCGTTTACCCAGTGTTTAACTGAGTTAAATGAGAACATTACCGTTTAAAAATGAATAATTTAAAGAAAATTGATCTGCTTTTCTTCATTCTTTGAAGTGGGTATTTAAACTTAGATTTACTTCTAGATTTTCTCTTCATTACACTCCTACTTGAATTAAACTTTTGCTTTCCCTCTCTGCTTTTTATAATGTGTAATAATTAAATAAATTATATTTAATTCTCATATGTTTAAATATACCTTTATTTTCATATTATGCCCACTTAAGCCCATTGGTTCGTAATATAACTTATAATGAACCATAAATAAATGGAAGTTTATTTTTATAATGATGTTGTGATTTTTTTCCAAAAATATTCAATTTATTTAAAAAATAAATTTACAAATCGTTATGAATTAAATACACCAATACATCGTTATTTGAATTTGACAACCTTATTTGGAAATATAACTGAAATTATTTTATCCTTCACCCCTCCCCGCTATAACAAAGAACATATCCCAGTGACTACTGTTGCAAATACTTAGCAACTATTTTTTATCATCACTTTATCTATTCATGGGCAGGCTCTTCCCATAGGGTTCCCAAATCCCAAGGGGGAAGGTCCCCTCCAAATCTCGCCGAACCCACCAAACTGTTTAGCGGTTACAGGGTAAGGTAAGTCATCCCATCCCGCACTCAGCTGAGCAACTAGTTCTGTCCCTTTGTCCTTCGCCAGTTTATGCTCCGCTCTTTGATTTGGCTGTCCACTTGAGTAATAACTTGCTAATTTTATGACCAGCTACTAATATGTTAGTAACCGACGCCATGCACCATAGCATTATGCTGCTAATATATGCAGTACTCTACACAAGTATGTATTTTAGTTTAAATATTTAAGATTAAGAAAGAAAATTTCAGGATTAATATTTATTGGATGGAATTACAGTGACTTGACTTGCTGTGGTATAATTACTCCCATAAGTTGGGGGGCAAGCTTGGTCTGGAGTTTCCCTGGGATGTTTGTGTACATTGTATATAGAGTGTAATTGGGCTTTTTAATTTATTATTAATTTTTTTTTTATTATTTATTTAATTTTATGCTTTTTCTCTGCTCTTTTATTATTACTATTGCTTATACTTTTATTTTTTGATTGATTTTGTATTAATATCTTGTATAGTTAGAGGATGTTTTTTTCTTTTTATTCAATTAATTTTGTACATATTGTATGTATGGTTTCTTTGCCATCCACATTGTTCAATAAAAATTCTACGCTAGAAGGTCTCTAGGCGATCTTCTTTTCAGACGCCTCGGAGGGTTATCGGGAATAAATAGGAAGCAAGTTCAGAGACTTGTGGATTTGTGTTGTTATGAAGTTTAAAATTTAAAAAACAAAATTAACGATCCATAACCTATTTATAAATTAAATCTTTACTTTCAATACTTTTCTGACAAGGTATGTAGTAACTTTTCTATTCCCTGTGAATAGAAGTTAAAGTCTTTGGTACTAACAAATTCTAAAACGCATTTTCTATCGAATTTTTATGAAATTTTAATGTTTTAAAAAGCGATTTAGTTATGTAAAAAAATTGGTAATTGATAGGCGAGAGATCTGAAGAGTAGAGTGGGTGCCATAAACAAGCTCAAACAATTTTTGTGAGGTCATACGTGAAACGATAATGTATAAGGTACCCAAATGTCGAGCTTTTTTACTATTATGATTGGCAAGAGGTGGTCAATTTGCTGACTGAGTTTTCCAGTCAGTTGTTTCTAGCAAGTTCTCGAACGTTGTTCCGGGTTTCTTTTTTCGATGAAAAGCTATTAGAACATATCCATCATAAATTTTAAACCTCCCTTGAACGGTGTACTCACTCACATTGCAATCACCCCAGAATGAATGAAGACTCATACAGAAAGAGGAAGTACAAGGGATGTCGGTGTAACTAAATGAAAAAATAATGCTCATTTGCCTTTATAATTGTTTAAAAATTTACAAAACTTTATTTATTATCTAAATACTTAGTTTTTTGTTTCATTTATTTATTATTTTCTTTTTTTCATTTTACATTATTGTTTTTCTTTTATATTTGATTAATTTTATTATTATCAGTTTTATATACATCCATTCCTTTCTCTGTCACAAATGAACTTAATTAATGCACAGTGACCTTATGTCCCATTTTTTGCTGACTTGTCTCCAACCAAATACTTTTGCTTTCATAAAAAACTACATACTAACCCAATTAATTTGTTTGCTTCCAATT
Source organism: Euschistus heros (assembly GCA_003667255.2). NCBI lineage: Eukaryota > Metazoa > Arthropoda > Insecta > Hemiptera > Pentatomidae > Euschistus > Euschistus heros. The sequence continues at coordinate 185,600 of RCWM02000454.1, read as the reverse complement.
ATATTCCCGATAATCTTCCGAACCGTCCGAAAAAAAGATGGCTTCGGGACCCTATACTTCTGTGCTATCAATGGGTTGTTCTATATTGTTATATTCGTAATTTAGACGATTTAATAGATGTATTTTATCTTATAGTTGTAAATTTCCTATATTGCATTATTGTGGCAGCTAGACCATGAGGATGATATTATCTATTAGTTATATGTTCAAGCATGTAATTATTTTTAGTAGGAAGTAGCCTTTGAATATTGTATTTTTATCTATTCATTCAAAGATAAGGTATCCTAAATGATTTTTTTTTTCCTTGGGTGGAGTAATATTTTATATCTTTGTTAAATTTATCATCATTTGTTGATTTTACATTATTTAACTATTAACTACCGTACTGATTAATTACTACTTTAAATGATTGGCTGTAGAAATTTTAAACATTACAATGCTTTATTAGTGCTTCCATGGTATATTATTGCATGATGTTAAGTGACTTTAATAGATGACACTGTCTCATTCTCTTCCAATATTATTTCCTGAGAAATCGTTAATTTATTTGTTGAGTCCACCTTGTAAACTATTTCTAGCTTCTGTTTGAGATAAATTTATTTTACATAAATTTTCCTTAACAGAATTATAATAATTATTATGGAAGGTAGGCTGAACTAACGACATCGGAATATATGTATCTCGTTTTAGCCAGATGAGTAGGTTCTTTAAACTGATATTAACTAGTTTTGTAGACATTTTGCATAAAGATTTCATGCTCTCTTGAACGCTACTTAACTTAATCTACACCTGCATTCTTCAGCCTTCTTAATATTCGTTCTCTGAAGTGAGTTTCGCTCCATATGCATGATCCCAGGCTAATCCATGTCTCGTGATATCTCCATCGCCGTTTCCTTTTCTGGATGGCACATGACTATAAAATAATTATTCCGACATTTTTTTTAATGATGGATTTCTTTCAGAGGGACCAGTCCAGGTGTGATAAATGAAATGAGGGGCTTATTTCCATTACTTATTAATTTATTCTTGCATACTTCAGTAACAGACTACTGTACACATTCCCAATTCACAGGGTCATATCAAACCAACCTACGAAATATTCCTTACAAACTTTATGACACTCCTAATAGATTTATACAAAGCTTCTTCTCCCTTTTACCTTTCGATTGGATGTGATCCAAAAGTCTCGATCCTGTGCCATCTGGTTCCTCCTTCGTCACTCGATTCCTTTTCAGTTAAATGCCTCCGTCAATCCTTCTTCTCTAGTTTTTCTACTTCTTTCTCGCGGTTTCTTTCTCTTTACGACAGCTGAGTAAGTAATCTTCGCTATGCGATTTTCTGTCATTCGAGATACGTGTCCGTACCACTTTAGACGATTTTCTTACATTAATTCCTCGGCAGGTCTTATATCGAGGTTTTCTCTGTTTATAATGTTCTTCACTCTCTTCTTGTCTTTTCTTCAACCTTTCTAAGGAGTCTCTTTTGCATAGGTTCCTCATGGATTTTGTGCTTGGTCGTGAGGCTCCGTGCCTGGCTGGCATTAGTCAATATGCTATACTAAGCTATAAAAAATATTCTTAACACTGCAAAGGCTAAAAAGGGATTGGATGAGAAATATTCTTAATACCATTCTCTGGAGAATATGACACATACCAATGGATAATGGTTTCTTCACTTCATGCCTTTCATACTGTAAAATTACGTTCATTACATTTGATGTTTTATAATGATAGGTATGAATTATTTTAAAGTCAATTTAAAAAAACAAAACATATTTTTCTTCTCTGCGATTAACAATAGATCATGAATATGTTTTATATCTACTGGTTCTGGTAAGGAAAATGGCAAAACATTACTTTTTCCATTGAAACCAAAATAGCTCTAAAACAGCTGGTCCTAGCGACAAATGTTATAAAACACAATATATTTTCCATTAAATTTTAGATGGGGAACTGCCGTCAAATTTTTGAACCAAGCCTCATCAATAGAAATAGAACGTGTTGAAAAATTCCTAACTCAAAAAATGTAGGCCAAGTGTGACCTTATTCATTGAAACCAATATAGCTCCTACGGTAGGTGCTTGTTACAAATGTTATAAAATAAAGAATATTCTCCATATTTCTGATATGGAAACTACTCGTATTATATAATAGAAAAGTGTGGTTGAATATAATTTTTTTTAATACGGGAAGATCCCTTTTGTTGTGTAAATTTCGTTTTGAAGTAATTAATTTGACCTTTCTAAGTAATAAAAAATAAATCCAAGGATATGATAATACAGTGGAATGATCCATGGATTAAAAGGGACAGGCCGACCAGTGGGCGTTGGGACCGGCCGAGGTAAGAGGATTCCGTACCCCCAAGTCCCCCTAACGTTGAAAGAGTATTATCTTCTAATGAGGTGTTTCGTGAGTGTTGAAATATAGCATTGTGTAATACCGGGCTTTGTTCCTAAATTCCGACTAGGAAGGATAGATTCTCATTGTATTCAAATCAATTTGGGAGATTTCCAATGTGATCCTGAGTAGATTTTGAAAAAGAGACAGTAAGGCCATTCATACTTATTCGAAAGGGTGGTATTAAATCGGTGATACATCACATAAGAAAATTCCATGACATCACAACTTATTAACAATAACCAGTATTAAAAATGTTAATTCATAAAATTACAAAAAAGTTCGTCCAAGAAATATGACTAATAACACTAGGACCATGGTACGTTATCAACAAAACTATTAGTAGGAGACTGAAAAGAAACTGCATGCTTCGTAAAATCCTCAATGCTCCTTATTATGTCATGAACAAACTAAAGATCTTCATATTCAGTTTCATATGTTGCTAACTAGGCCCATACCAGTTATCTATCCTTTCATAGTAACTCCATATCCACTCGAATACACTAGTCTCTCATTCAGTTTCCGATAATCCTCTAAGGCGTCTGAAAAGAATACGGCCAAGAGACCTTTTAATGTTGAACTCCTATTGAAGTGCTACTAGTTAGTAGTTCTTTACATGTTATTGACATGTCATTGTAATCATTTTCCTCAAATTTACTTGTTGTATATAATGTATACATGTATAATAATATTATACATATTATTACAATTATATTATAATAATATTATTAGCAAAGTTACAATGGTTGGACATTGAAATTAAAAAACAACAATTTAATTCAGTGCCAACGTTTCGTCGTACATTACAAGCCTCCTATAGACCATAAACAGTTCCAAATTTTAGTATGTTCTATACCGGAGTTAGCACTTTTTGTTTCTTTTTTTAGATTTTTTTTTACGCTTATTGTTGTTTTGTATTTATTATTTATTTCATATTCCCAATCTCTACAGGCCTTAATAACATCTTAATGAAATAAACACTTCTAAGAAAAAAATTTTAAATTCTTTTTTTTTCGTATTGTCGAGCTAAATGGGAACTTCATTTGACTAAAGCGACTCTAATCCCTTGTATTAATGAAAAACCTTGAAAATTAATTATAAAATGGCGTTTTAATTTTTAATTTTCGAGATTCAGTCCTGGTTATAATGCGATTTGTTTGTTGTAATGTACTGTCGTCTGTTTCGTATATTTTGTTATAATATTTATAAAAGAAATGGACTAAGCAGCGTTTTATTAAGGCAAATAACAATATTTATGGAAGAAGTCTTTAAAAACCATAGAGTTTACGATATTAGAGATAAATCGAATATATAAAATGGAAAAAAATAATATAATAGTGATAATAAAGTTCATGGTAACGGTTCGGATCGGCGACACCACCAAACTAGGTTGACCCGCGCTACACCGACCAGTTCGATCCTTACGCTTCACTTCATGTTTACATTTTTCGGATAGTTCATTCCTATAACCTCACATGTAAACAATCACTTCTACAGTTTCAACTTGGATTGTGTTGTTTAGTGTGTTATATTGATATTTAGACTTCTTAAATGTAAATAAGTGAAACAGAAGTTCACAAAATGTGTTTCATAAAGGATTAAGTGTTTTATGAATTCATGTTTTCTTATTTCATCTAATCTTATGTGTAAAAGTGTTATAAAACTTAAGGAGATTAATTTGTACATAGATTTGGTGTTTTACATGTTTATATTTATTCTATCAATTTAAGTGATAAAATTTACAACTTGTAAAAGTGTTATGAAACTTAACAAGATTTATTTGTACATGGATTTGGTGTTTTATATATTTGTATTTGTTGTTTCAATTTCAGTGATAAAATTTCAGTATCCATATTTTGTGAATGGATTCTTTGTCATCCATATTACTTTTTGTGCTAAAGTGAGACAGATTGTATAATTAATTCAATAAAATATATCAGTTTATAAATAAATGTGAGAAAGTATATCACAGGTTTTTTATGTTTTCTTATTTCCACTTCCCATGAGGAAATATAGCAGAAATTAATATCATCACTTTCAACTAGGATTCTGTATTATATTATATAATGGCTTATAACATGGAGAATTAACAATGTGAAAATAATCACAGATTAAGAGGTAAATGACACATTACTATATAGTTGTAGAACTATTGGTATAATGTTATAGATTAATGTGTTTTTAAAAAAAATTTAGTAGACTGATGATGAAACATTATCTCCGAAACATGTAGCTACAAATATTAAATATAAATAAATAGGAGTTATGCCAAATAAATACTTAAGGATTCTGTCTTTTTTATATTTATAGTTTGTTATTTTAACTTCTCTGACAGAAAGTTCATCAGGAATTAACTTTACTGGTGGTTCAGTAGTATATTAATTGTTGATTAAATTAATATTAATTCAAAATTGATTTAGTGTCTTATATTTCGATATTTCCACTTCATTATTTGCTAATTTCTCATTTTAATATTAGAAGGTAAACTGAAGTTAATATTACTTTGAACAGGGATTTAGAGTTTCTCAGTAAATGTAGGAGAATAACCTTTCCCCTCTAAAAGCAGCGACTAGAACATCGAAATAAATCGGTACAAGGTTAGAATCGATAAAAGGTATTCTGAGCGGGTTTAGGGGTTGGTGTCGCCGATCCGAACCATTACCAAGTTCATATATGAAGGATGTTAGGCTAGAAGGGGAATGTCTGGTAACCATAGTTTTTTTTTTTTTTTTTTTTGTTTTTTTCGAACATCCTACTTGATTTAAATTAATCAAAAAGGATTAGGAATACAGAATAAAAGAATCTTGTTTTGCCTTTCGGCATTTCTTCTTCAAAATCTTCGCCATTGCTGGAATCTTTATGAGGACTGAAGGTACTCCTACATGACGAATGTGAAGGGAATACTGCCGGCGGGAAAATGTTGCCGTATTGACGTATTGCTCAGTAGTTCTTTCTTTTTTTTTTCTTTTCCTGCGACTTTATGTTTAAATCAAACGTGATATAGAGAAGGAAGGGTTTGGATCTTATTACTCCATAGTTCTAAATGTAAAATATTAAGTCTGTATTTTTTATAATTGGAAACGGGTTCTGTAAACTCCAAAACATGTGACAATCCTCTTCCTACCCTGTATGAGACCACCTTAAGTATTAGTACAAGGGACAAGCTAACACAGTTTCGATTTTTTTGGACATTTCCACTTCTAGCCTTCATATAGCGAGGGTGAAAGTAATAATATCAGTCCATATTTTTTAAAAATATTTATCATTTCTTAAATGTGCAACTATCTTCATTCACCTATGTTGTTATTTGATAAGGGGCAGGTTCGAACTAATCAACTTCCTTTTTTCACTTCATAATTTCTGTAGTTATATAAAGTAATGGATGGTTTATCTATAAAGGGTATAATTATACTCGTTCTGTTTCTTATTGGGAATTGTAGGCATAAAACCCTAAGGTCATAAATGCCTGTTTTATTCTATAAATATATTCACTTCCTCGTAAAATTAAGGTCGGAATGGGCGCCGCGAAAAGAGGCGCGCCCCCAAGTAAGGAAGAGCCGCACCTGCCAAGCAGTAAAACCGACAAGGACCTGATTCTAAAGGATGAAATGGGAATGAAGAGTATATTTTAAAAAAAAAATGTTAATTTTTAAAAACGACAACAATAACGGTCAAAAGCAAATCAAACGGTCGACTATCCTACGACTGTTTAAAATTGTTAGATCCTGCCCAGAACTTAAAATAGTATCATTAAGTGCCATATGAAAAGGATTAAACAGGAAGAGAGAGTGTCCTTTTTTAAATATTTAAACAATTTAATCGTAGACTAAAACTGATTTGTCGGGAAGGAGTGAGCCAAGGATGTCCTTCCGCTGTCAAAATCGTCCGATCCTGGCAGATCTGAGACTTGCTTCCTTCAGTGGCTTTTGGGCGTTACTCGTTTTATTTCATAATAAATGAGAAGTATATTAAAAAAAAAAATCTTTATTATTAGTATCCTGTTGCATTAGGATGAATAAGTAACTCTACAAATACACTAACAAAATCACTGTTGACGTACTACGGACACCTACTAAGGATGGATGAAGGTAGACTGACTAAAAGAATCTTCAACTACATCATAGCGTTAAGATCCACTTCTAAGTGGGTGGGTGACGTGAGGAGGGATGCCGAGGAGGTTGGAATTACTCTGCGGATGGTCTACAACAGAAAAGAGTTTAGGAGTAGAATTGACAAAATACAATATTTTCAGAAGAAACCACCCAACAGGAGGCCCAAGCGGATCATTTCCGAGGAGGAGAAAATCAGAATAGGTTTTAAGAGAAGAGAAGATAACTAAGATTTGTTTTTTTCCCCGAAAATCACCGATTTTCCAGAAGTCTTGAGTTTGACCAAAACAGGGGCCCGAGTAGACTAGAGAAAAGATGGTATGCGGAAAATAAATAATTTTTAAAAAAACAAATAAAAATAGTATTTACGAAATCAAATTTTTCCCAAAATTACTTCTTATTTAAATCAAAAGGTTTGTAATGAATTACTTCTTATGTCTAACCGTTTTCAAATGTTAAGCAGAAAAAAAAACACATTTTTTCTACAATTTAGACCCCGGGACGTAAAAAAAAATGTGGGAAGTTTCTCATCATACAATAAAGCTTACAATTATTTATTATTACCTTTACTTTGAGATTAGGGTTTTGAAGGAGGAGAATAGTCAAACAAGCCTATACTGTGTGTGATATGTCGAATAAATAAGAAATGAAACTACTCTTGTGAAACAATTAAATGGATTGATCAAAATGAAAAAAAAAAAATTCAATTTCACAAAGAAATGGTTGTAAACATCTTGTCCTACCAGACCATTGTTGTTTGAACCTACGATAGTATTAGAAATGTTGATATTTCCTTTGATCCTATGCCGTCTAGGGATTTCGCGTCTTTCTACCTTCTTCTTTTTTTTTACCCGAACCTAGCATAATCTTGACTGTGGATTCCTATGGCAAAACGTCAGATAGAAAAATGAGTTCTATAGCCCAGGAATACGCGCGGCAGGAAGGGAAAGAAGGAAACTGCCTATTTAAACTCATTCAATTGAAAAATTCAATAACTTTTTGTACTCATCACTTTTTATATGAAATCAAAAAAAAAAAAAAGAGGAAAAGTACTAAATCTTTTTGATTTGGGTATTAAAAAAATAAAAAAATTTAATGAATACAGCTCATAATATAACTATTTCTTATTAAGAATAAGCAACATTTATGCAAAAATAATATATCATATTTTTCATAATATATATATTTTTTTAATGTGCAGTAATATAGCATAAGTAATTTTAATTTTTTTATTAGTAATAGGAATAGATAATACTTTATTGTTTGTGAATTCCTTTTTTTTCAACTAGTTTTATATAAATTGATAATAAAATAATGTTTTTATTTATATCCTTTTCCCGTTATTTATGAACAATGTTACAATTCTAGTCAGTAAAATCATCATTGGGAAAGTGAAATAGAACAAAAGTTGTAGGACCTCCAAAATAATGCTTCATAGAGCGTCTTTATAGTCCAGTAAATAAGACTCCAAAAGGCCGTTTGAAGAAAAAACTGCGGAAACTTTTATTCTCAACGGATCTTTATGTTCTTTGGGGTGCTGAATCCGAATCTGAAGTTTGCTACCACGGCAACCATCGGCTTCATATTCAAAATCGCAAAAAAAACGCCAAAAAAAACCATTATTTTTGTTTTTTCTATCTATAACAAGATAACGAACCTATTTTTGAAGGAAGTTTTCAAATATTAATTGTAGCTGGAACTAGTACCTACATAATGAAAAAAACGAAATCCGAAATCGGACCATTTTTCGCGAAGTTACGTTATTGGGAAAAAATGGAGAAATTGTCCAATTTGCCGTCAGTCCCAAAGCTCTGCTTTGCGGTCCATAATTGGCCAAATTCGACTATTAAAAAATAGTTACCTGTTCCTATGGATTTATTTTTGAATCGAATGTATAAGTAGCACAATTGATGAAATTTATTTAACATTTACATAAGACCAAGATGATCCCTTGAGGAGACCCGCATTGAAATGTCCACAATGACTTTATATGTTCAGGTTCTCTTTGTATCGGGCTTAGCTCAGCCAACCCCACCCCCACTCAAAAATAAGTTCAGGTATTCTCTTTTGTTATCCTGGATCTCTTTTGTCGATTCCCAAACCACCTAAGTATCCGATTTCAGTTGTTGAATAGCCTTCTTTATAAGAGGGACATGACATTTTGCTTATTTGACTCAGAGCAAAAAATGATTTGGATATAACTGAGCAATGTTAACAGTAGTGAACAAAGTATACCTACCAACATTTCTCCAATATTATTAGCAAAATTATAATAAATCATTCATTTTGTTTTTGAAATTTCTTATTTATAGAGAGTAAATATCTTGAATCAATCAGGGAGTTGTGAATTAAATAAATTTAAATATTTTGTTCATCTTTTTATTATAAGAATGGAAAAATAATTTTATTTATACCTGGATTTATTATGAGGGATCTTTTAAACGAAAAAGAATAAAGAATAATTGATAATAACAAAACACTATTATATTATGGTTGCCATCATTAAGAAAGGAACTGAGTTCAGTTCCTTTCTTAGTAGTGACTTGGCACAATTTTGTGTCTTTTTTAGTTTTAATTCTAATTTCTTAATCTACACTGATTATGGATATGAATGCTATTTGACTCTGATTTGGAATGAATGTTATTTTTAATACTTTTTTTTTTCTTTTGACCGATCCAGGAAACAAATACACATCTTCAATTTCGTTTATGATAATCGTTCATGTTATTTTACTAACGTTAGAGTTGACTGGGTTTGGTTAAGATTCCGAAGAACATTAAAAATTAATAATACTCTTGTTCTTGTGGTTCTCTCTAGAAAACTCTCAATTTAATTTTTTTCATGTTGCGTTGCCAGCAAAGATCTCTTTTAACTTTTGAAGAAGAAAAACGACATTTTTTGAAATATTTTTATAGGTTACTTCAAAGCCGGCTTAAAGAGGTTTGATGCTAAATATAATAGTAGATTTATATTTTTATTTTTTGGTATGAATAATGGAGCGATTATTTTGAGATTTTTCACACATTTTTTTTTTTTTTTTTTTTTTTTTTTTTTTTTTTCAGATTTTAATTCACACATTAAAAACCGATTTAAACCGATTCATATCATACATTTTTTATTATTCTATTATTTTTATTTCGATCAATTTCGTAATTTTAATATTTTTTAATAAAACTCAAACAATATTTAATCTAGATATGTCTTGATTTTTTATCACTAATATTAAAATTACGAAATCGAGGAAAATGAAAATTAATCTTAATTCTGGAGTATATTGCCCACTTTGAATAACCCAAATTTACTGTAAGGTAGTACAGTAGTGAGGCTACCATAATTTCAGACAAAAATAATTTTATATAAATAGAACATGCGACATGTAAGTTCAGTAAATAATAAATATAATAATGATATTCACTATATTAATATTGTACAATTCCAACAAATAAAAACCCCAAGAAGTATCAGTCATTAATCATGTGTTTAGCTTTTAGATGATGTGGTATATTAATTCTCAAACTTTTGGGTGAACATTTACTTTACTCACATGTTGGTAAAAATATTTTAAGTTTCTTATGATATCTGAATTCGCGAATTGTTGTTGGCATAGATTATGTGTATGACATCATCTGATAGTAACATAATAATAGTTTATAACTCTTTTATGATTAATTTGATAAATTGAAAGACGTTTAGGCAGAATTCAATTAGAATAATGTACAACGTTCACGTTGTTCATTTTTCAAGAGTTGTGCTATCCGACTCCGCCTTGGGGATAGGTTAATTCCTCTAATTTGCTTTTAGCAGACCGCGATATATATTCACACAAGCAAATTAATACCATAAGGCTGTTAAATAAATTGCAACAAAGGTTTGATAAATGAAAGGCTGAAGGAGGGAAGCAGCACGCAAGAGCACTCACGCTCTGGCGGAGCTGAGTCACACTGACGAAACAGCAAACCCTTTCCTACAGTTGGTCGCTCAGCCTCGGCGGCATTGAACTATTTCTAAGTGGAATAGCTACACTATAATCTAGTCTTCCTCTATCGTTTGATAGTAATTGGGTCGGTCAATAGTGCTATCCAAAGATAATATATCCAACCAGAGATGCCTATATCTTTTCTGAAGCCACCTTTAGTGATATATTCATCCTTACCTATTTTTTTATTGATGAGTGTTTTGGACTCTTCAATATATCAATTATTTTTATAACTGTATATAAACAAAATATGGAACCAATTTTTTGACCTTATCGAAGTCACTGAGTTTACAAAGATTTATACTTTTCACAGGAAAATTACAAACATATACAAAGTAACTTCAACAAACTAATACTAATGACAGAACATTAAACTATACCTAAAACGATTTAACATTTCATGATCAGACATATGTAATGAAGACGGGCTGATTCAAAATTTTAGACATATTCTTTTTGAAAGACAAATAATTATTCTGATAAAAATTATTAATCTCAAACATGGGACATGGTCAGAGACGGAACTTAAAGAGAGGCATTGACTAACTTACTAATAATGGGCAGCGTAGGTAATTCATTTTTTAAAATGATTTTTATTTTGAATTGTGATTTGTTTATTTCATTTTTTCTTATTTTCATTTATTTTGTTTTCTTTTTACCTCCTCTTAGTACATTTAAATACCTAATTTTGCTTAATTTCGTATCTTATAATTATTCATGTAGTATGCCTATAAGATATGGGACATGTAATTATAAAAATAAACGATCCTTCTGTGGGGCAAACATATAAGGGGAAAAATAAAACTGTATATAATACATACATCAAGGAAATTTGAGGAATTAGGATAACAATAACACTTGCATTGTTTTTGTTCAGAAACATTAATTATTAGAAAGCGATCTGCTTTTAAGACGTTTCTAAAGATAGTTATCGGCACTGGAGTATGAAGCAAGTTGTGAGACCTGACAATCTGATTTTTACAACAATTTTTGCATGAAATTTAGATCGTTATGGATAAGTTAATTTTTTATATAATAAAGAGCATTGAGGATTTTAAGAAGTATTTTGGATTGTTCGAATTCTAATACGAAATATATGGTTGAAAAACCGAACTCCGTATGTACAAATTGACTGCCCATTACTGCCCAATGGCATGAATGGGTCTAATGACGCTATTTGAAATACCTTATAACTTAACGAAATTGTTACATTATTATTATTATTATTTTGTAATATTTTTCGTATGTTGTTTATATTTGGTATACTTGTTATATTCGGTGTAGATAGTGAAGATTTATTGAACCCTTTGATTATTTTTTTTCTAAGAGATTATCTTGGCAGGACAAATTACGAGATGAATTATCAGCCAGGTCTTGTAAACTGACATTAATACAATTACAGATTTAACATTAAATGTTTATCTAAAAATTATACTCATAAGTTAAAAGTTGGCAAAATCGACAATATAATGCTTGTAAGGTAAATATAGTGTAAATATAAATATAAGACAATATAATGGGGGGTAAGGAGAAGTTTACTTCTATTTTAAGTTAAATACTTTCTAGTTAAAATTCCACTGTCGATTTAGTCATCTTTTAAGAGAGCTAGATAAAAGATTGTTCTGTTACTTAATCATTAATATTATATATTCTTCAAAAAATATTACGACCCGGTTCTGAAAAAAGTGCTATCGAAGCATTCGATTTTTCATATTTTCCCAACGATATTTGGTTGTTCTTCTGCGATTTCAAAATAATATTTTCGGAATGGTATCAAATATATAAATGACCAGATATCTTTAAAATTGCTTAAATTTGTTTAATAACTAGTAATTAAGGCATGATTATAAGATGCGTGTTGTGTGTATTTTACGTTATCAGTTAGTTGTATTGGGTAATTTTATAAATATTCCTCTCAAAATTTTGTTAATATATCAGATATTATCAGTAGTTAATACTTATCAGTTGCAATTCTATGAAGTGAAATGTCGCTGAGAACCCTCTTATAGTCTAGAATTATTCCTTTTTACTTCTAACATTAAACAGCTGTGAGTTTTGAAAAATTAAATTAAAAACATATAAATATCTGAAATTCAATTTTTTTTTTTCTTTCTGAAACCGTTACTACAGGGACAGATGTACACTTGTACGTTAGTTTAATCGGCGTTGAAAATTGTGGTTGGTGTAATTACAGTAGCACAGGTGAAAGTTAGTGTCTTAATAAGAAAAGGTTGATTGAATACCACAATGATAGTACCAGAGATAAAAGTTTTTATACACGTTGCGGCAAACATCGTAAACGAAATACGGGAAAATGAACTGTTTCAGAAAAAACTGGAAAGCACTTAGCTAGAAAGAGATTGGATTAACAACTAGGTAGCTAACTCAGTCAACTTTATGATCAAAGGAGAAGGGAATGATTAAAGAAGGGATTAAAGATGATAATTTGTTGTACGAAAACTTACACATATATAGGATAATTATTTTTATTATTATAATAGTTTTGATTTATTAGATGCGTTTCTTACGTGAATTAGGAAGAGTATGAAATCGTTAAACAATTATTTTTCTACAATGAGAGAAGAATATTTTAATGAATTTATTAGGTGTGTGAATACGTTTCCTGCTAACTATAATAAAGTATATGTGTATACTCGTTTATATATATACTAATATAAAATAGTGCCGCAAACTCGGTACACCGGATTTCTCCTTGACCCCATAAAAATTATGAATTTCTTTGAACAGAAAGAATTTTCCCTGAAGCACATAAGGCAGTTTGGAAGGTTGGTCAAGATGAAAATGAACAGCTGATGACATCGTTACGATGATAAAAGAAAAACGTGAAAAGAATTACTCCGAAAGCGAAGACACTGATAACCATAAGGTAATCAGTGAAAATTTAAAAGCAGTTGAAGATGCCCTTCGATAATTTGAGCAGCAAGGAGCTTCACTGTGCATGTACTATTCCTCCGCCAGCTTCGAGATGAAGCTGTAAAGAACTGAGTTCAGAGTGAGAAGCAAACTAGTATATGAACCGTTTTGGTAAAAAAAGTACTTAAATCAAGTTATTTCTTCATGAAGTTTAATTTATGTACAGCGTTTTATCAATGTTATGTTGTGTGTAAATTTGAAAAATTAAAGAAAAAATGTACTATTATGTATATTATGTCTTGATTATTATTTTTGGCTCTTATTCTGGATAAAGGGCAACCTTCCGGTACTCATTGTTAACTTGTTTTATTCTCAAACTATTTTAAATAACTCCATCCACTTTGTAGCCATGTTCTGTCAAATTGCCACTTTCTTTTTCAGTTTTATCCTTTTTTATTGGCGGTGGGATACCAGCAGGTAAGGGAACCTAAAACCAGGTAACAAACCTGCCCGATGTCACGTCCGCACGGATATGAACCCTATTATTTTACCTGTATATGGTTTAGTGCAAGCCTAAAATTATTTTAGTCTCAATGTACGTATGCGACATCAAACAAACATGCCCCAATATGGGACAATGCTAGACAATGGATGTCTAAGACTGTAGATGTATGTGCACCTGTTCGATGTCACGTATAGCGTAGTATAACCTTATCCTTATTACCTTGTTTTACTAAAGATAATTTGAACATTTAAACTCCTGTAGTTTTCACTTGTATGAATATTGTTTCAATAATAACCTGGAAATATCCAATTTTGAAGAAATTATAATGTATTACATATCAAACATTATTTATCCATATTCGATTCGGTTAAAAAAAAAAAAAAAAAAAATTGCTAAAAATAAAATATTATTAAACAAAGCAATTGAAGGGTTTGGTGGATGAAGGGGTTGTATCACCTTTAAAAAAAAAAATAATAAAATCTAGAAAAAGATTAATAAAGCAGATTGAGGGGCTACGTAACATTTTCCTGCTGAAGCACATAAATTATTCAAAATTGTTTTGTTACTTAACCTCTTCATCCACGAATACCTAGAATTGAGCGATTCCATCTACAAACTATTTTCTACATTCACCAAATAAAAGATAACATTTTATCGGTATTCAATTTTATAATAATATTTAATTACATAAAATAATCTGAGTGTGATTGAGGTAAATATAATGTAAAGATAAGGGTAAATAAATTAACGATTGTGAATGAAACATAATTATTTATTAGTTAGGGTTTTATTTATCTTACATCAGACTATTTATTTAAGTTTTAAACTACATATTGAAATTTTTTAGCATGGAAGTCTTTTACTTCTGTACTGCACCTGTAAATCTAGTTATGTGGAAAAGTAACCCATTTGATGTGGACATTTTTATTTTCAAATTGCTTACTTATATCGCTCATGTGCTGCAATAGTGGCACAACTCAAAAAATCATTGTTTCTTAGATAAGAGGGTTTAAAGTTTTCATTGCTAAGGAAAATGCATAAGAAATGCTTTAATTTTCTTAAACGAGAGAAGGTATAACTTGAAGATAATTTCGTTTAAGCAAACTAAAGCATTTCCTATGCATTTTCTTTAGCAATGAAAATTTTATACCCACTTATCTCAAAATATGATTTTTTGAGTTGTGCCACTATTGCAGCATATGAGCGATAAACTCTGTGTAATATATACAGGAATAATCCCGATGTGCTACAGTGATTGCTGAATATTTCACACTGGTGAACGGTATTTCTACTAACTCTTTCTCGTTTCGGTTGAGTTTATGACCTTTCGTAGACATGCTAGCCCGAAATGTGCCGTACCCTGAACCGAGCCGCCTCCCCTCACCCACTAACCGACCCAACAAGAAAGTTTCTACATCGAATATGATTCTGCCTGCTCTCACCCCGGAGAGTATGTTAGCCGGTGAAACTTTGAGAAGGCTAATGCATTTCACAGCATTGTCGGAATTAATTATTCCGCTTAGGACTAAGAGAGATTAACATAGAGGTGTACCGTGCTCGGTGTATCGGGGCCGCTGGAGTAGTTGAGGGTGGGCCGGCACCAACCTCATTACTTCGGCCCGATTGCTTTGCCGAATCTGATTACTCCTGGTTGTCTGTTAATGAGATAATTCGTCCGAATCCTTCGGTCTTCCTTACTTAAAATTAGTTAAAAGCTACGGTTAGGAAGTAAAAACATTCCAACCAAAATAACAATTTTGTCCAGTAAGCTAGAAGAAATTAGGAAATATTAACCAAGGTATTTTGAAATTTAGCACTGTACAAAATATATACATCAAGTAAATGAGTTGATTATGATTACAATTACAGGCGAAACTTGAAAAGAACTACTCATCAGTAGCACTTTATTAAAAATTCTACACTAGAAGGTATCTAGGCCACCTTCGTTTCAGACGCATCGGAGGATTATCAGGAATGGAGTGGGAAGCAACGGTTGAGAAACTAATGGATTTGAGTGATTTTGGAGCTTACTATGAAATGATAGGTATCTGGTGTGGGCTAAATCAGCAACATGTTGAACATTCATTAAGACCTTTAAGGATATGTTTATTGGTGACAAAGTAAGGAGCATTTTGGATTGTAAGGATTGAATGCGAAATAAATTGGATGGTTTAGTGGATCCCCAGAGCTCAACACCGTACGTTCAAATGGGTTTAATCACAGTCATGTATATGAGTATTTTGTAATTAATTGGGTGCTTTGAACGTGAGTTGCATTTAGTTTTAAATTGATGGGATCCCACACAATCTTATTCCATAACATAAACCTTCTAGAATGGTGTCAAAAATAGATAAATCTAATTAGAATCTTTAATTTATAAAATTAAAATAAATCCAAACAAAATCTCACCAAATAACCTTTACTCTCTTCGTAAACCTACGACATGTCCTGCAGTATCCTTAAACAGATCTGCTACCTAGAACTCCATTTGGACAAGCGTCTTACTTGGAACCCACAAGAAACTGTCCGTCGTTTTCGACTCCTCCAACATTTACTAGACAAGCGTTCAAAGCTCCTAACAAATTTCAAAAAACTTATTTACGTGGCAGTAATTAGACCCGTTTAGACATATGGTGTTGAGCTGTGGTGCTCCTCAAAACCTTTCTCGTATCTAATCCTTACAATCCAACATCTTTCGGAAAATCCTCAATGCTCCATATTAGGTCACAAACTTATCTAATGTTCCATATGCTGCTGATTTGGCCTAAACCAGAAATCTATTCTTTCATGGTAAACTGTCTACCCACTCAAACCCACTAGTCTCCCAACTTGCCTCACACTTCATTCCCCATAATCCTCTAAGGCATCTGAAAAGAAGATGGCCAAGAGGCTATTTGATTTCTACTAATGAGTAATTTTTATTATTGTAATCATTTTCCTCAAATTAACTTGATGTTTATGATGTTTACTGTTGGAAATATCAATAAATAGATTAAAAAAACTGACACAATAACATGTAATTCGAAAATATTAGATAAATGACATCAGATAATTAATAGTCAGTGAATCGTAACTAAAAGGTTCGTATTTTAGATCGTAATTTAGATGTTGCACTTGAAATTATTAATTGTAATGTTTAATATTTCAAACAATTTTTTATATTTAGCTTTGAGTTTTGTTGCGAAAATCTTAAAAGATTTTTATTATATTTATTTATTCATTATTCTACATTGCTCTACAGTCTGCAGAACCATTACCTCTACTATTGGTTTCTTCCCCTTTCCTCTGTCTGCTGTAAGGCGCCTCCAGTGTCCATCCCCTTCAGGTCAACTTCCATGTCGTCCATTCACCCCGGGTTTTCCTTTATTGTATTACTAAACAAAATAAAATAAATATTTCAATTAAATGAAAAAAGTAAGAAAAATTGTGTCATTTTTTAAGATTTCACTAGAATCTTCAGGATCATTATTTTGAGGGGAATCTATGGTTACAATTCAAACAAGAATGTGGACATAAATAAATAAATATTCAATTTAACTATTCTAGATAAATGAATAAATTATGGATGCACTTATTTTAATCTATTATCAATGATGAACACGGTTTATTATTTATAAGAAATGCAAATATAGGAAATATAAATTTTTAGGGACATGAATGCCTACATAAATTTATCAAGTTTAAAAAAATAGTCATAGCAATTACTGAACACACCATTGAAATTTGAAGCTAGAAATATAATTTAACTGCTTGAATGTAACTAATTTTAGTTAAAAACTGTTTAACCCATTTAGGGAATTATTTGAAAGTTTTGAAATTTTGTCAGTTTTGATTTTTCTCTAAATAAATATTCTTAGGGTAGTTACATTTAAAAAATAAAATAAAAAATAATTTTTTCGTTCGCCCATAGTGTCGACCGAAAATGTGCTCACGAAACATTCGCTTGTAGAATATATGATTTCTTTTTTTTTTCTGAATTAGGTAAAGTGATATATTTATAAATGTCGCAATAATATTGTTTCATAAAAACTTTTATTGCAATTGTTTGTATCATAAAATCCTTCATAGAAATAAAAAAATTGAAATTTTTAACATAAAGATCACTATTTAAATTTTTTATTCCAGGTATTCTTTAAAGCAATCTTGGTGTAATTTAACATTACATTGCTCTCACAATTTAATTGTAGCAACCCTTATTTGGCTAATTTTTAACAAAACATTTATTGACTAATTATTACGATCTGCCACTTCATGATTTCATTCACACATTATGTGCAATAAAAGAATGAAAAAAAAAAATAATAATTGAGAAAAAAACAGAAAAGAACTATGCTATACATAAATAATAAACAATATACGATATATATATATATATACAAGTGAAATTTATGAGTTAAAATTAATTTAAATTTCACTACTTATTTTATTACACGTCGAAAAATAACCATTTGTAGTATTACTTTTCAGTGGATTAATAAAACACAAAATTTAATTTTTATAAACCTTAAATAACAAGCTGATGTAATAAAAAAAGATAAATATTTGAACTTATAAAAAAAAAAAAAAAAAAAAAAAAAAAATCGTTTAATTAATGTTGCGTATACAAAACGGTGGGCGTAAATGGGTTAATATATTTTTGGAAAACAAGAAAACTTAAACATGTTTTCAAACAAAATAGAAGCACCAATACTCGACTGTGGAAACTTGTTTCATGTTTGTTTTAACTTGTAACTGCAGGCAGGGCACTAGCTGCAGCTGACCGGTTACTGATAAGTTTGACAGTGCCTCTTTTGGTGTCATATTCGGTTGACTTCTGTGACCAGGTGTGTGAAGAATTCAATATATATTTTTTTTAATATTTCATCTATTAAGGACTTTTGTTTATTTTGTGTGGGCTATTTACTTTCTTAGGTGGCTAAAAGTTTCTGAAAATTAAAAAAAAAAAATCATCTGGTCTTTCTTACCCGATCTATTCAGTCGTTATCTTAAAATGAAATCAGTCATGAAAAACAGTCAGTGTTATAAATTCATATTAATTACAGATATGTATATATATTGTTTTAAACCTGTTCAAAGAACACGGTAAAATAGAGAATTTGAATTACTTAGCTACGAAACGATTTAAATGAGGGAGAAATTTTTAAAAATAAATACACATGCAATTTTTAATGTAAGATAAAATAGTCGTAGGGTTTATTTTATTTTAATTATATACATATTATATAAATAAGAATGGAACAAAGTGAAATTAAGGTTGAAATAATTAAAAGTTCATGGATGGAATAACTTATTATTTGGTATTCAAGAAAGGAATTTATGGTTATGGTTAGTAGAAAAAACGTTTATGTTTTTTTCTTTAATAAAAAATTTGAATGATTTTTACTGAATACTCATTAGTATAAAGAACATTTAAGGTTTATTGATTACCTTATTGCTTTTTTTTTATTGGCAATACTATTTATAATTAAGACTTCATCCAAAGAATTATTAAAGAAAGTGGAAAGTGACATTCCTAAGAATAGACATTAATATTTGTTTAATTATTTATTTAAATTTTATAAAATCAATCAGCTTTTTTTAAAATAATATATCATTAAATAAAACAAAAGAAGTATTACATATAAGATTTTCACGTAGTCGAAATCAGTATTATTTCAGGTATTCCACCAAGGTTGGATGGGATACTTGAAAAGTAATAATTTAAAAAAAATAATGCTCACTATTTTTATAATAAAATGGAAATTTTTTTTATTCAGTAGAGTACAATACTAAATGATTCTGTGTATTATAATTGTAAAACATATAATCATTTAGTAATAGCCTTTAATACACCTAATTATTTAAATAATTTTTTTATTATTTTAAAAATGGTAATAATTATTACGAAAATTATTATGGGTAGATAATCGTTACATATTTATATTAGGGGCGAGTTTAAATTCTTCAAATTTCTATATTTTAATGAGTGTGAAGTTCGGCATCCCAATTCACACCCTCCCTTTGAAATTGTTTTTCTATACTAGAGAATTAATAAATTCAATAATTTTCATTATTATTATAATGAATTATTGAAAACTAAATTTCAATGAGATAATATATTCTATATTTATGAATTACATATAGTATGATTGTAATAATTCAAATCTTATCAAGCCATTTTTTTTTTTTTAATCAAATGTGTAATGGAATCCCTATTTACAGATAACAGATGAAAAAACATATGAGATTTTAATCTCAATCATTTCATTGACATTATATTAGTATCATTCTTGATAGAGTTTTCTCAAACTGTGTGTCATATTTATATCCGTAATTTAAATTATACTTTTTTATTATTTTATCCTTTCAGGTGAGATTAAATAACATAAACAAAGTATTACGTATAAGAATTTCACGTAATCAAGATTAGTATTATTTCAGATTAATACTAAGGCTGGATGAAATGCTTGAAAAAAAAAATAATATTCACTATTTTTATGATAAAATGTTAATTTTTTTTATCCAATATAGTACAATACTGTAATAATTCTGTTTATAATAATTGTAAAACATATTATATTATGTTATGTATATTATATTATGGATATATTTCTTGACTGTTACTATTATACATTTAGTAAGATTCTAGAGGTTCAGTCAATAAATAAAAACAACTATTATGGTGACGTTTTGAGACTATATTGTTCTCATAATCATGCCCTATAATGACAAAACAGGTTACAATAAAATTATGTAAGTTACACAGGTTATTTCAAAGCATTAAGTTGGCTACAATATAAATACATAAAAATATGTGTTAGAAAATATACTAGATATAATTAGAAAATATGGATGAGTAGGAAACTACTTACTATGTTATTGGTATCTACTACTACATATAACAATAATTGTAACATATTCGGCATAATAGTTAGTATTCCTCGCATCGGTTTCACGCACTTTCATAAATAAAGAACATAGATAATTTTAACTTATATTTGAAGTTTTATTTGTCTATCTATAAAAATTTTGTATTGCAGCATGCAGAGCAAATTTTAGCATTTTTTATGCAGAGCGAATTTTAGCATTTTTTCATGCAGAGCAATCATCCATTTTGTGTAAATGTCTGAAAAACATCAGTAACAGTTATATAGTTGTTTTATTATGTTATTGAGCAAATTCTGTTCCAAATCTATGATTTTGTTGATCAATAAACCTTGGGTACCCGAAGCTAAGTGAATTTAAATTGCTTTTAAACAAACCGATCATTTTACAGTAAAGTATTGATGGTTTATTCAGTTCGACCTTCTAACTCTACTATGATACTTGAAAACAGAATCCGTCACTTGTACAACAATGCTTGGAGGAGATATAAATTAACTTCAATTAATCAAAAGATAAAACCACTTGAGGAGGGAGTTTCAGCTATGACCTCAAAGGATGAGATGTCAATTGGTTTTAATATTTGTTGAGCTCGAAAATATTAGCAAATAACTTGAGCAGCTATTGTAATCTATTAATTATGATTGAATAACAGACTTAAGATAACTATTTTTTTGGAGTTATTAGGAATTATATGAATTTCAGAGATGAATCTTGCCACGTAAGTGTTGAAGATGAAAACCTACATTTTTTAGTTAGGTTGCATATTTTACATCTTCCTTATCTATAATGTGGGAAATCTATTTTTATCTAAACTAAAGAATTATAAAATCAAATCAGTATTACGTAATCAAAATAATCATTATTTCAGTTTTTCATCTAAAATCCACACATTCGTGTTATGTCATAACACGCAACACGAAACAATGTTCGGCGAACCTGGTTCGTGTTATGTCATAACACATAGCACGAAAGAACGAGGAAAAAGTTCTCTGTTATGGCATAACACATAACACGAAACAATGACGAAACACTTCTCTGTTGTCATGATAATATATCAATACCTACTAAAATATGCCAAGTTCGTAAAAATGTATGTATCTACCATTTTTTAATATGTTGTTAGGACCCATGAGGATAGTTAAAATCCAAGTTTTCAAACCTCAAAATCAGGTGGGTTGTTCGTAGTACTCAATAAACCGCGGAATTGTAGCACTATTTTCGTTTTTCATTTATATCTCTAAAATATGAAAATTTGCTTGACATAGTATTTACTATATTAAAGAGTACTAAATGTGTGACAATTTAATTCTAACCGCAGCTATACAGATTAATTGGTTACGGAAATACAGTTTTCCAAAAAATAGTGATTTTTCACAATATTTGAAAATTTTCCGTTGAGACAAGTTCTCGGCCGCATTCTAACAAAAGTACTGGTTTCACAATGATTTCTTCAAGAAAGAATTTAATTAGCTTTTATTTGATATCCAAACTGTTCCTGCAGGCAAACTTTTTTTAGAAACGGGAAAAGATTAGAGGAAAAAAATTGAACTGGTTTTAAAAGCGAGTAAGAGAATTAGCAGGAATCTACCTGTTTCTTTTTCAATTTAAAAACATGTACAAGTATCTATTGCTGTATTTAAAAACATGTATTTTAGGCTGGTATCCTTCGATGTATAAATCGTCTGGGCTATGATCTATTGTTTTTCCCTGTTTAGGAGAAATTGAGTTTTATCCTTCGGTCTCCACCTTTCTTAAATCTATTTTATTTTGCCATTGTTTCAGGACTCTTACGTCTCTCAAATACCACTTTTTTTTTAATGCGAGGCTACTTAATCTCTTGAGAGTCAGCTCTTATTTCTTTATTACATTATCTCATGTGTTAATAAAGTTTGCATAAGCATTATTTACGCCATGATCTATTTACTTTCAGACTGAACTAAGAGCAAAAATGAAGATAAGCTACGAAAATCTCTTCTTGACTAATTAAATAGACGAAAAAAACTCTGTCAACAACGTAGTTTCCCATTACAACCGTAAAAAGTATATACTTAATATAGTCAAGTTCAATTCAAAATATATAAAATTAGCTATCGAATTGAATTATATATTTTTTAAATCGCTACGTGCTTACTTAACGTTATTTATTATCAAATTTAATAGTTCATTTTAAAACATTTATTATTGATCATAATGATTAACTGGGCTTCACGATTATTCGCTGTTGCTAAGCGAATTTGTGAATAAGCGATTCTCTCTGTTTCGGCTTGTGTTATGGTGAAACCAATTTCCTTTGATGTGTGTTAAAAACCGCCTCCTATAGCGATACATCCATAACACGAGCAGAAACAACTTGATAACACATAACACGAGCCGAGTGCCCATCCACACATTCGGCATCTTCAACGAGCATGTCTGTTTCCTGTTGCGTGTTATGACATAACACGATTGTGTGGAGCTGGCTATACGGCTATAACAGGATCAGAAACAATATCGTAATACATAATACGAGCCGAGTGCCCATTCACACATTCGCCAATCTTTAACGAGCATGTCTGTTTCGTGTTGCGTGTTATGACATAACACGAATGTGTGGAGCCGGCTTTAGGGTTGGATGGAATGGTTGAAAAAATTATCACATCATCTTTATAGTTCAAGGAAGGTTTAACAATCATAAAATCTACCGATTGTCAATTTTTTTGTTATTAATAAAGCGATTATATGTGGATATCAGTGAAGTTTGAAAATTGACCGATAGGTGGCGGCACCATTCTACGTGAGAGGTCACAAAGGTACGATGAAAAGTAGAGCATTAAATTGATAAAACAGTTTACCTATTCAATTAAAGGTAATGGTTCGGATCGGCGACACCAACCCCTGAACGCGCTTAGAATACCTTTTATCGATTCTAACCTTGTACCGATTTATTTCGATTTTCTAGTCGCTGCTTTTAGAAGGGAAAGGTTATTCTCCTACATTTACTGAGAAACTCTAAATCCCTGTTCAAAGTAATATTAACTTCTGTTTACCTTATAATATTAAAATGAGGAATAAGGAAATATTAAAGTGGAAATAAGGAAATTTCGAAATATAAGACACTAAATCAATTTTGAATTAATATTAATTTAATCAACAATTAATATACTAGAAGTGAAAATAACAAATTATAAGTATAAAAAAGACAGAATCCTTAAGTATTTATTTGGCATAACTCCTATTTATTTAACATTTGTAGATAGATTTCTAGTTTCGGAGATAATGTTCCATCATCAGGCTTCTAATTTTTTTTAAAAACACATTAATCTATAACATTATACCAATATTTCTACAAACATATCTATATAGTAAGTGTCATTTACCTCTTAATCTGTGATTATTTTCACATTGTCAATTCTCCATGTTATAAGCCATTATATAATATAAGACAGAATCCTATGTTGAAAGTGATGTTAATTTCTGCTATATTTTCACATGGGAAGTGGAAATAAGAAAATAATTCAAAAATCCTGTGATATCATTTTGTTAACTTCGGTTTCACTTATTTATAAACTGAAAAGAAGATGGCCTTGATATTCTTCTGTAATATACATCTAGTACACTTTAGCCTCACAAGTAATCATGCCATTATTTTGCATGTTTACAAAGCAATATTCACAAATATTTTTATACTGACATTTTAATCACTGAAATTGAAAAAAAAAAAAAAAAAAGGAAGTCTAAATATCAATATACAAAATAAACAACACAATCCAAGTTGAAACTGTAGAAGTGATTGTTCGTTTACAAGAGTAAGAGTTTACAATATCAAAACTACCGCAACAAATCAAGGTATAGTTATAGTTATTATACCTATATTAAGGTATAGGTATAGTTGGAGGAATGTTTAGCAATAATGAAATTTATAATAACAAAAATTTAAATTTACAGTGTTGAGTGGTAGAAGCGAGGTTTGGCACACTATCATGAACTTATATCGTTAGAAAAAATCCAACCAGATGAAATCAATAAAATTATTTCTGCCGAATGAAAATTGTTACGGATTCAAAGTATCGACCCTCTGATTTTTGATATTGTGTGTAAAAATATGATTCATGAGCCTTTACTTGTAGTCCATTTTATATTTGCAGAGTTTTTCAATTGTCTCTGTACATCTAGATTACCAACTCATACATGGAATTTAAAACTTGAATGTCCAATTGTGCTTTTACGTAATCTTCAAATTCTTAATCAGTGCGATTTTAACTAGGCTAAAAATTGCTGCTATGTGAAAATGTCATTAAAGAAATACATTTTTTCGTCGATAAACAAATAAAACTTTAATTATTAACTAAAACTATCTAAATTCATATTCATAAGGTATAGTTGACTGCGAAGTATAGGAGATGTAGATAGTTAGGGTAGGCAGTCATTAGATACTCAGCAGATCAGAATAAAATTGTTATTATTTTATTTTGATCTGCCGGGTATCTATGACTGCCTACCCCAACGATCTACATCTCCTAAAACTATCTAAGTTTCTTATTTATGAGAGTGGGCGAAGCCCTATATAAAATATAAAATCATAATATAACTATATAAAATCATAGTTACGAGAAGATTAAAGTTATATATCTTTAATATTAAACTAAGGATAGCCATTTTGTTGCTATTATTAAGAATTATATCACATTCAGGGATGAATCTGGCCAGATTCTGGCTCGGAAACATACCTATTTTTCAGTTTTTTTGATATTTGTTTCATTATGCTTACAAAAACTGGGAAAATTTATCTTTAGCCAAACTCACTTTTGTGGCTCAACTATATTTAGATCGATTTATAATTGTGTACATGAATTATGAAAAAAGTTTAATAAAATTAAGGCCGCTAGGTTCTGCTCCCCTCATGCCTTTCACGATCATGTTTTCTTAGATAGAATAAATTCACTAATTGTCTGTAACGTAATAGACAGGTGTGAATAAAGCAATGAAGTAGAAAATAAAATGAAATAATAATTTTAATTAATTAATTTGTTTTTAAAATGGAATATCAATAACGTTTCTCTTTAAGTGTAATTCTCCTTATAAAATACACTATATATATATATATATATATATATATATATATATATATATATTTTTTTTTTTTTTTTTTTTTTTTTTTTTTTTTTATAGTTCTCGTGGAAGATCCGTGTCAGTATAATTTCCCTTGTTCGTGTTTATTTTTTCTGATTTCTTTTTAATTACTCATTTCCAAGAAGATTTTCTTTTCATGTGTTCGAAAGAATCTCCTGGAATTTTCACAATTGTAAAGATATTATCATATCATAAAATCCACGCCGTTTATTCATCCTAATTGGTTTCATAATTTATTTTTTAATTCGACGAATCAAATTATCCTTATGCAGTGGAAGATTTTTTTTATGTTTAATTATTCATTATGTTACATAATACCGATTTCAACGCCCTGTCAGTCAGGAGAAGGCCGATTGTACGTGATCTCAGAAGCGTCGGGCAGTTTCCGCGAAACAGTTCTGCAACCTTTGCGAAATTGCGGTTCCCATTAAGGGTGGATTGGGGAAATTAGCCAAAGACAAATATTACATTTAAAACGAAGGTGTCTGCCATATTAAATTACCTCTTTTAAGTTAAAAGTATTACAAGGTAAAAACAGAAACACATCTTAAACGGTTTATACTGATTGTTGTTATTATCTTTTATGGTCCTTACTGTTTTATTTTCCAAACGGATTCTTAAAGCTACGTGATTAGTTTCCTGAATATAGAACTTTCCAGAAAAGGAAAAATCTAATTATGGCTTATAGGCTGTTGCCGAACTTTCACGAAAAATCAATCGTTGAACATTGCGAATATTAATACAATGCTACTTTGAATTAAAATCGAAACGTGCCGTTGGTCACGTCCGCTGGATATATGAAAGTTTCGATGATAGTGCATGCCAAAAACAAGCTGCTGTAACACAATTATGTATAAAGAGTTAGTATCAGGTCTCCTCTGATAATTTTATTTTTTAAAGTTCAGATAAAATGTGTGCTGATCTCCCAGGTGCCTGATATGCCAACTATACAATATTCTCTTCCCATTCGCATAAAAATCTTTTTTTCTAGGCTCGCGTTTTTGTATTCCGTTATCCAAA
Source organism: Euschistus heros (assembly GCA_003667255.2). Lineage (NCBI taxonomy): Eukaryota > Metazoa > Arthropoda > Insecta > Hemiptera > Pentatomidae > Euschistus > Euschistus heros. The sequence goes on along the minus strand of RCWM02000454.1, from coordinate 158,746 downwards.
ATCCTCTCATGGCTCTGCTGTACGCCGTGCGATGCGTAAATTTACGCAACCTTTACCAAGTTTACTTAAACCTTTTCCAGAATATTCTAGTCTTTTTCTGGTTATGTTTAATCCATTTCCACATTTTTTTAATCTTCTCCAGTTATATTATTCTGTTTTTATTTTATTTTAAACCATTCCATTTATATTTCACTCTTTTCCATATATTTTTACTCTTTTTCCTTCAAGGTTGAAATTTTTTCCAATTTTATGTAAACTTTTTCTAAATGGAATTAGGTCTCTAAATTTTTAAAAGAAATGGGAGAAAAAGGGTAATAATCATCAAAACGCCATATCCTGGCAATCCAGCATTTATTATTAGATAACAAATAAAATAATGTAAAAATAAATAAATCAATCATGTATTTTATGAAATACAATAAAAATCTTGTTAAACCATACTACTAAGTTGTACGAGAAAAGTAATAAGGTGCATCTAGTCCGGACATTAAAAATCATAAATAAAAAAATAAAATAAAAAATGTCTAAGAAAAAAAGAGCTTTACAGAAGGGTCATAAGCCCAAGTCCCTCACGGATGGTATTTTATTGCGGATTTATTCTTAAAACAATTCAATTCCCAACTGATTTTGATTTTCATATTAATTAATTATTATTTATAATTACTTATACTCATTATCAATGATTTCCCATAAAAATGTACGGGCTTAATTTAAGAATCCCAGCTAAACTAATTTTATACTACAGAGATAGTAAAAATCCTGCTATGTCAAGTGTTAAATGTTAATACTTAATGCGTTTTCAAGTTTTGAATAATCCACTTTTTGGACGCACACATTGGTCTAAAGACAGGTAATTTAAATACTTCTTTCTCTTTTTTTCTGAGTTTAAAATTGTAAATTTAAATTTAATGTTAATGTTTATTAAAAATGTATAATATATTAATATATCACACATTATATTAATATATATATATATATATATATATATATATATATATATATATATATATATATATCTTTTCTTTTTGGGTGGGTGTGGTGTGATCAATTAATTTCTAAAAATTGATTTCACCCTAACACTGACTCTATTAGAACATTTGATCTTTGCTTTATCTGGTTGCTTCGGTAACGTACTTCTTTATAAGTGCTTTACTTACCTCTGTGCTATTCCCACTCCTAGACTCTACCCTTGCACCCGAACAACTCATTGCATATTCTATCTTGCTCTATTATAGCTCTGTTGGACTGTTAAGTAATTCTCTAAGCAAGGGTAGTATAGGCGGGTACCGTAAAAGACGCCTCGTAACCCAGGCCCTTCAAAACCTTCTTACAAGGCTCTATTTTTCACTGCTTAACTACTAATTTTCCTCCAGATGAGGTATGGAAGGCCCGCAAGAGCAGAACGCCGAGATCAGTCGTGGACTATTGGGAAATCATACTCGTCCACACATAAGTGTTTATATTTGTTGTTATATTTGTTGCAGACACTGGAGAGAAACGGATGGGTACAAACCAATTGTTTGTGAAGTTGCAGCTGAGATACATGAATATTATTACCGATTAACATAAAGTTTTGATTGACAAGGAAATACTAAATAAGGTGAAGGAAATCCAATGCAAACTACTCTCTAATACGCTCCACGGTTACAGGAAGTAGAAAAACAAGTCCCAATACTTAGCATGTTTTACTTTAAAACACATATTTAACGGTATTGCCCTACGCTACGAAACCCTGAACAGTCTTGAATAACCATTGCATTGCCATGAATATATAGGAAAAAAAGGTTCTCAGAGGGATAACTAGAAAGGACCGAAATAGACAATGAAAATATTCGAGACTTCCTTTGATTCATGCCAGTCAGAGAAATAGTTAGGTAGCACTAGCAATAGGAATTTATTCATGTAACAAGAATGGACAATAAATGAATATATGTTTCCTGCAGTCTAGTCCAGAAGGATAGCGCCAAACTAGACGAACAACAAGGAAGTATATCGATTCCTTGAACATTTGAACGGAAAGAAGCTGCTGCCTCAACAATATGAAGGAAATGGCGCAGGAACGCGACAATTGGAGGCGATAAGCCGAAGGTAGACTTCCAATCCGCGGCAGGAAGGGAAAGAAGGAAACTGCCTACTCATTCAATTGAAAAATTCTAACTTTTTGTACTCATCACTTTTATATGAAATCAAAAAAAAAAAAAAGTATTTTAATGATTTAGCTCATAATATAATTATTCCTTAGAGTAATATAGATAATACTTAATCGTTTGTAGATTCCTTTTTTTTTTCAACTAGTTTTATATAAATTAATAATAAAATAATTTTTTTATTTATATCCTTTCCCCGTTATACAGGGTGAGTATCTCTTAGTGTAAAAAAAAAAATTGGGTTAAACTAGATCAAAAATGTAGCTAAATGCCGCAAATCTCACCTTTCTATTCCAATCCGTTGCAGATACACGATAAATCAAAGACTTTTTTGAGGAAATCACGTTTTTTCCCATAAAAAGCGTAATATCTCCATTTTGTCTAAATATTTTTCAAATTTTGGCCACATTTTCGGATTTAGCAATCAATTTTCTATAAGAAAAGACTACACGTAACCTTGAAATTTACAAACTTGGTATCTAAAGAACAGCTTGATCTTCACCTTATTTGGGGAAGTCACAATGTCTCATTTACTTCAACGCTCACCGTTCTTCGAAAAAGCTATCCACAAAACGTCTAATCTCACAAAAACTTGCAAATTTAATCAGCTTTCGAATGATATGTTAAACATAATGATTTTGTTTCAATTTCATGGAGATATTTACTTTTGAAACAGAAAAACATGGTGTTCTCATTTGGCATACAATCAGTTACTTGCGTAAATCAAACATTACGACACTCCCTTAATGGAAATACGCATTTTAAACATAATAAACTCTTCATTGGAATAAAAAGCAAAGAAAAAAATTATTGTTTAATAGAAAATAAAGGAAAACTGTCGATAAATCGACCCCGATCAGAGGATCTCATGTTATTAAATTTATTTATTTATTATTATTATTCAGGATTTATTTTATTAGATTTTCAATGTAATGTTTAAAACCCAGTGATAATGAACATATACCTCTATTTTGCCGTTAGCTCCTGAATGCAGATTGTGTCTAAGAATACTACTTTTTAAAGTGAATTTTATGGGCAGATGAGTCTGTTTTTACAGAGGATGGCATTTCTACCCATCCATGTATATCGTTGGTTTTTATTTGTTTTGCTTTCAAATAATATGAAGGAGCTCCATTGTGTTGGAAAATCATATTTTGCCGAACTTCAGGTGGAATATCGTGATGAAGTTGTGGTAGGATATTTTGTAACAAATCTTACTAATTTCATCATTCAATCTGTTGGGCAAGCTATGATTTTTTCAACACTATTCGACAGCAATACAAATATGAATAAAACCAACGAAACTCCACATAGAATGGTAGAAATGCCATCCCCTTTAAAAACAGACTCATCTGCCCATAAAATTCACTTCAAAAAGTAGTATTCTTAGACACAATCTGCATTCAGAAGCTAAAGGCAAAATTAAGGTCTAAGTTCATTATCACTGGGTGTTAAACATTACATTGAAAATCTAATAAAATAAATCCTAAATAATAATAATAATAAATAAATAAATTTAATAACATGAGATCCTCTGATCGGGTGTCGATTTATCGACGGTTTTCCTTTATTTTCTATTAAACAATCATTTTTTTCTTTGCTTTTTATTCCAATGAAGAGTTTATTTTGTTTAAAATGCATATTTCCATTAAGGGAGTGTCGTAATGTTTGATTTACGCAAGTAACTGATTTGTATGCCAAATGAGAACATCATGTTTTTTTCTGTTTCAAAGTAAATATCTCCATGAAATTGAAACAAAATCATTACGTTTAACATATCAATCGAAAGCTGATTAAATTTGCAAGTTTTTATGAGATTAGACGTTTTGTGGATAGCTTCTTCGAAGAACGGTGTGCGTTGAAGTAAATGAGACATTGTGACTTCCCCAAATAGGTGAAGATCAAGCTGTTCTTTAGATACCAAGTTTGTAAATTCAAGGTTACGTGTAGTCTTTTCTTATAGGAAATTTAATGCTAAATCCGAAAATGTGGCCAAAATTTGAAAAATATTTAGACAAAATGGAGATATTACGCTTTTTATGGGAAAAACGTGAAAACGTGATTTCCTCAAAAAAGTCTTTGATTTATCGTGTATCTGCAACGGATTGGAATAGAAAGGTGAGATCTGCGGCATTTAGCTACATTTTTGATCTAGTTTAACCCAATTTTATTTTTTACACTAAGAGATACTCACCCTGTATATGAACAATGTTACAATTCTAGTCAATAAAATCATCATTGGGAAAGTGAAATAGAACAAAAGTTGTAGGACCTCCAAAATAATGCTTCATAGAGCGGCTTTATAGTCCAGTAAAATAAGACTCCAAAAGGCCGTTCTGAAGAAAAAACTGCGGAACTTTTATTCTCAACGGATCTTTATGTTCTTTGGGGTGCTGAATCCGAATCTGAAGTTTGCTACCACGGCAACCATCGGTTTCATATTCAAAATCGCAAAAAACCGCCAAAAAAAACCATTATTTTTGTTTTTCTATCTATAACAAGATAACGAACCTTTTTTCGAAGGAAGTCTTCAAATAATAATTGTAGCTGGAACTAGTACCTACATAATGAAAAAACGAAATCCGAAATCGGACCATTTTTCGCGAAGTTACGTTATTGGGAAAAATGGAGAAATTGTCCAATTTGCCGTCAGTCCCAAAGCTCCGCGAAAACACGTTTGTCGTACTCTTTTGGCTATAACTCTGAAAACTATTTGTCCGATACAACATTACTTTTTTTCATCTTAAAGCTGATTAAATTTACTATAAGAATAAATTTTTAACCAAACTCCGTAAAATGTACATGCCAGCCCGCTAATAAAAAACGTACTATTGTAAAATCCTAGTGTTTTTTGGCACATTTGTCCCTCTAACTCCTCAAATATTTGTTCGATTCCAAATTTCTTTTATCTATCTCAAAGCTGATTAAATTCTGGTGTGGGTATCTTGGCCAATAGTACAGTTTTATTATTAAATTTTGGATCCGACAAATGGTTTTGGTGATTTAATGTGCCAAAAAAAACATTTATTTTACAAAAGTTTTTTCAGCGTGATAGCTTTGTGTATTTCTCCTGATCTTTAAGACCGCCTGCAGTTGTAGTCGTAATTAATGTTTCTCTTTAATTGTTTTTGTAATAAATCTTAAATTTTTAATAGTTAAATATATCAATAAACTAGCAATGGACACAGTATCCTATATCAGTGTTTATTTTAGATTTGTAGGATAGATGTAGATGCTACCTGAAAAACAAAACAAAAACATTTGCACAAAATATTTATATTTTCCCCCTAGTTTTTCTTTAAAAATACTAGTGGGATAAATTTCCTTCTACGGAAATATGGAACAAAATGAACTTTACAGAACCAAAATCGGATGATCTGTTGAGATTTGAGGAGGAATCTAAATTTGTTTATTTTGGCACTCTTCACCACTTTTCTACCCTGAAATTCCCCAGTAAAAATTCACTTGTGAATCAAACATATATTATGCAAAAAAAAAAAAGTTTTCTACTTTTTTTTTTTACTTTTCTGTCATGTAATGTACTTCCGTTAGCTTACGGCCTAACGCTCTCTGAGATTTCGAATGATCAAACCATCGATTATACGCGATTGAACTTCGATATATATTTCTGTCAGTAAAACAGAGAGAAATTTAATAAAAAATGTTAGTTTAAAAAAATTAGAAAACCACGCTTTTATAACAAACCTAACTAAAACGCTAAGTTTGGTGAACCATTTGAGGCAATCAGACCTTTTAATTTTTTGAATTCATGGTTCGAAGCTAATTTCCCAGTACTCTTCCTGATTTATTTGCCTTTAAATCACAGTTTATCCAAAATCAACCTACAATTTTTGTTTTCTTGACATATTTTAGAATAGGAATTGGCAAATTTTTACTTTAAAAATTCTATATTTCACAAAATATAATGACCTACAACTTTTAAAATATAGCATTTTTCAATTCAATCAGCCATTTATGCATTATAGACTCTTATACGTGACCAAAACTTACTTTTTATAATAGACAAATTTTTTCGATATTTGACAATCGATTATGGCTAAATTCCGAAATCAAATTCAGCTTAAGAGATGTTTTTAGATTCAAAATTTAATATACTTTAATTTTGTAAATAAAACATTTTTCGATTGAAAGCATTTCTTTATATGTTTTTGTCTAAAATCTGTACAAAAAGTATTACTAACCATATTTAGTATAATTTTTGATATTTTATCCTCAGGACCCATCTATACCATATACAAAACATAAAACCAACTACTCCACCTTTTTCAAAGCAGATCCCATTTTGGAGGTAATTTAACTAGGCTAAGTTAGAACATTAGAACATAACTGTGAAATTATTGTATTGTCATTGGTCTTTGAAACGTGGGCAAATTTTCAAGTTAATCAGATTGTTGTAAATTGGTGAAAATTACGATGAAAGATTCCTGTACATACAGGTGAAGTTAATTAAAGTGTATTAATAAAAATTATAAATTTTATTACTAAATTTTTCCCCCAATTGAAATTTTTTTTAAATTTTCCCCAATTCTCTTTAGATTCCCCTTTTTCCCACGAAGACCAGAAATTCCCCATAAGTGGGGAAAAACAGCCACTTCAGGCACACTATCTTGAATCCAGCTCACCGACCGCCTGCATCCCCGAAGGCAGTGCAAGATGCAGTTCCGGCACTCGTCATTTTTTGCAGGTCTCGACCGGTTCTTCAGGATCACTGGTATAGCTACAGCTAATGGGAAGCCCGTCTGCAAATTATAAATTTAATTAGGAGTTTGCTTAAAATGTGGGTTGCGCGCCTAGCCACTAACGGACCTTCTAATGTGTATTATAATCAGAAGAGACAAATTGAAGAGTTGGATATCCTAGGCTGTAATGAATGCCTCCCTCTTCGCTTGCGGCCGTACAACGTGTATAATGTGCCCATGTAGTGCATGTTTCTTCAAAGCGGATTCAGCACCGTTACTTCTCTGAGCCAAAGTTCAGTTGCTATTTTAAAACAGCTGTTTCTTTACGTCATTGTATTAAAAATTATAACCTTCAATATTTTACCTAATATTCATAGGATTAATAATATTATGATTAGCCACTACATAATTTATAGTAACTATTTGATATTATGTTATAACATTATGAAGAGCGTAGGGTTGTATGGTATTGTTTTAGTTTAATACACAAATAAAAAGTTTATTATTTAACTCTTAACTCATTAAATTCAGTGGCTTTACAAAGTCCCTTTGAACCATTGTCCTACTTTTACATAAACTGTCTTAGATTAAAAAAAAAAAAAATATATTCGACACCACATCAAGTACAATATGTGGGTGTTGTAGTAGAATCAAAGGAAATTTGAATCCGTGTTAGTGCAAAGCCTGTAATCCGTTTTAGGATCAGCAGTTTTCAACATATCCATGCATAAATACCTTATACACAAAGCCAACTATCCAATATGTCGCTTTTCAGCATCTATGCTACATATTTCTGATATACCAATAAAAATTATAAGAATGTATAATGCAAATTTTTGTTAATATGTCAAGGACATAGATTTAAATTCGTTTTATAATTTTCAATGAGGATTTAATATGTTTGTAGTTGAAGATTTAAGTACAACTTTTTAAATCATGTGCAATACGCCATAGTGATTACGAACTAAACCTCTAAAGTTTAAATGAATAAATTTTAGCTGTTTTATTTACATACAGTTATCCGTTCATAGGATTGCACTATTTTAACATTCATTATATATGCTTGCATCATATTATACAAATTACAAATTATAATATTAACATGAAATAAATATCTTTTCCAATACAGGGTCTACTTATTCTATAAATCATAAGAATCAAAAATACATTTTTATTAACTCGTTTATTGATCACTTGAACTCCGTTTTATACTAATCATAAATATAACAATGTAGTTGTTAATAACTGTTTACATAGAAGTGGTTTTAACCAAAAAAAAAAATTCATTTCAATGCATTGAGTCAAAAAGATCGAGTTAGAGTGAGGTTATCAGCGCGCTAAGTTTTGAAGATCGTTGGTTAGAATCCCTCCCACCAGGGTGGAATAAAATTTATTTCGTGGCAGACCAACGAAATAAATCTCGACCTTCCTACCATGGCTAGAATAGGTTGGTAACCTTGGTGGTAAAATAACCCGTCCTTCCTGCCCTAGTTGGAGTACTTCAGGAGGCCGTTAAGCACCAAATAATTGGGATACTTCTGAATCTAAAATTTATTTGTTTTATAAAATTCTATTTACTTTGACATCCAGAGCTACTTAATCTTAAGAAATAACATAAGATTATGCTGTAATAGTTGTAAGTTCAGAATTGTGTTGAATTAATGATAAAAATTTTCTAGCGAGTAAAGCCATCATATTCGAATATATTTCATTAATATTAGTCACATTAATCATAAATGATTTTAATAGATGTTTAAGCTTTTATGACATCCTGAAAACAAACAATTTCTCCGAGTCACATTCAGCGTGGATCGGTACTAAAATTATCATATTTGCGGTCTTAAAAAAAAAAAAATCTTATACAAAAATGGTTTTCTACCTTCTTGTGTAGATATTTACCAGGGCCAACAAACAGTTGAGAATGCATGTAAGTAACTCTGAAAGTTTGTAACCCATATTTTTTAAGTACTTTTATAGTATTGTTACATCTGATTTTAAATTATTTGTATGCTATTAATGTATTAATTATAGGAGATAAAAGTTATTTTTTACTAAATTTTTTTTATTTATTTATTTTATTTTTTTTTTGTCCCACGACTCATATTTAAGTCCTATACTACCTAGGGTGGGAAGGTCAAGATTTATTTGTGGGTTCACCACGAAATAAATTTTTACCCGCGCAGGTGGGATTCGAACATCTTAAATCCTACCTTATAAAAATCAGAAAGTTTTAAATATTATTTAAGGCTATTAATAACCAAATTGTGATGACAATTTCTTATACTTGATTTAAGGTTATACTTAAACACTTACAGCGAAATCCTTCGTACAACGTGAAAATGTGCACGTATTCTTCTTATTATATATCCATAATACTAAATAATTTCTGTAGTATGAAAAACAATCTCTATTACTAGACATGCCATTTTGTGCAGACGGATTTGGTTCACACTTTTAACAGGTTGTACTTAATACATGATAAATGCTTATAGTTAATTATTTAAATTAGTTACTTACTGTTAAGCTAAATTTAAGTGATGGGATACGTGTTAAATTAGTTAAATTTTTTTAATATTATTATTTAGAAACATTTTTCTACTCAACACTTATTTCGGCTAAAAATTACACCCCCCCCCCCCCCACAAAAAAAAGGATAAAATAGATCATTTTTGAAAGTTTCGGTCGGTCATCAATACCTATACCTGATATACTATTAATTTGAAGTGTATTTAAATTTAATATTGTTCTTTAACCAATATGACTATATTTTAACTGGTCTGTTATGACGATAATTAAAAAAATAAAATATAAAGATGTATAAAAAATAAATTTCTTAACGACTAATTAATTAAAATAAAATAATAATTTTAAAATAACTACAAATTTAAAAAATAAATCTATGGCCGTGAAAAACTAATTAATATACCATATGTTATTTAATTAAAAAATATAATTAAAATACCAAATAATTAATATTTTGTTATTGCGGAAAAATAAATGAAATACCATTCTTATAATTGGTATTTATAAACATGTATTCCTATATTAACATTAATTTTATTTTACATATATTATTATTTCCGTATTATTTTAAATTTTATTTAACATCTTTAGATTTCATTGAGCACAAGTATGCACTGCAACACATATTTCGTTTTGCTATGTTAAAAATATTTTTAGGTATGAATCATTCGAAATCCGTCTAGCAACCCTCTCTGTGAGGAATGACGCAATGATTATTAAATATATCAGTATTTCGTAATAACGGTTAAAATTTATTCTATTTTTAAAAAAATGTATTTTCCCCGATAAAAATAAAATATTAAGTTTTCCTTACTCTTCAATATTGACTTTATTAAATTCCTTTTACATAATTATTTCAATATCACGGTTTGCCATCCTAAAAATATTTTTAGATGTGACTCATTTGAAATTCGATGAATAAACGTTACCTGTGCTGACAAAGAATGATTAGATATTTTATGTTAAATATTTCATTTTATTACAACGGTGAAGGTTGATTACTCAATAAAAAATAGGTTTACACACACACACACACACACACAAAAATAAATAAATAAATAAACCTAAATTATTTTTATATTAATTAAATTAGTAATGACAGTACAATTACTGTTGGATGAGAGTACCTAATATTGATTAATTTAAGAAGTATAGGAAAGGTGACCAAATTTTCCGGAATATCAAAATACGGAATAAGTTGATAAATCTAAAATCGCAACTTTTTTGGGCATCACGTTTTTACTTTCAACTGTTATAGTGAATCCAGCTTTTAAAAAAATAAAATTTTTGTTGACATAAATGTCATTAAAATAGTGGGCTAATTAATTGCTTCGAAGAAAATTGAATTTTTTGAAGCCATTCAAGGAAAAAATAAGAAAAATAATATTCTTAATAATAAATAATTCTTAATAAAATAAGGAAACAAAAATTTAACAAATCATTTTAGAAATATAGGAAAAATCAAATTTTATCTTATCAGAAATAAATAGGCCTCAGAGCTAACAACTTAATCACTGTGACCTTCGAAAATATAATTTTCGCATAGTAATTCTTTCTATTCTTTAATTTCATGCTTGGTAGTCTTCTTTTCGATATTCACGATACAAATTCATTATTTTTCATTTTTTTTTCTATAGTTATACCTGGTAGTCCTTTATATCATACCATCAGTGCCGAAAAATATATATAAAAAAGTAACAAAAAAAATACAAAGGAATTTGATAGAAATGTTGATAGATTTGGGACAGAAAAACTGAGAAAAATATAATAAAATAAAAAGTGGTATCAAGGACAGTACATTGCGCAATCGACAATGAAAAAAACGCTATCGAAAGAGAATTCGACTCACGTCTGACGTGTTTAAACCAAACTGGTACAGGTTCCAACAAGTAGGCTGGTTTAGGTTTACACAGTTGTATGCAATTGATTCTACTGAAATTCCTTTTAGATATTAGATTTTTTTTATTTTATATTAATTGTTTTACGTACACATGCTATTCAAGAGAATTAATTACATACCTTAATGAAAATAGTATATTATATGGGTTATCAAAATTTCAATTATACTGAAATGAGAAATATAATTAGTGTCTAAATAAAATATAATAAATAAATAAAATGTAACATGTAAGTTGCAAGTTGAATGTGTGTCAAATTTTATTGAAATGCAAGATACTCAAACCTCTATCTTATCATATATCACTTTTTTTTCGTAAAATTGAGGAAAAAATTATGCTAATATGTTTCAACATACAGTCATAGATAAGAGCATGATCGATATTCAGCAAGTACAAATTAAAAAAATTAGTAATCGAAGTTCTTTCCTTCTTTCCTTCCTTTTATATATTAAAAGAAAATTTTTTGGTTTTTTGGTAGAACTCTGATTCAACCACTTTTCAGTCTTATGAGAGTATTTCCCGCCATGTCAGTCGATGGCTTTGTCTTGTATGATTATGTAATTAAATCCTGGCAGTTTGGCATGGAATCGTCTATAAACTGTATTTTATTATTACACTTTCGTTTAATAAGGATGTATACTTTATATGAGGGTATGTTTTATTTAATTTTTATTTTATTATTGAATATTAAAATCCACTAGTTAAGTAATACAAAGTCAATAAATGAAAAAAATAAAATAAATAAATGCTAATCTGAGTGAAGCATTTGGTTTGAAGAGTGTGATTCTTCGTAGTATATCGATTCAAATATTTGGATTATTTGTAAAGTGTGTATTTTTTGCTGTCATATCGTAAGTCCATGGCGGTTTATATATCCATATTTTAATAAATTATCAACTTTGATATGAATATATCTTTGGGCTGGGGGTTTTTACATTATTGGTGTAACTTTTTTTCCACACTCAAAATTGTAACATTGTAATACGCTCTAGATCTGTCGATGTTAAACAGATTATGAAATTTGACGGCAGTTTCCGATTAGAAATTTTATAGAAAATATGTTTTTTTACTTGACATTTGTCACTAAAACCTACCGTTAAGGAGCTATATTGGTTTGAATGAAAAAAAAAAATCACGTTTGAAACACCTACATCCTCTCAATTTTGTTCATTTCGAATAATGATTAATTGTAAATTTACTATAATTCTTAATTGATGAAATTTGATTCTTTTAATTTTGAAATGTTAATTGGGAAAAACTGTAGATTATAGATAGGAATATCTATGATCTATTGCTTTTCCCAGGCAAGAAGAAATAGAGTATTTTTTTTTTTTTTTTTGGATGTTAGTCATGAAATATTATCTACAAAGAAACGTACTGCTAAAAACTATTCTATTATTTATAACTATAATGCTTTTTCCTAACATTTTTTTATATATGTAAATCTTTATTCTACTCAATAACAATCCATAATATATAAAATAATTGATTTTTTTTTTTTTTTTTTTTTTTTTTTTTTTTTTTTTTTTTTTTTTTTTTTTTTTTTTTTTTTTTTTTTTTTTTTTTTTTTTTTTTTTTTACAACTGTACAAATGTATACATCAAGTAAATGTGTTATTAACGATTATATACCAAAAATTGAAAAGAACTGCTCACCAGTAGCACTTCAATAAAAATTCTACACTAGAAGATCTCTAGGCCATCTTCTTTTCAGACGCCTCGGAGGATTATTGGGAATGGAGTGGGAAGCATGTTGAGAAACTAGTGGATATAAGTGGTTATGGAGTTTACTATAAAGGATAGGTATCTGGTTTGGGCCAAATCAGCAACATATAGAACATTAAGATCTTTAGGGATAAGTTTATTGGTGACAAAGTAAGGAGGATTGAGGATTTTTCGAAGGATTTTGGATTGTAAGGAATGGATACGAGATGAACTGGATGGTTTAGTAGAACCCCAAATAAAATAAATTTAAATATTAAACAATTTGAACACGAATTGGGTTTTACGGAACTAATACATTTTCTATTTATAAATTACAATATTTCATCATAGGTAATAAGACTAAAAATTTTATGTTTTTTAGTTTCTTATTTAAAAAAAATTAAAATTGTAAAATTATATCATACGAAATTAATATAATTTTAATTCAAATTTATCATAATTGGTATATTTGTAGTTTCATAAACTGTCTTAAATTCTACATTTTTGTTAAGAGGAAAAATTAATCTAGTTTTTCATACTGAGTTATGGGTTTCGTTCTCTGACTAACGATATTTTTAAAACTATATTCGTGCCGACTCTGCAAATAAAGAAACGTAAACTTGTAAATGTTGTTTCTTTTTCATCATAAATAGGATTATTACATCTGCCTAAAGCATTTGTGGTTACTCTAATGTCCATGGCTACTTACCCCCGCAGCTGCTCTTAGTCAACTCTGCAGCTGTTTAATTATGTATTAATTATAGTCGTATGACTATATATAATTATATGTAATATTAATTATATTTATATATTATAATGCTCATCTGAATTTGATATTTCAAAACCGTTGGAAATCTAAATTCACTGTAAACGCTTTCACCGGTGTCAGTCAATGTATTAATTATTACAATTTTCAAGATACTTTTGGAAGTAGTAATTCAGTTTTCTAATTTTATAATTTTGCAACAAATAAAATTTTTTTTTCTCTATTCTCAAATGTTAAACAATACTAGGATAAAAATTTTGGCCATTCTGTAATCTAATTTATTATTCAGCTTAAATTATATATTTGATGTTCCTTTCTTAGTAAACTCCATAACCATAAAAATCCACCAGCCTCTCAGCTTGCTTCCCATTCTATTTCCGATAACCCTCCGAGGCGTCTGAAAAGCAGATGGCATTGAGACCTTCTAGTGTAGAATTTCTATTGAAGTGCTACTGATGAGTAGTTCTTTTCAAGTTTTGACATGCTATTGTAAACCAATTTACTAAATGTATATATTTTTGTAAATGGATAAAAAAAAAATATTTGATGTAAAGTTTTATTAACAAAACATGATAATTTAATATCTAATTTTAAGTATTAAAGTGTTGTTGGTTCTTTTATATTTAAAAAAATAAAATAAAAAATTTTTAGCCTCCGTTTTTACTAGTTTAACTTCAATTATTATAGTTTAATTTCAATTAAAAACTTAATTTCTCCATGACTAAGAAAACAAATAGATCGTGACATTATATATTTAAAAGGGCCAAATTAAATTAATCCTTAAATTAAAATAATAATCGATAATAATTGGAAATAAACTAAGTTCGGAGAAAATATGGGTTTCAAACGTGGCTTTTTTCATTCTAAGGAATATAGCTCGTAAACAGAAGGTCCTAGCGAGAAATGCTGTATAACTGAAAATATTCTCCATAAATTACTGTTCATAAAGCTGTATGCTATGTTTTGATCCGAACAACACCACCTGAACTACATCCTGCCAAAATGTTACATTTTTGAGGGTGATAAAAAACGTTGCACCTAGGAAGTATAAACCCCAAGCCGAAAGACTTCCATGTAAACATAAAAGTAATATTTTCGTTGACTATGACTACTTTACTGACCTCTAGCAAAAATTTAATATTTTTTTAATATCTTGTAGGTTATTTTGTTCTCTCCATGCCAGGGTTTAGTGAAGATGGTGCATTCTTTATAATATATTTTAATTTTTCCATCTTTCCATCCCCAGGGACATCAAAGCTAAGGCTGAAACGTCAGCAAATTAAAAATAATATTTTGTTAATTTTAACAATGCTTATTTTTGAATCACTTTGACTGATCCCTCAATAATGTTTAAGATATTTTAATGAATATTCATTCATTCAAACACACCTCTTCTATTTTTATGTTTAATGTAAGGTTTAGTAATAATTTATGGTTGATCCTTCACTGAAATATTGTTCTGAAAACCGCAAAAAAATATATATTATATGCTTTTTGTGTTGATAATTACTCCAATAAATAAACTTTGGGAATAAAAAAAAAAAAAAAAATTAGATCTGTAATATTATTCGCTTAAGCAACCGCATGCCATAAGTCATTTTTCATAGTTTTAAAGAAGACACGTCAAACTTATTTATTATTATTACCATCCAAATACGAAATTGGGTTTATTGCTTAAATTTATACGAGAAAAAAAAAGTTACAAGTGCCTCTACTTGACTGCCAAGCTCCCTGGGCCCGAGTTCGAGTCCGACTGAAGGCAGAGAATTTATTTTCTGTTATTTCGATTGTCGGTACCCTTAATTGTGAAAAAACCTGGCGGTTGAGCGTGATTTAAATCTCCTCCTTTCACAACCGTTGGCCTATTAACAGTACACCTTTACCTAAGTACTGAAGCCAAGCCATACTTGGGTTGTTTGTGCTACAGGTTAAGGTTCTAACGAATGGTTGCCTCTATTTCGCCGGTGGATCACATGGCAGCTCAGCTATATAACAGCATGTAGAAAAGGGATTCTATCTGTGATATACGGACAAAACTGGCTAATCCGGCTTCGGGAATGGATTCACCGCTAAATTTTAAGTATAAGCATACGGTCTAACTATTTTTGTCCAAACAGTGGCTTATGGCAACAACAGAAATCTCTGTAGCTCGGCTGAGGCTAAAGAACAGCTGGATGAGAGGTCTCTTTGTGTAAAATTATCTGAAGTTCTGGGGTGAGCATCACTGTGTGCTGTTTCCCTCAATCCAACCAATGCCATGATTATTGTATAATTATATTACATTCGTTTATTGTTATATTATATTAAAGGTGAAAATAAAAGTTTTATAGTAAACAAAAATGACCTATAGCATCTGGTTGCTTAATCAAACTCTTTTGCGATTACTTAAATTTGAATCAGTGAGTCATTTGTATCGAGTTAATTTTTCTAATCTGATGACTTAAAAGAAAGATTTTGTTATCTAGTCATAGGAGATATTTCTTCTGACTCTTTTATATTTAAACCAGAAATGAGCTTTTGGCCGCAATAAATTAGTTTACCTTAAAAGTAATTTTCCTTATCGTAACTTATATCATAAAAATAAAAATGATTTTATTTAGAGTAATATCCTTATTTAATATATGCGAAGGCCATGATTTATAACCAACTTTACCATAATTTTGTTCCTTTAAATTTGAAAATTACTAGACGGGATATTGGAAAACTTAATTATTACTCCTGATAAAGGAGCACCTACATAAAGTTGTATTAATGACGGGCGGAAAAGTTGGACGTAGCAGTAATGACTCAGCGGCGGAATGATGAAATGATTTTGTGCTCCATTTAAGGACAATTTGTTTATATTTGCTCTCTCCAACACGACAACCAATAAAATTGTTTAATTGTCGAGTTGGTTTAGTGCTCTAGGGTTTAATTAAATTTTATATGAAGACATTAAACTTGGGTTGTGATTGGAAATTTCTATTTAGGGCGTTTCTTGGGCATGCTATTAAATTTGAGAGGCTGGTGTCTTTTTAAATTTTTATATGCCCTCTTAGAGGATAATTTTCCACTGTTTAGGTCTATATTATTTATTATTAGGAAATAAAATTACTAATTATAATGATTAACAATTTATACTACAAAATTTTACAGGTAAAAAAATGTAATTTTGATATCGACAAAATTTGGTTTCTACATGTTTCTTGAGATGAGGAATCTGAAAATGATATCAGTTTTTAGTTTAAAAATTTTATTTATGAGTGTAAGTTCTTTATTTATGAGAGGGGGCGAGGCCGCGACGGAGTATGCTAGTATACAATATTTGAATATGAATAAAATAAATTTTAACAATTTAACAAAAATTTGATTTGTGTGCAAGACATAAACATACTGTTTAACTATTTCGTGAGTTCTATCCAAAATTTGACCAACTTACGACAGAGTTTTCACAAGATATTGAAACTTCCACGTTAGCGTTTCCCCCTAAGACTGAGGGCGTTGCATCAGCTCTCAGAGGACCTGATCTGATGTAAGGTCGGCCCGGCTATTCAAAGCGAAACTGTCTTCTTTGACGTCACCGGCCTATGGATTAGTAATGAACAACAGATATTGCCGTTGTCGAACGTTTTATATTAATTTCCTCTATCGCTTTACAAGGTTAGGCTCTATAAATTCTGTATTGTTTTCTCTTTATCGGCAAGTCAGTCAAATACGTACGCTCTTAAGAGAAGGTAAAAAAAAATAAAGAAAAAAATCCTTGCAAATATATTTACAATCAGATATGAACCTTTTTAAATTGTAAATTATGTAAAAACTAATTTTATAACGACAGAAAAAATCTAAACTATTATATAAAAGGACAAGCCATTTTTCGTTTGTGATCACTAACCACGAAAACTACTGAACTAATTTGTGCCAAATTTTAACCACATCATCTTCATAGTTCCAGGAAGGTTTAGTTTAGGTAGGTTTAGATAAATATATGGTGCTTAGTGATGTTTGACAATTGACCGACTGGTGGCGAGCACCATTTGTGAGAGGCCACGAAGGTACGGTGTTATATAGAGCTAGAAATTTATGAAACAAATTACTTATTTTTAAATCAATTGTTATTAGAAAAGTTGTCATTAAAAATTGTTATAAATCTGCAGAACATGTGGATCTCAATGCAGTTTAAAAATCGACTGATATGTGGCCATTCTGTAACAGAGTTTCCAATGGTAAAACTATTAAACTCAACTGAACCAAATTTTAACAAGAACCTCTTCATAGTTCTAGGAAGTTTTATAAGAATAAATTTTAATATAATAATGAATAAAACGTATAGTCTTGAGTGCTAGAAACGAGGTGTGCCAGTCATATACTTTTATGGTTAGAAATTAAAATCCAACTAGATGGATAGATAAAAGTATTTCTGCCGAAGTGGATGTCCAATTAAACTTAACACCTAATCAATGCGATTTTAACCATGTTAAAATTACGGCCATGAAAATATCATTGAAGAAATAATGCTAAATTCCATACTTCAATTTAAGATTTTTATCAAACAAACAAATGAAATTTAATTATTAATTAAAATAATTTCTTTATTTATGAGAGAGGGCGAAGCCGCGACGGGGAATGCTAGTCAAATATATAAGTTTTAAATACTTCATACCTTTTAAAATATAATGATAAATACCCTTCCTTCACTTGGCAATAGAAATTAAAATTAAAAAAAATCTCCTTAAAGCAAATACTGCCCCTAAATTTATAAAATTTAGGTACCATTCATTGAGGTGAGGGGAAATCCTGAAGGTTGGTCATGGGTTCTAACCACTCGATATCTTTATATAACACTCTGATATGATAACAGTGGTGTAATTGAGTGATTAGTTTAATTCAGATTGAATATTATCGGATACTTTTCTTCATATATGTGGAACAAATGCCAACATTGTATCAATAATTATTTATAGATATTTGATTACGTTCTGATAGGCGAAAAATTCCATCCGATTTCTTTTTTCAATTTTCGCGGTATAAATTTTCATTCTTTTTTTAGGTTTTTATGTCATCATATACTTCAACCAAAGCTTTTTAAACTTAGAATTATTTATTTAAAAAAAAATTGTCTTTATTAATCTGTATTCACTACTGTCAAGCATATAAAATGGCAACCAGCGAATGTGATGGAAATAAAAAAAATAAATAGGTTCTAGCATGAGAGTCGAGAATGATTAGGAAAATATCCCAGCGGCATCTCCACCTCACTTGTTAATCATATTTTATTATAATGTATGAGATCTCTCATCCATCGCGTCAATAAATCTCTAACTCTTAAAAAATATAGCTGAATCCTGACTTTTTTCATTCAAACCAATAAATTTTCTGAACTTCGGATCGTAGCGACAAATTTTATAAAATAAAAATATTCTACATTATATTTTTGATCAGGAAACAGTCGACTATTTCTGCAACTCCAGCAGAGCTAGAGAGTGTCAAATATGCCCCAGCACTCATAAAATGTAGGCAAAACGTGACTTTTTTCATTCAAACCAAAATAGCTCCTAAACGGTAGCCTCTAGTGACAAATTAGCACAGTCCATAAACACATTGTACACACATAGCCTCGTTAAGAATAGTTAGAAGGTAAACATACTAAAAGTCCCCGCCCCTGGGGGGTGAGCTAATGGTGGGGGGGAGGGAGAAGTTAATTTTTTTTGGTTTTTCAATTATATCTCGAAAACAGTTGACTCTAGAAAAGTATGTTTCTAATTAACATAAAAGCTAATTAAATTTCCTATAAAATTAATTCTATATACATTTCTCGTAATTCTAACTGTTTACAAGATATTCGTTATTGAAAGTCTGTGATTTTCGGGAATGTTACCTCACTTTTTGTCAAACTTTTCCTTCTTGTACCTTCCACAATCGTTTCTCAGAAAAAAACCTCAGAATCAAAATTGTAGAGCAATAAATATAAATTAATTTCATATATACGTTTCTGGTATTTGAATCAAATGTTTTACAAAAATTGAGGTAATCATTTGTTTTTTCCCGAAAATCAACGATCTTCAATAACGAATATCTCGAAAACGGTTAGACTAACGACAAATTTAAATATAATCAATTTTATAGGAAATTTAATTAGCTTTTATGTTTAATTGAAACATATTTTTCTAGAGTCAACCGTTTTCGAGATACAGTCGAAAAACCAATAAAATTGAACTTATCCCCTCATCCCCACCGTTAGCTCACTCCCCAGGGGTGGGGACTTTCAGTATGTTTACCTTCCAACTATCCCTAACGAAGCTATGAAGTCAAAAATTATCGCATATTTCATGCACTCCGCACCCCTCATTTCAGCACTCATTGACTGGACTAAAATGTAATGTAACAAGAAATATTCTTAATTAAACTTCTAATACGGAAACTGTCGACAAATTTTCGATCAACACCAAATGGGCTAGGGCCTGTCATGTTACAGTTTTGTGAGTAAAAAAAAACCTTAAACAAAAAACTATATACCCCCAGCCAAAAGGCATAATGATGTCAGAAATAAAGTTAGGAAATTTTTAATAATTCTGATTTATTTAAAATATGTCGTTGTACGGGGCATCCTCTTTAGGATTTATTCAAAATCACGTAAAACCTAAGCATACCCCATCGAACGCAAGATGTAATGAACGCATATTTCATAGTAAAATTTAAAACACTGTTTGCTTTTATTTATTTAATATTTTTAATAATCCTAATACGTTTCACGTACCCTGGTTAAAATATATAGGGACGTAAGCAGCTAAAAATGAATAAGAATTAGGACGAGAAAATAAAGAAAACCAAATGAGTGGCATTATTTGACTCTCTGTATATATTTACATTCAATTACCTTGTTTGGTTAACTAATATCAATATGTTTAAATCTTTTTGTAGTAATAATTTTAAAGTTTATACAGAATTTAATGTTATCATTATCACTGATTTCGGTACACAATTATTTTTCATTATTATAACCTAACCTTGAATTGAATACTTAAAAGTATTTTTCTTTCGCATTAATTTCTTTATTTTTTTTTTTTTTAAGTATTAAACTTGAAGTTTGTTTATTTAAAACATATTGCAGTGTATGAATTTTCCTTCTTTCACGCAATTGAAGTAGCTACTCCAATTTTCTTATTTATCTGAAAAATACTGCCAAGACTTTTAATTAATAATTGTTTTATTAAATATTGTTTAAATGAGGTCATTGTTACAGTTTCAATTTCTTTCAACTTCCTCATGCTTTCATTTATCCTGAAATGAAAAAAAAAAAATCTAGAACATAATTAATTAAAATATAAGCTTACTTCTTTGGCTATAAACATGATATCCTAGTATCTTGTTACCTTCAAATTAACTACGGTAATCTAGTGTCGAGACTGCTTATTGATACTGAGGATTTAGTAAAGGAATTGATTCATTGGTTATTAAATATATAAGTTTTGAATTAGTATACGAAACATCATTATTTTAATGTTCCGTCCCGAATTTTTCCATACTTACCTATAGCAGTTATGTCATTTATATAAACTTAGCCATGTTTAGAATATAAACTTTTTATATGCTAAGACGATCTTAAGAAATTATTTATCAAGAGTTTTAGATAATAAATCATTCATAAATAATTTAGTTTTTAATCCAGGAGAAAAAAAGGATTTGCTTTAAAAAAAAATTGAGGAATTTCCTCTCAGATTTATAAAATGAGTATATAGCCCTTGAAATATTATGTAATGGTATATGCTCAATTAGTTTATCTGTGGCTTAGCGTGGATTTTGAGACTAGAAGACTAAAAAATAAATCGTTTCTCTGAAATATGATTTTTGGGAAACGTTTTCCTTTAGCTATAGGTAGTAGGTACTGAAAACATTCTTGATATGTTTCTGTATTTTCACCGGCAGAATTAGGACTATCTGACACAATACGGTAATTTGTTAATATTTCAATGCAGTAGCATTTATAAATAAATAATTTTCAACTTTTATTAGAATATGAAAACGGTAACAAGAAAAATACGTAATTTCACATTGCGATGACTTGAGACTGGTCGACGCCCTCTGAAAATGATGGTCATGAAAAAAAGTAATTAACTTTTGGACAAGACTTTCAACGCTGCCAGAGAACAGGTATCCACGAATGTGCTTCAATAGACTAAGAAGAATGCAAGAAGTTGACATCGATTTTAACTGGGTCTTACAAGATCATCATATAGCCACATCAACTAACACCCTCAATGAACTTAACGATATCTACAGATCGGAACTGCAATACCACAATAAGAATATCATAGAAAAAATAGAAATAGAAAATCATTTCCTGTCTCTTGACATTAATAGAGCTCTAAATTCAAATACTAACCCCGTCTACAGAACTATCAGCCGTCTGGATTTTTCTCCAGAAGAGTATCTAACTTTTAACACCTGCATCCACGAAACACGAGTTGTCAGCCGTTTAAGAACTTTAAACCCACACGCTGTAAATATATATTTAAAAAATACATCCTACACTATTCAAGATGAAGAAATCTGCAGTGCCTGTAAGCAACATATATCTAATAGCCTACGCCATCTTCTTCTCCTATGCCCGTCATCCACTGTATGTAGAGAGAGATATCTGCAGCAATATATAACTGATTCACCTCCTTATGCAAATATAGAGAACATTCTCAATATAGACAGTATTGAAAAAGAAAATTATATTTACTTATTTTTATTATCAGTTGCTAAGATATACACTGTTCCCGAAATTACTAAGTAACTAGTTACTTACTCTTATGTTATTATATGAGTATTATTTGCTTTATGGATATTATATATCAGTATTTCTATTTATTTAATCTTTGTTCATGTATATAAGTATATTAATTATTAATTTTTAATTACTTAAAATTATGCATTTATACCAGCAATTATACAATAATGTGTAGTATGTATATAGTAGGAGTAATATTTTATTTTGTTCACAATGCAAACTTTACTAAGATGTGTGGTCAGCTACTCATAACAAGTACATATGTACTAAATTGTTTATATTTTGAAATATTTGTACAAGATCTTTTTCTTTAACAAATAAAGTGATTATTATTAGTATACATTGCGACGACTATTCATTTCAATATATTCTTCAAGTAGACAATTTTCGAGAAAAACAAATTAATTTCTTCCTGACTCGGAAAAACAATAGAACATGGATACGTCTATCTATAATGAACTGCTTCTGATAAGAAAACTGTCGTCATATTTTCGATCCAAGCGACACCAACAGAGGTAGAGCGTATCGAAATGTTACATTTTTGAATGTGGAAAAACGTTACACAGAAAACTGCAGACATCCTCTAAAAGATTTCCATGTCAATAATGAAGAACAACTTTCAGTGGGCACAAAGGCACAACTAGCACTCGTATTAGCAGGAATTTTTACCTTAACTATATGTTTTATTTATTTTACACGATCTCACTGAATTAGTTTTTATCTTGATTTTCAGAGAAAAAAACTAGTTTAAAAAAAAAAAAAAAAAAAAAAAAAAAAAAAACTATTTCAACCAATATTATAATCCGCAACAGTTAAGAGCAAAGTAATAACGCTATAAGTAAACATTCATGCCTTATTTAAAAGAAAACCAAAGAAAGGGTGAAATAGAATAAAATTATTATATAAAAGATAAATAAATACAGAGATAAATAATATATATAAAATTAAAGTAATCATTAAAAAAAACAAAAAAACTTGTTTACAATCGTTCTATCATCACATCTTCCTCCACCACTATGCAAAGGATTAAACAGGCTGTAGTACAAGGACATGTAGTAAATTTCTGAAAATTATCGAAAGTTTAAAATCACTTCTTTCAAAAATTGAAGTGTTTGATCTGAATACTTTTTCATCGAGGTTACAGATAAGTATTTCGGACATCGAGAATGAAAGGGGCTCAACTCGAAAAGTGCCAATTTTGAGTAATTAGTATTTTACGATTCACGAGAACGGTTTTTATATTTGTGTGACCGTTTGCTGCAAGTAATGTAAAAAGGCACAACTCAAAAAATAAAATTATAATTCTGTTTCTTGTCGTTGAAAAAATTTGGAGAGAGTCGGATAATATTAAACTAGAGTTATTAAGATACAAAAGAAAAAAAAATCGTTAGAAAACTCTTAAAGACTAAATACTGGGTTCAAAAAAGTATAATAAAACTTTAAACGGTATTTCTTGAAAAGCACCAATTCTGGAGCTGTTCCTTTTCCATTATGGATGTGCGATATACCGCAATCTTTCCCGTTTCCATAATTTCCCAGCCAAGTTAGTTGGTCATAGTTTTTTAAACGTTTATTGCTCAGGAGGGACTAAATATTGTAGTAGAGAACAGGAAGCTCGGGCTTCTCAGCTATCAGATTACTTTCCATTTACGTCTATTATATTTCACGATATGGTGTTACATTTTCCCGTTAAATAAAAGTCCTAGCGCTTAGATTAGTGAGGGATTAGACTGTATTTAGTGATAAAGGGTAATTTAGTGTGGGGCGGCAGCACGCGAGGGAAACATACATAATCCACACACCACGAACTCTGGGTATCTCGCATGCTTAGTTTGAATAAAATCCGTCCGATGCGATTTTCCATATTAAATATAACATTATAATGGCCCCTTGGCGTTGTACAGCCCTTGGTGGAGAATATATTCCCTGGAGGCGGGAGTAGGGTGCAGGCTCCCGCTGCCTAACGGTGTCTTGTCGTTTAGAGCGATTTCTCGGTTCCACTTGGGGGCCCTAGGTCCCTTCCTACAGCCGAATTTCACTTTTAGCTCAAAATGAGAAAATATTATGAGAGTTCTATGAACGGAAGAAGGAGGTCATTGGAACAGTTTTAAAGAGCCATTTGAAAATAGCAATTTAGTTGTAACAGCGGTATAGTTATTCGCCTTTATAGCATGCCGAAGATATTAGCTGGTATTGACCTGCTAAAAATAATACTAGTGGTAAAGTGTATTAAAAAAAAAAGAAGAAGAGATGAATTGGATGCAGTTTCTCCTTATTCTAGTGCCCCCCAAAAAGTATAATTTTAATAATTCTACTTACTACTACTTAAGAAAATTATTGTTGTTAATAGTATGCTACGTTGGACTATAGCTGGAGGTATATTTACTGTACTATATCAACATAAGTACAGTCCCTAGTTGCATTATATCTGTCGGATTTATTTTATCATACCATGCAACCAATTCTATTATATGAGTCATAGTACAAAAACGTGAAATTTGAGGTAGACAAAGTATTTATATACTTCTCATAATCCGTTGAAAAAAACCATTCAAGCCCTTTGATGTATTTCTGATAAAATGGAACCGTTAGCAGCGGATCAGTAACTTTATTATTCGAATATAAAATATAAATAGAAAATGTAAAAGCAAGAGACTGACTTTATTGGTGTTTGGGACTGGTGTCCGAGGGAAGGACTGATTTCATTGGTGTGAGGGGCTGAGGCGAAGACAGAGTTTTGCAGTTTTAATTACATAGAACATAATATATACTGTTACGGGGTGTGGCTAATCAAACTACACTTAAATATTAAACACTGGTTTATTTACAAACTTATAAATACAACTAAACTCTTAATCTAGTGTAAACTACCAATAACAATTATCACTTAGGTCTGATCAATGTCTAACTACACTAATTTCTATTCTATACAATAAGGTGATACGTATCCTAAATAACCTAATGGTAGGTTTTACAATTACATATAAGATTCTCTAAATCTATAAATAAAACTGACACACATAGAGAATGTCACTACTTTCACTGATACAGACTTATCACTGACACTGAGTCACTGCTATTGGATATCACTGCCACAGGATAGTCACTGACTTCTGACTGACACTTGACCTACCGATCACTCACTGATCACTGACACATGAATACTACCGATTGCTCACTAGGCTGGGTGCTGGCCAATTTAAACCCTCATGGAACATTCCAGACCGAGGCTGGTAAGGCTCGTCCCTTCTCGACTTCTGCTTTTGTTGAGGGGTCTAGTCTCTTCTGGCTTTACCTGGCCAAGGGCCTGGGCGCCCTTTAGTTGCCTGGGCGGTTCTCGATCCTAGTTACTACCTCGGGCCGTAACAATAGATTATGCTAAGGTAAATAGAATTTAAATAAATTGCATGTGGCTAAGGGTGCAGGACTGATGAAATAAGATAGTAGAACACCAAGGTCTGATGACTTATAAAGGTACCCACCCTTTCCTGAAAAGATCTCGCGTCTTTGACACCACGTGGGACAATGGATGTGTTTCAATGAATTAGGGAGGGGTGTCAAGATGTAGGGAACGGGTAACTTATCTTACGGTTTTCAGGTCTGATTCGGCTTAGTGGGAATAACCTCTACCAGATCTTCATCAGACAGCTTCTGCAGCCTCCTTCATGTCCTTTTCCAAAAAAGCACCTCTCCCGTTCAATTTTTCCTTTCTTTGTTAAAATATTTTCTTTGCCAGGTAATTCGGCGAGGGATCAAAGGCTCTTAATAGGGTCAAGGGTTACCATTAGCCTCCAAGCTGTCGCTCACTATTCCATTTTTATTACTCATCAAAGAGACATCATAGCCGCTTCTCTTTCATCTTACCGTCTATATTATTAACTATTAATAATAGTTAATCTACTATTTATTAGTCGTGTACCCATAATAGACTGCAAGTAGAACTCATTCTGAATATAAAAATGTATTAATGTATTTTTCATATTTAATTATATGTTTTATTTCATCATGATTATTTTTATTACTATCTTTTTAATATGTTTAAATATATTTTTTAATTATTGGGAACGGGTTTTTCGAACTCCAAAACATGTGGCAATCCTTTTTTCTAGCCTCCATGAGACCACCTTAACTTGGATCAGCTAACAGGTAGCTAATTTTTGTACATCCCCTTCTAGCCTAACCACGTTCATATTGGGTCAGATCATTTCTGAATATAGATGTTCTAAATGAGAATATTTTTGTGTTTATTTGAAAGTTGATATTGTTCTAGCTTCTTTCTTTATTTACCATTATATATTCTATTAGATGGAACTTTATAAAGAAATAAATTAAGTAAATGTGATAGATGATGCATATAATCTCATGTCAAAGATGTCCAAAGGCATCTATGCTAGAAAAGTTCTTAGAAGTTACCAAGGCCAATTTCTTTTCAGGTGCACTAAGTTATCGAGTTGAAATCAGTATCATTTGGAATATTAAATTCATTGTGGGAAATTATATTAATGACAAAAGAAGGAGTATTGAATTAGTTAAAAGATTTTAAATTTTAATATTGAATATAGGATGAATTTAATAGTTTAATCCAGCCCCAAATGTCAACTCACTTTATTCACGTAGGTTTAATTATGATCGTGTTAATGAGTTGTTTGTAGTTTGTAATGTTGAAAGCTTAGAGCGATTGTCTAGTAAACTAATTTTTTTGTCGTTTCAGTTTTGCTTTTGAATTAGAATTAAAATATTTATTGAGTTGTTATTTTTGAACATAAATCTAATGGATCAGTACAAGAAAGATGACTGAACAAACAAATCCATTTTTTTTTTCTATTCACACATCTCTTTTGCACATTGAAACGTATTTCTCCACCGATGTAGAAATCCACTGCGCAGAAAACTGATTGGCTGAAGAGGGCGGGTTGGGGCATTATATTCAGTAGGCTGTCACCTTTGCACGAGATGCCTGCCGCGGTGGCGTGACTAGGAATACATTCAAAGCCGACTAATGGAACCTGTATTACTGACAAATATTGTCTGAGCCTCCTCTTTTTTTAGCAACAGTAAACAAGAAATCCATGATTCATTTAGTTGGAGCATAGTTTATCATTAGTTTTTCCTTATCAGCTGAACACTATTTTTTAATATTTGTAATCTCCTCCAGCCCTTTGGATGGTGGTTCACGAATCTACAACTAGATATGATTTTTTATTATGTATTTTTAAACATTTATAATTGAATGGCTCAGCCGAAAAACGTTTGTTTATTTCGTTTAACGTCACTTTATGCTGCTATGGCTAATCGGACGATGCTACGGTGGGAGTCCTAAATTTTGCCTATCCAGGTATAATTTATTATTATTCCTGAGCCGAAAAACGTTTTAAGCGACAAAATTTCCGATGTGGCGATTTTAAAGGTTTTAAAATGTATAATAGTACGTCTTAGTATAATATAATACTCCATTATGTCATCATACATGTAAATATAACAAATTAATATGTGAATATAAAATCTAACCTACAAAACTAACAAAAACTTTTGATATTGATAAGGTATAGTTGACTGTTGAGCATTAAAAATTAAGTTTTTTAATTGCTGCGTAAGTAAAAACTTTTTATTATGATTTTCTTTCAATAATTACTCAAAATTTTATGTTTGTCGGTTAGAATGTATTCCGGTGGACCCATTCAATTAACAAAACTAATTATAAATTAATTTTTAATAAGCTTAATATGCAATATTAAAAAAAAAAAAGTATCAGCATGACGTATCTTATATTAAATTTAAATTTATTTTTAAATAATGTCACTAATAAATTTACTCAAAATGCTTCGCTGTTTTGGCCCGAGTCAGTCAGTATTTTTTTTGTTAAACTCCATACTATACTATCTCAAGCTTATTGGTTTCTTAACTTGTTTTCTATTTGATTCCTTATTATCGTCTAGGTCTATATAATATAGTCTAGTCACTTTTTTTTCAGAACTTTTATTGAGGCTTTACATATGGGTTGTTATACATAAGACATTATCATGTCATCGTATCTATAATTCTTCTCAGTTATTTGATGCGTCTATATTATGCAGCTTTAAATTATTTATGGTACTTATGAAATGTAGGCAAAAAATGGCTTTTTCATTCAAACCAATATAGCTACTAAACGATACGTCCTAGCGACGAATGTTATAGAACAAAAAATATTCTCGATTAAATTTCTGATCGGAAAACTGTCGTCAAACTTTTGATTCAAGCTACACCAACAGAGCTAGCGTGTTTCAAAAAAGCCCCAAAGTTTAAAAAATGGCAAAACTCGACTTTTTTGGTTCAAACCAATATAGCTCCGAAACTGTGGATCCTTGGGACAGAAGTTATTTTAAAAAACATTTTCCATTAAATTTCTGACGAGATAGTAGCCATTAAGTTTTCGATCCGAGCAACAAACAAGAGCAACAGAAGGCAGCTAGCCAGAGCGTGTCAAAATTTTCCATTGTTACATAAAAATAACAATAAATTTGTAATTCCGTCGTTATTTTATTGTTAATACATTTAACCTCATGAATTAACTAGGTCTTATAACTTGACGGAATAAACAATTTAAGCTGACAAAACCTTGGTAGCTCGAATAACTTAACTGATATGTGTTTGAGAAATTCATAGCTCTGTTAGTAACCTTTTTTTATTAACAGAAATATAAACAAGTGCTCTATTTTATTTTTGAAAATGAAAACGAGCAATCGAAATAATTAAATATATACTCATAACTAGTCGGATTTTTTGATGAAAATTATAAAACAAAAGCTTTGTGATTTTTAAGAAAAATATTTTTTCATGATTAATATTTTTTTAGGTCACAAATGAATTCTATGCTGTCGTTATGTCCGTTATTCAAAATTGTGTACCTTTCAGTAGGAACCTTTTTGATCAATTTCCAAAATTCTGAATTACTCTAAAAACACCATTTGGGTAAAAATAAATACTTTAACCCTTTTCAGGGCACAGTGTACTATAGTACAACATAATTCGATACATTGTTTGGAGGGGCCTTATAATTCAAAAACATTAAATGACTTTAAAAAATAAAACAATTTAAATGAATGACAGTAATTTTTTTTTTTTAATGATGGGTTATTTGTTGATTGAGATAGGTCTAAGATGTTGGTTGTTGATTGGGATATGCAGTCAAGAACAAAAAAGTTAAACTGAAATTTTAATTTTAACTGCTTTTTTCTTGACTGCATACCCCAACCAACAACCAACATCTTAATTTCTTTTTTATTGATTTATTCAATTTAGACCAATAAAAAAAACAAACAAAAAAACAAAAAAACAATGAACTTAAATAAGTATGCTTTACCTGAAAAGAGTTAAGGCCTTATCAAGGAGATTAACTTAAATCATCTTTCGTAACGTAGATTAAAAATAGATTGAGCTTTGGAGGCACAGATTACTCGTTTTCAAGGTTATAATCGACTTATACACGACAATCACGGGTACATAATAGTGGTATCAACGCGAGGAATGAAATATGCTCGTTAAGTTGTCGGGCTTAATAATTAGTAAATTCCAAAAAAGCAATCAAGGTTGGACTGGTTGGCATCCAAGGATTAGACCAAGGTGTTGATAGAAAGATTATCTACACCAATTTTTCATAACTCCAATCTCTGCTAAAGTTGAGCTTTGAGGGAACAGTAAGTTGTTTTCAAGGTTATTGGACTTAATGACTTCTCAAATTAATACCAAATTAATACTCTTTATTTCTTTCAAATTTGAAGTAATCCAATTTTCTACCGTTCATGTAGTCTCGGAATGTAGGTTTACATATTTATATTTTAAGGATTCTACTTTCTGTACTTCTTCGGTTCTAACTGATTTTTTTGCACCGTTGTTATCAGGATTTTGATAAAATTAGCTTTGAATGCCTCTGTTACAAAGACTGATGAAGATTCCTACGATCTCGGAGGCAGGTCGCAGAGGAAGTGACGCAACAAAGAGACGAGCTGGCTCATTTCAGAGCCACACCCACTCCGGATTTCATCTGCGGTTAATTGACAACTGTTATTTGATATATCCTCTTTGAATTAATATTTAGTAATGCTATTCAATTATTGCAATCGCTAATGAATAACATAGTTATGTAAATTGACTGTAGCTTCAAGTACAGATTAGTTTTGTTCAAGTTGAAGATTTTCCTCAACTATTACATTTTTTTTTTTTTTTTTTTTTTTTTTTTTTTTAATTTCTGATAAACTAATATAAAATATCAGTTCGATTACGGTTATTTCGCAGCGATACGAAGGTAGTAATTGATAAAAAAGTAGACAAAGTGTTGCTACAACTTTCAGAGAGATATGATACTCTAATTTTAAACACATTTTTTTTTTCGTATCTAGGTGTCTATTTTGGTTTATCCTTTTGTACCGTTTCGATTATATTTCTACGGAGGCATTTATGGTAATGAAAATATTCTAGAAGGTTACTCAATAGGTTACATCTATTCAAGATGCATTATACAAATATGTTTCGGGGACATATTTTTTCACACCTTCAGGGCTAGTCTTTTCATTATTTTATTTTTTCTGTTAGAAACATACATACATCATACATTAAATAGTTAATAAAAGTTTGTGAACGCCTCAGCAAATCCATGTTTTCACTAGAAATTAATGAAAGAATCATTCATCGCTGGATAAGTAATTTTTTTATTAAATTTTATATTGATGAATTTTTACTAATAACTATCCTAAATCATTCTATTTTTTTTTATTGAAATTTTTCTCCCCAAAAATTCCAAAAGTGATATTAAATTTATTCTCAACGTTTTAAATTCTCTACCATTGGGGAAAAACTAGATAAGTTCAGTTTTGTCCACAATAAGATAAATATTTTGAGCAACCCATATTGGAGTCCTACATATCATTAATAATTATATAACTTTATACAATTGACATTACCACTTGCCTACTTATACATGATGAGTAGGACTCCAATATGGGTTGCTCGAAGTATTTTTCTTATTGTGGACAAAACTGAACTTATCTTGTTTTTCCCAAATGGTACAGAATTATTATATACTTCATACTTCCGTAAACGTTATTTCATGATCTTGTCTTTCAGCGTCCTCTTTTCTACACGACTGTTGGGAATGGTAGAAGTGGTAGAGAGGGTGAACGAGAGGAAGAGAGAGAGAGAGAGAGAGAGAGAGAGAGAGAGAGAGAGAGAGAGAGAGAGAGAGAGAGAGAGAGAGAGAGAGAGAGAGAGAGAGAGAGAGAGAGAGAGAGATAGAGATAGAGAGAGAGAGAGAGAGAGAGAGAGAGAGAGAGATAGAGAGAGAGAGAGAGAGAGAGAGAGAGAGAGAGAGAGAGAGAGAGAGAGAGAGAGAGAGAGAGAGAGAGAAGAGAGAGAGAGAGAGAGAGAGAGAGAGAGAGAGAGAGAGAGAGAGAGAGAGAGAGAGAGAGAGAGAGAGAGAGAGAGAGAGAGAGAGAGAGAGAGAGAGAGAGAGAGAGAGAGAGAGAGAGAGAGAGAGAGAGAGAGAGAGAGAGAGAGAGAGAGAGAGAGAGAGAGAGAGAGAGAGAGAGAGAGAGAGAGAGAGAGAGAGAGAGAGAGAGAGAGAGAGAGAGAGAGAGAGAGAGAGAGAGAGAGAGAGAGAGAGAGAGAGAGAGAGAGAGAGAGAGAGAGAGAGAGAGAGAGAGAGAGAGAGATCATGGTTCCGCCTTTGGCCTTGACCGTTGTTACTTCAAAGGATTCATATACTTCTTTTAAAGCTGCATTAGATTTTCTTTTCTTTTTACCTTCACCAATCTTACCGATTTCTCCGGATCACCATGAAGGTAATCATATGCGACTTATAGCATGCACATCATATTCCTCTTTCGTTTTTAGAGAATCTTGTTAAGCGTGAAGATCTATAGTTATAATTTTTATAACTTTATCTATATTCTAGACGTGTCCAATAGTTGTTTTTGGATTTTGGTTGACTTTGTTAAACATTGGGAATGTTCGCAATCTTGATGAATACTGTTTTATAATGTAATTAGTGGATGCACCTCACCTGGCTTCAACAAATAATAAAATACTCCCCCTTCAAAAAAAAAGTTAACAATAAAAAAATCTTGTCTTGTTTCTTCTGAACTTTATATTTTTGTATAAATCAACAGTCTTTTGTTTCTACCGTTATAATTATTAATTGTGATAAATTAGTTGAATAATCTGTATTCGCAAGATATTTTTATTATATATGAATAAAATAAGAAAAAAAAAGAAACTCTGAAACATTTATTCTTAACAGATATATGTTGCTTTAAAAACTTGAAAGTTCAGTTACCCAAGGGTTCATAAACGTTATTTATTCCGAGTGCTTTGAGTAGATATGCGTTGGTGAATAGTATCGCCCATCGTGTACAGTAATCTTCAAAGCTAACTCGAGCATATTGATCAGGTTTTTGCATACAAAGGGGCCTATATCGTAGAACCCAGGCTGCACCATCCTATGAATGCAAATGTGCATATCCGTGTGAAGCAGCTTCATTACCGACCCAAAAATTGTTCTATAAGGGGCATAGTAATGGTATTTTCTAAAATTATTCCAAGCTCCATTAATGTTCAAAACATTCGAACCATTAAAAGAAAATTTAAAGTTTTATTATTTTAGAATATTTCTGTATGTGATTTTATAATACTTAAACTTCTACATATATACATTTTGTATATTTCTGTTTTTATATTATTTAGTAGTTTCTTGATTAATCCGTTTAAAAATTAATTTAATAGAATGATTATTAGATTAAAAATGGATTTTTTTTGAGATGTTAATTTTCTCCATTTGATAATTAGTTACCGTTCGCAAAACTTAACTATCTTCAGTTCAATAACATAGATTTGACTACTCCTGGATTAATGAATGAACTATTTCCCAATGTTACTCTATAAAAAAAAAAAAAAAAAAAAAAAAAAAAAAAAAATCCAGTACCGCAACAATCCGTGAAGGTTCTCGGGAACCACTTGGTAGGGAAGTATTGTTTAGAGACCAACGGTTGTACAAAGAGGAGATGTGGTCAGTAATCACCCTCAACCGCCAGGTTTCCCCCACAATTTAAGTGTACCCACTTAATATAGGCTGGGTGTGCTACAGGAGGGTAACACAGATCACAGAAACTGAATTTTCTGCCTTCAGTCGGACTCGAACTCGGAACCACCATTAATGGAGCTAATCTCATCCATCAATATCTCTCAATAATTTATTTATTAATAATCATTATAATTTAACATAATTTTAATGATATTATTCTAAATAAAGAAGTTATTAACGCGATCAAGTTGTAATATAAAAATCATATCAACTCTAGCCATGATTTCTAAGATTATGTACTTATAATATTATATTTGTACATACAGACTATATACATACATTAAAATAAGAAGAAGCTTATTTTTAACAGTAAATAACAGATACTATGCTACTTAGATAAATTTGTATTTGAATGCTTAAAACTGTATCAGGTTTTGAAACAGGTTATCAAATTAATTAGTAATATTAGTACTATTTAAAAAAATGTAGTAAATAATAGTATTTTTTAGCATTTATTTTAATGATTTTGACAGACTAAAGACTTGTAGTTACAAACTCACTGCTAATCGAAAATACTCTAATACTTATATTTCTAGGCTCTTATTTTGAAATATTTTTGAATTTATGTTTAGAAATATATCCTGGAGTTACAAATGAAAAAAAAAAAACTTAGTCAAAATCATCAATTTTTGGATTTCAAACGTCTGAAAACCACTTGACGGGATTAAAAATTTTACTTATAAATAAATAAATAAAGATTTAACTTATAGTCATTTTATAATAAGAATATAGTTCGTTTTACTGGTAAATCAAGTAAATTTTTGTTAAGAAAAACATATAACCTGGAATACATAATTTCGATTTAGTTTATTTCACTCGTAATGCAAGTAATATACACTCCGTAATAAAAATTTAAATTTTTTATTTAACAAATTTGAAGAATGACGATAAATCTTAATTAATCTTCATTTTCGATAAAGGATTATTAAACGATTTTCTTCAGATTGCTATCATCGTACTTCAGTATCAAACATTGATATGTTGGTGGGTTTTTTTTTTTTCCTGATAAGCCAATGAAAAAAAAAAAGAAAAGCATACGATAGTCCTCAGATTACCTTGTAATTTTGCTTTATCGAGCTAAGAACAGAATATTTCTCTCTCTCTCTCTATCCGAGTTAATTCATATTATGCAATGAATAAACTATGGATTCAGATGTTATGCAGTCTGTGTTCTAGAGGTTTTATAAATTCCGAATTTCAGATATTTAAATTTTACATATAATTAACAAATGTAATATTGCATTAATTTTTTTTTTTTTTTTTTTTTTTTTTTTTTTTTGGGGGGGGGGTAACGTTCTTATGTACGGTAACAAAAGGACTGGTTATCTGACAGGTTGGCAAACTGCTCAAACCAGAGTCGAGATTTAATTCTGTGGATCTGCCGGAAAGAACATTATAAATTTTAAACAATGTTAAATAAAGAAGAATGGATGATAATGAATGGATTATTTGTTATGTCTAGAAAAGGCGTTAAAATTATTTTTGCATT
Source organism: Euschistus heros (assembly GCA_003667255.2). Taxonomy (NCBI): domain Eukaryota; kingdom Metazoa; phylum Arthropoda; class Insecta; order Hemiptera; family Pentatomidae; genus Euschistus; species Euschistus heros. The sequence goes on along the minus strand of RCWM02000454.1, from coordinate 123,655 downwards.
CTCGTGATGACTCACTTCATTCGCTATCCTTGGCCATTACACTTAGTCACGAACGGAGGCTCATTTACGACGTGATAAACCATAAGGCGGGCGATAATGTCAAAAATATTGCTTTTTCCTTATCCTCTATTTTTTAAAATGAATGTTATCGTTAGGAAAAAGTTGCTCTCGGCGTTGTAAGTAGCGTTTGGATGAGTAATGAACTTAAAACCGGGACTCCACGTGCAAAAGACCTACCGTCACTTGGGGACCCAGCGGGTTGTCTCTTCTTGTGACAGGTTTTAAGGGGAAGTATGGCGAATATTAAAATATATTTTAGTTGGTAATCATTTATGATGAGGAAATTCAGGAACATCCTTATAAATTAATAAAAAATAACTAAATAAAAATAAGAAAAACCGTGGAATTTGTTTTAGAAATTATTGATTAATATTAATTACTGTACATATATAATATATTCAAGTAAATGTGTAAAAAATTAAATTAAATTTCTACTCTATGGTCTCTTAGCCATCTCCTTTTCAGACTCCTCGAAGGGTTATCGGGAATCGAGTGTGAAGCGATATGAAAGAATAATAGACTCGAGTGAATATGAAGCTTCTCATAAAAGGAGAATTTTGCTCGAGCTAAAACAGCTACATATGAATCATTAACCCTTCAAAGGCTAAGCAGCCATATTTAAAATCATTTAAACTCACTTTTTTTTTCTTTATTATTGGACTAAGATTGAATAAATCTGTAAAAAACATTGATGATTTTACAAAGGATTTTGGTTTGTGAGAATTGGATACAAGAAGAATTTTTATTTTAATAGAAGGTTTAATGGAGCCCTAATGTCTAATGACTGTCATTCAGTGTCTTTTGTTCTTTATTGGAAGCTATGAACGTTTGTTTAGTAAATTTTCAGTAACATTTTAGATGTGTTATTGGTTAAAGATTAGAACAATTTTGTTCTTTGTGATACGCATGATGGAATAGTAGTGCCAATAGAATTCGGATTGATGAATTATTTGACACTTTCATTGGATTTTTTTTTAAATATTTTTTTTATCAGTTCTTGAAACATACAAAAATTCAAAACATCAGCAATTTGATACACTTATTACAGATAGTAATTTTTTAAAATGTAAGACAAGATATCAAGCATTTTTGAAATAATAATTACTTTGTTTATTATTATTACATTTTTATTTTTATTTTTTATTATTATTTTTTTACGGATATGAAATTTATGGCCATTGATTTCAAAAAAATATAATGAAAAAAATTGTAGGATCCTTTACAGTTTATTTCTTCAATAATATAATAGGAGTATATAAAGAAGTAAAATTGTAGGATCTCATTTTTTAAAAAAATCATTCAATGAACGTATGCCTCACTGATTTGGAGGGAGGTATGGAGTGAGAAGTAAGTTTGTTAAAAAATAAATAAATACAATTTTAAAAAATAAACAACGAACCCCCCCCCAAAAAAAAAAAATTTAGTCCGACACAAATCGTGAAGCTAATGCCACATTAGTATTTTTATTTAGTTTTATATCACATCAAGTTTTTCTTTTGAATTATTGACTGAAATCCATGTCTAAAAAAATTAACGAGAAAGCTAGAAATAATAGAAGAGCACATTTTATCCAACATGGAGAGTAGTGCTGTGCAAGCTTTAAGAATATTCTGAAATAAAATATTTTAATTTTGTTCTTCAAGTTCTGACTTCATCATTTACTTATGTTGACTTGAACGGCATATTTGGGTAAAAAAAAAAAAAAAAAAATCTTAATAACTAAATTTCATTCAATGTTAAATATTAGTAAGATAGTTCGTAAATTGTGCTTCCAAAAACTAATGCCTAAATACAACAGTCAGTTTGAACCGATCTCATCCTAATTTTTTTATTTTTATAACAATTTAATGATGTAACTGATTTGAATTTAATCTCGTGTTAAATTTAACAATTTTGACCATTATTTATAATTAATTAATAATTTCATTATTGATTAATTTGTAATTGATTATTTATTTCATAATGACCATGTATTAATGCATATCGGTTTTTAAGACATTATTTTTTTCTAGATTAATTATGAATAACTATATATTGCTAAACAGTAATCGATTCTACACCCTTGTTTCTGTAAACAATCTCCCACTATGTGGAGCAACTGCAATAACAGTCCTCGTAATAAATGAGGACAATAAAATGATATATCGAGCCGGATCGGGTTTTGTTTCGTGATAAGCCCATCAAAGAGAAAGTGTTTCCGTTCTTTTTTTTTTTTTTCTTTTTTGTCTGATTCATCGCTTGTAAAAACTGCAATAGAACCGTCCAACCTGGAATAGGATGATTCACAATAGTTAGCTGTTTATTAAATATTTTATAGCGGTTATAATTATTAATATCTTATGTCTCCTTATTAATATTTTTTTTTTCCTTTTGTGAATCCATTAATACATCTAAAATATTATGGTGGCTACGAATGCATTCGGGCAAGTATTAAGTCGAATGATTTACGAAAACAAATTCGGAGGTCAATCCTACAACTTGCGAATATAGGAATTAAACTTTACCGTTATTTTGTTTTGTAATGTTGGATGAAATGGTTATAGAAATAGGAAATAAAATCGGTAGTATTATAAGATTAATTTTGTATATTTTTTCAGAGATTTTTTTTTTTTTTTGAAAGATTAACCGTCAACAAAATTAGATTTTATTCAGAATACTTTAATATTGAGATTATATTCACCGAGGGGATAAGAGTTTTTTCGTTATTTATTTTTTAAGCTTCTTATCTTAATTCAGGAGTTCATTTTGCTAATTCATAATGGAAATATGCTGAAAGTAATTCGTACAAAATCAGACATTGTTTCGACAATCCATGCACGAAAACCTCATACAAATGTAATTTTCAAGCTTTGGCACATTTCGTGATCTCTATGCACTATTATTTGTATGCTAATTACATACAGAGGGGGAAAAAAACAAACCAGCTGAGGGACAAAAAAAGAAAGAGAGAGAGAAAAAAAAAGGAACCGACTTAAGTAATAGAAAAAAAGAAAGGACCAAAAAGAGAAACATAAAAAAAAGAACATGGCCCAGCAAGTTGATCGGGTTGAGGCCGAGGATTGCCGAACACAGCCGAAGCTGGGGAGCCGGCTTGCTCAGCAACAGTCCGGTCTCGGGCTTGCCTGGTGCAAGGCCTTGGGACCTGCTCATATAAAGTCTATATAGATGTTCTTCGTTTTTTTAAAATACGTATTCACGAATGTTAGTATGTGAGATTATCTATGATGCCAATGATATTTGCAACAAGGAGCAGAAAATATAAAAGAAAAATATATTTGCAATTCTTCGCCAATCCTCTATATCCTCATCCTCAACGAATCGTACGTAAATATTTTTAAATTATTATTTTTAGACCATGTGAGCATTTTTTTAATATTTTGACCCATTTTGGTGAATGGCTGTATTTATTTTAAAATTTTTCATTTATGATTTTCTTCAAATTTCATTTGACCTATTTTTTTTTTCTTTTCACTTTTTCGTTTCTTATATTTTTTTATGTAGGTATATATAGATTTTCTCCAATATTAGTTATCGTACTCGGAACGTAACTGGAATTAAGTTTAAAATCATCAATAGTTCCTAACTACTGTTGAAGAATCATCAAAATCCTTTGATTAAAAATAAATACTTTTTTGAATGCAGGGTTATTGTGCAAATGCTGAAAGTAGAAAAAAAAAATCTTATCTATATGCAAAAGATTAAATTTTAATTCTACAATCTTTTCGATTGTAATTATACAAAATAGAGATTCAATGAGCAGGGAATTAATTATTCTTGATTCCATACGATCATTTTTTTCTTAAATTATAAAATATGATCGTTGATTTTTTAACGCAAAGTTGAAAAATATATTTAATTATTTTAAGACTTGGTTCGGTTTAAGATTTATTAAAAATGAATTGATACGACAGATTAAAATAATGCATGTCACAGACTGTCTAGTTAATATTTAATACTGTTCCAAAGGTCGTTTTATAATAATAATAAAAAATAAAAAAATTATTCTCAGAGGCGTGTTGTAAATTTATGAAAACGTTGCAGTGGAATATAGTTTGTAGATATCGATGAAAAATTTTGACTTTTTCGTTTGTTTTTTTTTTTAATCCGAACATAATAATTAATTTAAATAATAATAATAATATACGTTAATAATCTAATACTTGATCGCTGATAGATACTAAATGAGAACTAGCTACCGAGCTAGCGGGGTCAACGGATTAGAGACCCTGAAACAGTTCAGGGAAAAGCAGGCTGCAGTTGCCAGGGATTTCGTGTCCGTTGCCTTCCTTCTATGACGAGAGTTCGATATTTGAATTGTTGGTTAATGTTCTATTAGTTTAATATTTTTTTTAATTATTAATAATAAATAGCGTTTTTGGGTTTCTTTCAAATTTACGATAATTATCAATGCTAGTTAAAAAGGGGTCTCAGAATCTATTTGTAGATATGATACAGTGCCAGGGTATTATTACTTTTAGAGTTTGAACTGATAAGTTAATCAGGGCGTAACATTTCTGCTGTTACCTTTATTCACAATGCACAGAAATAATTGGATAGGTGTAATTGAAATTTATCGTTCCTCAAGTAAAAAAAAAAAAAATAATAAAGAAAAAAATGAAGGTTTAGTACGAGAACCGGTTAGGAAAACGGTTATATGTACATTCAATTGAACTCAAGAATAATTTTTTTTTTTTTTAAATATATATTGTTTTAATATAATAATTACTTGCATGTATGTAGCAAACAATTTAGTTCCCTTTATAAATTAATAATTCACCCGTCGAAAGTTATGTTTTACGTGTTCTGTTATTTTAGTTAACTATTAACGAAATCATAGTTCGGATTCAGAATCGTTGTTTTAATTTTAAAAGTTAGAAATTTACTTAACGTTGCCTGAAATTAGTTTAAAATTTTTAATTACTTTTTTATTCCATAACCTAATAAAATTATTTCTGTTCTGAGTAAATAGGTCACGATAGGTTGACCAATAAGTCCTGTGACTTTAGTTTCTAAATGTTCGTTAATTCAGTGTTAAATCAAGAGTATATTGAGAGGAATTAATCAGGTTATGTGTAGAATTTAGGAATTGTACAGGAGTATCGATCGGTGTTAAGTGAGTAAAATAGGACGTGGCAGTTTATTTTTTTTTTTTTTTTTTTTTTTTAAATTGGATTAGCTCTTAAAATGTGTTACTATGTCAGGTAAAATGAAAAATATAATTTAGTGAATATCAGGTGACGAAATCGGATGTTTAAGTTGAGGCAAGTTTGAATTGATTTTCTATATAGTTTGAATGGTAATTATATTGTCTCAGTTAAGTTTTAGTTCGTACTGTAATGGTGATGTACTTAAAATAAGAAATTAAAAATTATTTATATATATATATATTTTTTTTTTTATTCAGATAAGGTTAATAATAGGTAAAGGTGATTAGGAAGCGAAGGATGTTAAGTGGACTTAGGTTTGAATAAGATTAAGAAAAAAGGATAGGGAATAATTGCAATTTTTTTTTTTATTATAATTTTCTTTTCTGAGGATTTTCTAAAGCATTAGAAGGTTCTAGAGGCCGGTAGGTACGGAAGAGAGCTAGAGTTGAGGATGATGAAATAAAGTAGAAGAGAAGCAGAGACCCGGCGGAGCCCCCCAGCTGACAGGGCTCACGTAGGCCATGTGGTGGAGGGGGTAAAATAGCGGTGGTGGGGGGCAGATAGAGCGGTGGTGGGGGTAGGAGTTAGCGGTGGAGGGGGCAGAGCTCTACTTCCCGAGGCCAGCTGATGCTTGCTTTAGTCTCTCGCCGACAGCCACCCGAGCATCATCTCTTATAGAGCTCGTACAGCCACAGGGGAAGTGTCAGGGCAGTCCCTTGGGTGTCATCGCTCCATACAATTGTGATATATTTGTCTGTGCTAGGCGCTCTGTGATATTATCAAGACGGACGACATGGAGATCCTTCCTTGCCCCGTTTCGGCTACCTTTCCGGCCTTTGCTAGAGGTGAGTTTTATATTATATTGCCGGCTTACACCCTTGTTTCGTCAGATCAACTTTCTCTTCTCAGTAGTTTCTTTATCCACTATTATTATTTTCTCCCGTTATTATTTTCCTTTTCTCTTTCTTAAATTTAATATTTCCTTAATATAAATATAAAATATTAACTGTTTTGATTAAACTTGATAATATTAGTTATATGTGTGGATATTTTGAATGGTATGTCTAAGCCATCAAAGTTAAATCAATTTCAATTTTTATTATTTTAGTATTTAAGGGAGAACATTTGTTGAGTGTTAAATTTATGAATTTGAACTCTAATCATATGTACGAGTGTTTCAATTTAGATTTCAATGTTCAGTCTTTCATTTGAATAGTATCATTGGTTAGTGACTTTGACGAGTACCTACAATTTTCTGTTATTCAGTTTTAAGTCACTAAACCATTAAATTGAGGAATACTATAAAACAAGGGTTTACATAATTTTGTTGTCTAAATAGTGTTCACTGATATTAAATATCATGTTGCAGTAGGTTTTGATAAAGTTTTAAACGATTTTATTTAATTTAACAAATGGTTACTGTTACCAGGCGTAGCGATAGTGATTTGAAAATATCATTTCTAAAGTTTTATAACTTATTGTATTTTTTTTTTGGCTATATTAATTTGTTCAAACATATTTACCGTTAATTATTTTAAGGGTATATTCAAATTAGGGTTTTCAACTTATTTCTTAAAACTTTTTCAAAACTGTCTAGGATTAAATAAATTTTCGTTATGATCTTTAACGAATGAAATGTTGAATAATATGCGCTTTTGTTATTGATTTTATCAATAGTTGCTAACAAATGAAACTTGCATTTAGGCATGTATATTCATAGCTGTTTGTTAATTTCAGTAGCTCCAGGTATTATTTTATGCTAATGGGATTATTACTATTAGATGATAAAGATAATAATGGTATCGACCTATTCTGTCGAGTTTATTAACCGGGACCGTGGTAGGGGGACCGGTCGGGTGAAAGTGCCGGGAGTTGGGACATAGCCGGCCGGCCTACCGGTCTTTCGGTTTCCCCGCTTCGTCAAGTGAGGTGTAGGGCTTCTTGGAGCCTCAGTGAACAATGATAGCTATTGGGTTTAGAGTTCCAGGGCGTTCCAGGTTGTAATATTGAATTGAATAGCCAACCAAATTATTTGATTAGGAATTAGATTAAAAAATTAAAAATAGATTTATCTAGTATAGTAAAATAGAATTATTTTTTTTTGCTATCCGACTTAGACTAAATATTTTCTTATTCTAACCAGGCCTTAAAGAAGAAATGGTAGCGGGTACTTGTGAGGTTGCACTGGCCAGGCGACTGGAGACGGAGCTACGGGCGGCCAAGTCTGCACAACTTAGCTGCGGCGAAGTCCTCCTGCCGGCCAATCTCCTGCCGAGGATAGCCTCTCAAGTCCTCAGCCTGGCCGAAGTAGAACCTTGCGGCCTGAGGGGGTGCACCCTCTACATCGACTTCGCCTCCTCGGACGCTGAAGTTCGGAGGATCGCGGAGATCAAGTGTGATAACAACACCGTATCCACCTTTGAACTCACCCTTACTCTCAAGCAAGACCCTAGGTCGTCTTCGTGGCACAACATCCTGCCGCAGTTCTTAAAGTAAGTGTCACTTCTGACTCAATCGCTCTTCAATCAACAACTTTGAAGATTGAATTTATTATAAACTCTTTTATAAATATTATTCCTTACTAATTGGATCTTGTCTACCTTTAGAAATCTGACAAAAGGCGGCACGATAATGATCAGCCACGAGTTTGACATCACGAAAAAGAAGCTGTACAGGTCTTACCTGGAGTGAGGGAGGGGAAGGGACTTGTTGGAGAGAGAAGAGCCGCCAAGACTGAATATCATCTTGCTCCTATTCCTGCATCATACGGCAATATCATGGCGTCTTTAAGAACACAAACACAAAGTATTTATCGAGTGTTAAGCCAGAGGATACATAATATACATATGTTTTTATTTTATACAATATATATACTATATATTAAAAAAAAATCTATTTAGTTTGTAGTGGTTAGATGTATAGGTTTTTTAATTTTTTTATATGTTAGAAATTTTTTTTAATTGCTGTGTATCTATATCTATATAGGTGGTTAAATAACACCTTCATCAAGCTAGTGTGATCATTGGAAAGTGTTGAACAGAATTAATTATTGGTGTATAGGTTTGGTAGGTAACGTTGTAGGATTGGGATAACAAATTTCTTTCGAGAAGCTGTGGCTGAATCCAGTACAATACTTGTATCTTTAGTTGTCTGCCAAGTGGCACGCCATCTTTATATAAGTCCATATCATATGCTTTCTTAGATTGTAACAAACTAATACCAGTAATAATATACATTGTATGTGATTAATATTCTATTTAAGGTATATGTCTTTTTCGAATATATGATATATATTTGAACACAAGTATTTGTATATCGACACAGAGTGTCACGTTATGTGACGAGTGAGCTTAAGTCGAGTTGTTCAATGGACAATTTTTTGAATTATAAATTTGTGATTCGACCTATGATAGTAATATAAATATAAATATATATAAATATATAAGTATAAAATGAAATATATTTGTGTATAGGAGGTAAAGCTTTAATAGGTTGTGTTGTCTTTCAAATTGTGTGTGACAAAAGCAGAGTTAACAATGTTATTCAGTCTTTGTCATTATCAACTTGTCTCTGTCTTGTTTTATTTGTATTTTCGAAGCAAATTTATTTTCCAGTTGGTCTCTGATCGATAAATGTTGTCGAAATATTATTTTTTTTTTAATTTTTATTTTAATTACTTTATTATTTCTTCGAAGATGTTTCTCTTGTCATTTATTAATAAGGAGTTTGTAAACATTTTTTAACGTCTCATCAAAGAGGCCAGTAGTGATTTATTTATTGTTCTTTAATAAAGTAACTTGTGATAAAAAGCAATTATTAATATATTATATATTGATTATTAATTATTATTATTTTGTAAATTTATTATTGTTGAGTCAACTCTGCTGTTGTATTAAATGTACCATTTTGTATTTTTTACTTAAAGGAGAGGAGAGGAGAACACAAAGCATTATATATATATATGTCCTGATCTCACTAATGCCAGTATGATCTGGTTTTAATAATATAAATATTATATTAATATAAGTATATATATATTTAATGAGATGCAGTATTTGGGGAAGAGGGGCCCCATAGGGTTCTCCTCCCACCCAGAATTACAACATTGTATTTCATTTATTGATTGTCGAGAAAAAAAGGTGTATTATATGAATGATTGGCGATTCGACACAATTTTTTGTACTTTTTTGTTATACGATGGATGATGTTTTAAGTTGTAAAATTTAAAACATGGTGAAAAATATCAAATATAAAAACAAAGTAAAACTTTAATATTGTCTTTTCTATGATAAAACCCTACCAGTTATCCTTCTACCCTTATAAATAAACCCAAAATACTTAGCTCAATTAAAAAAATAAATAAAATTTAAAAAAATGAACATAAAGTGATTATAAAATTATATAAAGAAAAAAAAATATCTTATACAAAAAAAAAAAAAAAAAAAAAATGGTCTGACTTTGTATAATGGTAAAAGTATTCATAATAGTAAATACTGAGTTGAAAAAGTGTTTGAAATTTATAACATTATACATTGGTTCTTAATACATTGAAGGTGACTGATTAAATATTGAGCAAAAAAAGTCTAGTTTTCGAGATTTATTTATTTTTTTTTTTTAAACTCAAGTGTTGAAAAAAACTCATTCTTAAGTTGACTATTAAATGAACCTTAAGACATCAAGGTAGATAAAGTTAACAAAAAGTTAAATGGAGAATTTTCTTCATTTCGAACTATATCAGATGTTTGTTTAAAGATTTTTTAAATAAAGAAAGAAAGTCCAAACTGCGTAAGAAATGAGTAACAAAGTTATATTGTTTAAATATAAACTATCAGTTTTTTATTTAAAAATTAAAAAAATTGATTATAAAATTTACCTTCGACATAGAAGTGTTATAAATGACAAAATAAAAAATTATTAATAAATATATTTATTATTGATATGACAAGGTGTTCTTTATGATATTATCAGAGAATTATCAAAACTACTTCTTCACAGGGTATATTTCATCTCACCTCCTTTCAAAAAACGGTCATGGCAACCTGGATTATTTCAACTGAAAAAAATGATATATATATTTTTTGAAAATTCAGAAACTCCATTAATTAATTTCTCCTATTTTTTTTTTCCTTCTGAAAGGTTAAACGTTATCAATATGGTGTAATTTACATAAGCCTAAAGATTTATCCTGCAACGAATGATTCTCTGGCATTTCGTTACGCTACTGCTGGTCAGTTCTGATTAATTTCTTGGTGGCTAGTCAGCTGATTTTTTTTTTAATTGTTTTTTTTTCCAAGTTTGGTAATAATTTTAGTTTATCAACACCTGACATAATATTTGGCTTGTGGTCGGGGAAACCCCTCTTAACATAAGAGTAATTTAATGTCTGAAAACGTCCTCGTAATAGTTAATGTAAGAAATATATTGAAAACTTATTATTAACAAATTTAATAATAGTCTTACAAACTATGAAAGTTTACTGGTTTTTAATTACAGCGTTTTTGTTATCAGCGATTTTAGGCAGTTTTTTTTTTTTTTTTTTTTTTTTTGTTATTGATTTGATTATAAAATTAATTGCCATTATTATTAACTATGTAATAGGATCAGAGATTGAATCAGCAAGAGAAGAGTATAATTTTAAAACATAGTTTCTAATTTTCGGTGGAGAATACACGCAACGTCTAGTTTCGTTTAATATTAGCTAAGAATAAAAGTGACTTCAAATTCGCTCTGTGAAAATTTAATTTTTTAAAATAAAAAATATATTGTTATAAGTAATTCTGCTACTTGCTGAGTAAATTTTAATAAATCTCCATTCAAGATAAAAATTTATACCAACAATAGTTATATATGAAGATATTTTGCAATGAAGAGTGAAGCCTTAAAAATTAAAAGCCTCCTGCTATAAAATTAGTAAAATTTATTAATAAATAAAAAGATTTAGCGAACCCGAAGGTTTCGAAATTGACAATCTATAACCACTCACCTCCCTTTATCCCACCCATTCGATACAATACCGTTTCTAGTACAATCCTCCCGTACACGTCTCGGTTCAACTCGAAGGAAACTGTTATCAAACCATATACATAAATATTTTTCTTTACGTGGTGCCTCTATTTAAGGACCGTATACTTATACATTGTGCCTTAAAGACATACAACATGAATTATACACAAGTACAAAATTACAGTTTTTTTTTTTTTAAATAACATGTTAATAAAAATAATAATAAAAATAGAATAAACGAACAAAAAAATAAAAATAAAGTAATAAACAAAACTTAGAATACAAAGTAAATTAACGCAACAAGAAATTACACGTCAGCGTATGTATATCACTGGTCAGTTAATCAAAATACATCTTTCGTAAAAATGTCATTGAAAGATTTCTGTCAAAATAAATTTGAAAATATATTTATAAAATACTAAATTTAGTGTTGTTTTTTTTTACTAAACTTTAAATATAGTGTTTTTGAGATGTAGGTAGTTGGGGTATGCAGTCCTAGATACACAGCAATTAAAAAATAAATTTTAATTTATTATGCCTACGTTTCGATTTGCATTGCAAGCCTTCTTCAGGGCTAGAAGAAAAAGAAAACAAACAAAAAGATATGACAAAATTACAAAAGTATGAAATATATAACTGTATGAGAATAAGGACTATAACATAAAGGCAATACATACAGACCAAGAAGTGGTCTCTTGGTAGGGTTTGGCGATAGTCGATAGTCACTATCGATATATCGATAGGTCATGCCTATCGATGGTCACTATCGATAGTGTCGACTATCTATAGATCTTTTTTACCCTCAACTTTTGAAACTCTCGGAATTATGCTGATCTGTCTCTGTCCAGTGTCGAGTTTTTTTGAAATTGAATTCGGAATCCCTAGAGCTCAAGGGTTCTCTCAAAGATTAAGCCAAAGGAAAGCAGAAATGCTAGTTTTTCTTTCGGGAAATATGTGGCTCAAGGAGCACACTTGACTCTTGAAATTAACTATTTCGTTATTTTTCTTTTCTGAAGATTTGATTTGTTCATTATTATCGTAACCATGTAAATTGTAAATACTTTATTAAAATTCAAATACATTAGTTGTTTTTTTTCCTCATCTTTATGATATAATCTTATAATTTATAATCCTGCAAATTTTAAATAGTAAGTTGATAATTGAATTTAATTAAATTAGTTGAAATTCTTCATTGAATAGCTTTGGAAAAAAAATGGAAGCAACTATCGAAAAACTATGGATAGCAATCTATAGTTCTCAACCGATAGTATCGGCCTATCGGTAGTACTAACTATCGGCTATCGCCCAACTCTATCTCTTGGTCTGTATATATTTTTTGGTTACAAACACCATTGGAACCGCCAACAGAACAATTTAGTGGTTTTTAATATTAAATATGTACCAAATATAGTGGTTTTACTAGACTACAGGTTGGATACTGATAATTTAGTGTTTAATATCCATTTTATTTATAACTTAAATGAAATAAAATCATCACATATATCGTCTTCATTTATCATATAATACATTTTATTAATAATCATATCATATTACCTAATAATAATTAGTAATATATTAAAGTTGGTTCGGCCCAGTTGAATGATTGCTTCTAAATAATTCGTCAAATTTATTTTTAATCAGTAATTTCAAATGTTTTATATTTCCAACTGCTCTAAAATTAATTTAAATCCGCAATGATAGTTGAAGATCTGTAGTTTTCCTATTACCTATTATCCTGCCCATTGAGAGCGGGCCTGTTTAGAGACCCGAGATTCAGAGAGCATTAGCTCGACCACCATTGACCCAGATCGTCACGAACAAGGATAGTTCCAAGGACAGGCCTCTCGGAGGGTTCCAAGCGAAAATTCACGAGGAGTGAATTTAGTGATCTCCCGCGGCGAACCCTCTAGTTGGGTCCCTCCTGGCCTTGAGTATTTTCTTTAGCTCGATGGTAAATATATCGCTTCCCAGAACTGTTGCTCCGCCAACTCGGCTCTTATTCACACTACCCCTTCGCTCCTTCAGGGATCAACATTTATTTATTTATTATAGTTTACCCAAAATTTATATCCAAAAATAAAATGAAACTTTATTCAGGGACTTATAGTCCCCTAATAATAATACAGAATTACAGGTACAATTGTCTGGCTTTATTATTTATATATTAAATGCTACAGTAATTACGGCATACATTTTTGACTGAAAAAAAAATTAAATTAAAATAAAACAAAAAAAAAAAAAGATGAAAAGACTGATTGTCTAAAAGGTACAAAAATAAATTATTTTTAAAGGAAATTAGGAAAGCTGCTTTACGAATAGAAGTGGGTAGGGAATTTCAGAAAAAGGTAGCACGAATAATAAAGATTTTGTCAAAGGAGGCAGTTTTATGTGAGGGGGTATACAGGTTACAATGTTGGGATCTAGTGTTTAGGAGGTGGATTTAGGGTTGGGCGATAGTCGATACTTAGCACTATCGATGTATCGGCCCATCGATTGTTATCGATAGATAGTTGCTTCCTTTTTTTCCAAAGCTATTCAATAAAGAATTTCAACTAATTTAATTAAATTCAATTATCTACTTTCTATTTGAAATTTGTAGGATTATAAATTATAAGATTATATCATAAAGATGAGATATAAAAACTAATTTATTTGAATTTTAAAAAAGTATTTAAAATTCACATGGCCACAGTAATAATGAACAAATCAAATCTTCAGAAAAGAAAAATAACGAAATAGTTAATTTCAAGAGTCAAGTGTGCTCCTTGAGCCACATATTTCCCGTAAGAAAAACTACATTTCTGCTTTCCTTTGGATTAATCTTTGAGAGAACCCTTGAGTTCAGCATAATTCCGAGAGTTTCAAAATTTGAGGGTAAAAAAGATCTATAGATAGTCGACACTATCGACACGTTTTTATAAATTTAATAAATATAACAGTTGACACTCTAGCTCTGTCGGTGTTGCTCGGATCGAAAATTTGACTATAGTTTTCTGATCACAAATTTAATGGAGAATAGTTTTGTTGTATAACGTTTGTCTCTAGGACCTACCGTTTAGGAGATATATTCGTATAAATGAAAAAAGTAATGTTTTGCCTACATTTTTTTATGTAGGTTATTTTATTTTATTTTTATTTATTTATTTATTTATATATATATATATATATATATATATATTTTTTTTTTTTTTTTTACCCACTAGCTCGGTCTAGCTCGGATTTGCTGCTCTGAATAATTGTACAGTTCTTATTGTAAAATTATTCCATCTTCGTTTGGTAATGATTTAGCATTCAACGTCTTACACCGCTGACTATTACCCTATATTAGCATATAGAGCATTTCAAATCACAAGTTTAAGAGTTTAATTATGGCGTTTTTCCATTTTGCGCGCTAAAAAATTTTTCTTCTTAAAGAATTTTATTATTTATTTACTTATCTATAATATCTATCCTCTAGGTACAGGGTACTTTATTAATAAATTCTTATTTTATTAAAATCTGTCTGAATATATTTTTGAGAAAGTATATAATACTTCATGATTTTGATGTTATTTTTATTTACTGTAAATATCATCTAGTTTTCTTGTAAGATATTAAAAAAAAAAAAAAAAAAAAAAAAAAAAAAAAAAAAAAAATCAATTATTGAATTAAAAAAAACTCGGGAATCAACGATACGAGGCTATGAACTATTGTAAGGGGATTTAAGGGGATTGGGGTCACGGCAGAGAAGAATATATTTCACAAAATCTCTCTCTCACTCTCTCTCTCTCTCCCTCTCTCGGAAAAAAAATTATACAACAAACAACTTTTATATTTTAATATGTATTTTTTAATCGTATTACAAAATATATGTGATATTTAGCGGCAGTCTTTACGTTTGTAGGTTTGAATAAAGAATAAAATAAAAAAAAGTGAAAATATTGAAATTTATATTATAACAATACTATTATATAAGTTATAACAGGTAATTTAAAAAGCAAAGTTAACAATATAAATATATAAAAAGCATAAATTAAAATATCTAACTGTATATCATTCAAAGTAATGGAGGAGTATGAATCTACTTACTATGTTACTGATGGCATACCTACGTAAGCCACATGGAAATGATAAAGAATAGGCGAAGATTATCGGATTTGGATGGAATAGAATTTGGGAGGGGTTCAGGGTTGGCGTGTTTTTATTTATTTATTTTTATAATTTTTGTTAAACCGGGAATATCATTAAATATGGAAAAAAACTACGTACTCAAGACAGCACCATATTTTTGAATTATATACAATTAGATATTTTATTTTATGTATTTTATACATCTATATTGTTAACATTATTCTTTAAATTACCAGTTCAACTTATATCATTTTATTGTAAAATATTTTATCCACTGTAAGGCATGATAATATGACATGATAATGACAATGATATTGTAACAATACAGTCTCGAAACGGCTCAAAAATATTGACTATTTTTTTTTTTTTTTTTTTTTTTTTTTTTTTTTTTTTTTTTTTTTTTTTACGGCTTCCAACAATATAATATATTGAGGAACATTTCTGTAAATCATTAAAATTGTTAAATCTTGAATTGTTGAGTTTAATGTACCGTTTATAAAAACTAAGGTTTTTAATTAATTTTCTAATAATTTTTATCCACTCTTCGAATGATTTTATAAATAAGACTATTCAAACTAAAAACATTGTTAAATACCTTGGATTATACATAGACCATAGACTAACTTGCAATATATGTACGAAACGTAAACGACAAAAACTAACACAAAACATAAAACTGAAAAATTTACGTAACAATCACCACTAAACGTAAAATAAATTAATCATATTACTAAAACCTATTTGGACCTAAGAAGCAGAACTTTATGGTTATGAGAAACCCAAACACATACATAAAATAAAAACAGTAAAATAAAAAATACTTAACGATACTTCACGCACCATGGTACATTTCAAAGTACACAACACACAATTACATAAACATAACATTTGTACGGTATTAAAAAAAAAATAAACATAATCATAAAACTTTCACATTTCTTCATATCCTAGTTCACTTGTAAAGAAACTTGTTTCATTCGTATTACCCAGCAACCCTTCACGTTGGCTTAAATGTACCACGACAAGAAATCGGTAACAACATCAAACCACTGTTTCTCCAAATTCTTCAAACCCGTATACAAAGCTAGTTCCTTGTAGTATTTTTTTTTTTTTTTAATATAAACAGTTTTTTATTAGTATATATTAAATAGTTAAGCTATTTTATGTTATTGATAGTTTATTAATGAGTAATATTGATTAAGCAACAGGCAGTATTAAATTATAAAGGCAGTGAAGTTGGACAAGTTGCGAGTTGCGAGTCTTGAGTTGCCTTGAACTGGTGCTTCGAGAGGTGGCGCTATCTACAACTGCGGTCAACCCAGGCCAGGAAATAGGTCCCTTCCTTTGTTCAACAGATTTATTACATCGTAAAATTTTTCTCGATTGTTAATTATGGTTCATAAAATAAAAGTATTATGTGTGAGCAAATGAAAGGAAAGTTGTCCAATAAGGAAGGGTATCCATGAAATGCTCTCTTTCTATGTTCCTGAGAACTGAAGTTAAAAGTACTGTACGATTTACTTTAGTCCTTATTTTAATGGCACAACATTATTATTGAAAAAAAAAAATGAAATACAGTAGAACCTCGGTAATCCGAACTAATTGGGACCGAGGGTGGTTCGGACTATTAAATCGTTCGGATTCCCAAACAAAGTGCTTTCCAGGCATAGTATGTAGCATGCAAAAAATAAACACTGACATACTAGTTCCCATAAAATAAGAAGCACGTTGTATTGTTAAAGGTAAATAGTTTGTTTTACGAAAGACATGCGGCATTAAGGTGAACTCTAGAAAGACTGACGCCATAGTGATGTCCTTCAGTAAGCGCGGCAAATATCAAAAACTGCCGAAGAGTTTTACAGTGGATGGCATCGAGCAGACCATCTCCAGCTCCATCGTATACCTTGGCGTCAGTATCGACAGGCACCTCACCTTTTCGACGCATGTTAGAAGCAGAATCAAGCTGGCTCGGGCGCGGACATACCGCCTCCATCACCTCCTTACCTCACCCCAGATATCCCTTAGGCTGAAACTCCAGATTTATAAGTCCATCATCAGACCCGCCCTCCTCCACGGTGCTCCACTGCTGCATCATATGTATGAAAATACACTACGCGCCCTCCAGACGTTCCAGAACACCGTCCTTCGGCGAATCGTCCGCGGCACCAGCCTTGAGAGGGCCAAAAATACCTGGATCCTCGAGGAGCTGAGGATGCCCACGATCCCGGCCTTTATCAGTCGCCGGCACGTCAAATTCTTTGACGGGCTGAGCTACTGTGCCAACCCTCTCTTCAGGGACATAGCCCCGCCTCCCAGGCCTGGGAGGTGGCAAGGCACGATCCTCTTAGCGTACGTACTCGCCGAGGGAAGGGGTTCAGACCATACGGACTGACCCGATATGACACACCATCGCCGGCAAAGTGTATCCTCCGCACTCGACATGCAGACGGATTGCCTCCAGCAGACTGAGACCCTCCAGAGATGGCCGAGCTACAAATAAATCTTAAAATGCCGAAAGGCAATAAAAGATCCATTACCATAATTTTCCTTTCTTTGTATGAATTTATAATTAAGTCGGAGGTTAGAAAAAAAAAATACGAAATACTACTGTGCTACAGTAAGGTAACTAACTGTAATGTATTGCACATCAATTTCGTAATATTTTACATAGTATGTATACAATCTTATACACACAGAAATTACAGTGCTGTACACACAAAAAAATTATGCTGTACAAAAAGATAAAAAAATTCAAGAAAACAAAAACTAAACATTTGAAAAACAGTCACTTATTTTTTTCTGAACTACGGTTGAAGGTTTTTTGGCTGCTAAATCACGGATTTTCAAAAAATAAATTTTATTTTTCCCAAAACGGCGTTCGGATTATCGAGCGTTCGGATTACAAAGGTTCGGATCATCGAGGTTCTTCTGTAGGATTTAATATGTAAATTAAAATATTTCACGTTTTGTTTTTTGTTTCAAATAAAATGTCCGTTTTTATCATTTCAGAATTTCAAAGTGGGATTATTGAACTCCTGTTGCTTATTACGTATGATAAATCACTATTATTTTCACCTGACTATTTATGGGCAGGCTTATACAATTTTCGCAGTAATATGGGACTAATCCATTTATTTGTGATATCACCAGGATAAATATTTCTGAAAAGGTTTTAAGATTCATTTACCTATCCCTTTCCAGTAGCATTAAAAAATATTTCCCTCAAATAGTGTCCTGAAATAATTTTTTTTTTTAGTTAGATCGTTTTTAAAAGTGAGGATTCTTAGGGAATTATTATGAAATTACTTCATTAATTTTCAGCTTTTGATTTATGTAGCTTTTCATTAGAATTCATCCTTTCATATGAGCTTCATTATGAATATCTGATTTTAATTAACAATAATTTTGAACTGTACATAACCGGTTGGTAAAAATAAGACAATTGAGTTATGGTTACCCCTTTCCATTTCAATTTTCATTGTTGTTACAAACGTTCTTTCTGCTAAAAAAAATAGAATTTTCTTCATTTACTTATGTCATTTTAAAACTTAAGTACTGTATTCCTAGAGATGGTCATGTTTGACCTTACGTCTCTTAAATGACCATTACTGGTTAATATGTTTAAACAGTTATATTATGTACTTCGCGTATGGCTACTGCTGTTCAAATAAAACTGGAAATATCAAAAGAAGTTAATTTACAAAAAAATACGCTCCGATTTCATTTAATTAATTATTATTTTAGCGTGTATGATTTCCGTTATGCCGTCTCTACTTGTGTAGAAAGACCTACGAGAAGTGCGGCTACGAACTATAATTTGATAGTTTGTTTCAATTTTTTTTTAAACTATTGATTCATGGCGATTTCCTAACCTAATAAGCTACTAAAAAGTTTGTAAATAAGTGCATCGAGTGATTGTCAGACCACGTTGTATTAGTGTTTAGATTATTTTTATTGTTCTAGTTGTTCATTAATCAACAGTCATATTTAAATTATTAAAAACATTTGGTTAATGATTATTTTGTCACATAACCATAATCAGTTTTGAATATGACCAAAACGGTAAAGCATGCCCATAACTGGTATTTTTAGCGCTTTGTAAAAAATGACTCTGAAATAAACCTTTAGTGTATTTGCTATTTGAGAATCTAAGTATATAACCAGATGTCATATTAATCCCTCTTAAATCGACAAGTTCCCGTAACTATTGCGCCTACATGTTTACAGATTATAATGGCCCTTACATAATTGGTACTCTAATTTTTGATATTTACTATCACACAAATTGATCGCACATTGTTTAGTATGCCATCAAATATGACCGTGGAAAAACGTGATTTTATATATGACTTTAAACTTGGACATGGCAGCCAAAGCTACAAGGTACATTTCCACGGCGTTCGGGGAAGGGTGTTGTAACGAATGTACCAATCGCCGGTGGTTTGGCCGAATTTGTATCCAAAATATTATTGTTTTCTGTTTGATGGATTGGAATAATTCATTTCTGCTTTTTGCCTACAGCTGAAACACTCTCAACCACACCGTACTGCATTGATATCGACGTAATGCATCAAAACATATTAAAAATAACAAAAAAAAACCTTCATCAACCGACTTCAAAAAGGAGGAGGTTCTCAACTCGTCTGTATTTTTTTTTTTTTTTTTTTTTTTTTTTTTGTGTATGTTACGCGATTACTCCGTCAATTTTGATGATTCTTTTTTAGATCGGTAGGGCAAACTTCAGAGGTGGTCCCATAAAAAATATTTTAAAATCAATGCAGTACTTTTAAGAAAAATAAAAAAAAAACAGTTCATAAAATCAATTATTAACTGTTTTTTTTTAATTTTTCTTAAAAAATATTGCGTTGATTTCAAAATATTTTTTATGGAACTATCTCTGAAGTATGCCCTACCGATCTAAAAAAGAATAATCAAAATTGATTCAGAATTGACGGAGTAATAGCGTAACATACACAAAAAAAAAAAAAAAAAAAAAAAAAAAAAAAATACAGACGAGTTGAGAACCTCCGTCAATTCTGAATCAATTTTGATGATTCTATTTTAGATTGGTAGGGCCTATCTCAGAGGTAGTCCTATAAAAAATATTTTGAAATAAACGCAGCACTTTTTAAGAAAAATCAAAAAAACAGTTTATAAAAATCACTTTTATCTAGCCTTACATTTTAAACATATTTATGATTATGATTATATAAAATCTCCAAGGTAACTAAATATAAATTATTAAAAAAAATAATTTACAAATACAGTCAACTCTCGATGTGTTGTACTTCGATAAGCTAAATTCTTAAATAAGTCGTACAAAATCTGCGGTCGGAAGTACATTACACTTAAATTTCACCTCAATAGGACGATTTCAGACAAAGAACGTAAAAAATTGTGTCCAAAATAAGTAGAACTGAAAATAGGGTTCAAAAGAGAGAACATCTAGGACCACCTCTATGAAACGAACTATTAGAAGTAACCGCCTCTATAACTCGAACTCAAATTAAAAGAATTTCATGGGTAATTTGTTTTCCTGTTTTCTGTCACTGTCTTTTCAGTTCATAGTTACACCAGTCACTTATTATTAGTTATTCACTCGAGTGGTTTTACAGTGGCTATTGAAAATTCTTCCAATTAACGAAAAGTTAAAATTGATTTGCAAAGTGCAGAAAGGAGAAAGAAGTTAAGCGTTTGTTGCTAGTGAATTCCGAATTTCACGTAGTTCTCTTTCGACCGTCCTAAAGAATAAAGAAAAGATCGCCATTGGTGGAAGACGGCACCCTCAGAAAAAGGCGCAATTCAGTTTAAAGTTATATGACAAATTGGTAACAGGTATTTAATTTTCTGTATCAATGATTTTTTATGTACGTACAAACAACATACACATACCCATTAATGAAAAATATACGTAATGATTTCCACTCCGATTTTGTGTCAAATTTTCCCAATTACATGAAGGTAAGTGGAATGACAACTCGATAAGTCTTTGTTCAGTAAGTCAAACCATTTTTCAGGGAAGCTTGAAAATCGAGAATTGACTGTATAAACAAAAATACACTCACCACTAAAAAGTGAAAAATAAAAATAATTTTTAGAGAAAAAAACAAAACCGACTTCAAGATTAAACCTACATATACAAACTTGAACTAAAAAATAAAATATAATATTTTAATTGCTTCAAAACAAAAACCATTAAATGAAAATCAACGAAATTATCGATACTTATAAACCTATTCACAATTTATAATCAGTTATTTTTGGAGTCGGTGCCCACCAAAACAAACAGAATTTGAAAAGAAATTATAATCGTAAAGATCCTCCCACTACTTCATCACCGCTGTCTCCGGCTCTTCGACAGTTTATATATTGTAAAGACAGGATTAAATTTCCCTTCTTGGCTGGCACCGACTCCAAAGATAACTGATTATAAATTGTGAATAGGTTTATAAGTATTGATAATTTCGTTGATTTTCATTTAATGGTTTTTGTTTTGAAGCAATTAAAATATTATTTTTTATTTTTTAGTTCAAGTTTGTATATTTAGGTTTAATCTTGAAGTCGGTTTTGTTTTTTTCTCTAAAAATTATTTTTTTAGTTAATCGGAAGGGACCTACCCATACTCGTACTAATTAATATAGTTTTCTCCCAAAGTTCTTTGTATTTAACGTCGCATCGATAATATTACAGCTGCAAGGAAAAATGTAAGCAAAGGAAAGAGATTCCGAATGATAAGTGTATATTCACGGGAAATATTTTTACATCTTGAAGAGTTTCTTATTCAACAGTTTAAATTTAAATCTGCAATAACATGAACGGAAATAACCTTTTAATTTTGTAATAGATTTTACAATCATAGAAGTTTATTACTAATTTTATGATAGATTGATACAGTGGGTAAAAATTTTTTTTCGGTAAAAGTACAAATGATAATTAATTGGAAACGGAAAAACTTATGATTAGTATAGCAAGGAAATAAAAAAGCCTATACAATGTAATTTATGAAAAAAAAATATCAATATTTTTTAGCAAAAGATGCATCTGATAATAATTTTTAAGTCCGTTATAAGATCAATGTTTTAATCTAAAAGTAATCCTTTGCTCTTATGTGAACAAAATGAGGTGGATGCACTTGTTTGATTGTGTACTAAAAGATAATTCAGGGAAGGGAAGAACCCTTCATAAATAAAGTTAAAAAAATGTAATAAAACATTTTAGTTCGCCCCGGGAACATTCCAACAGACCACTCTCATTCAGATGAAAGCTAATTTAATATTTTTGGATGCGATGAAAGGAAATTTGTCTGGAAACAGAGGAGCAAAGCTTTTTTAAAAAATATTGCGACCAACTGTGAAGACGTCGGAGTTTAGGGTCGCCTGAGCGCTAGTTGGGTTAGTAAACTCGTTATTTTCAATAGAATTTTTAATGTAGAAAAGTATGTGAACATGTTGCGAGGCAATTAATAAAAAGTGTACGAAATTTAGGGATTGAGGAAGGTTATTTATTTCATTAGGACAAAGACTCTAAGAACACTGCCGAAAAAAATGAAGATTGGCTGCTGTAAAATTTTCCTCGGATTTGTCTAACACCACCACAGTCACTAGAAAATCTATCGGAATAAAGAAAAATCAAATGCCCATCATGGAACGTTTTTGCCTGTTGGTTTAGAAATTTTGGTGTTATTCAAATCAAACTGTTATATAATTATTGAGGCACATATCAATTAATGCATATATATGTTATCTCTAATTGTTACGTGTTAAAAATAGGCGTACTTTACTCCTAAAAACTGTGTGTACGAATACTTTTTTTACCCACTGTATGTGTCTGAAATATTTTTGTTTTAATCTTGTATTATAAGATACCTAACATAACAATATAAGAAAAATAAATTTCAGTAGGAAATAAAGGCAAGATTAACTAACGTTATGGGGAGTATAATGTCTTAATTATTTAGAAAATAAAAGCTTTTGGGTTTAATAATTACCGAATTTCTTAAATAGTAATGAGTATTGAACCATCTTCTTGAACCATCTGGGCCGAACTTTTGAATTTGGATTTTGATGGGTTGGTGTGGAAGGAGGTGTGTTGTTGGATAAAGGTAGTATCGGCATCGAATTTTCGGGTTTACTAAACCTTTTTATTTATAGAACATGACTCCTACCTCGTGTGTGAGAAAGCACATGTGTTGATGCGAAATTCGTGTTAGGATGCTGTTGTTTCTAATTCATGATGCGTCAAAAATGTTTTCCGGCTTCAATCGATAAGTCAAGACAATGAAATCACGCCAAATATTTTTTATATTCGTGCTGGCATTAATAAGTAAATTTACGATTTTTGCTTTTGTTTAGTATTATTATTATTATTATTATTGATATTGATTAATTTATTTCTATATACTTTAATTTATTTTGCTAATTTTAAATCAAAAATGTAAAAAACATCCATCAATTAGTTTTCTATTATTATTGTTTTTTTTTTTACTTCGAACAGAAAATTATTCAGTAAATTAGTTATTAACAATAAATTTTTTGGCTTATTAAATTTAGATTAAACAATGTAAGCTTCATAAGATTAAAACAAAAATAAAAAACTAAAACTATTATGACTTACTAAAGGGCATTATACTATTTTTTCAAGTTATATATTCATGTTGTTAATAACTTTTTGTTTTATTAAAAAAACAAAACAGAATAAATGAATACAAACAGAGCGTGTTTGTATATAAAGCTTGAGGGAACATTCAGAAAAAAATATTCGTCAAACATAAATATTCATACAGATATGAGTGGAGCACAAAATGAATTTTTTTTTTTCTGCCTTTGTGTATGTGCCATTACTTTTAACTTGTTCTATATTTTACAATATTACTCGTATATAATTGGTGTAATATTAGTTTTAATAAATTCATATTCAGAGTATAAGTTGCAGTAACATTTTCAAGGGTTATCTAGTTATACAGAAGAATATTATTTTACATGAATTGCAGCTATAAATTCTTATAATAATAGGCAGAATAAAGTAATTTAAGATAATGATATAAATAATGATATAGATAGTAGTAGATAGTGAAACATAATATTTACAAGTTTGTCAGGTTTATTTTGTCCCGGGAATATCAAAAAATCTTTGTTTATGTTTACTTTTAAGGTTCAAATAACAATAGTTTTTTCTTTATATACATTGTTTATAAACATTAAACAAGCTTTAGGTAAACAAGAGAGTTAAGATATAGACCATGTATAAGCAGTTCAACATTTAAAAATTAAGTATTGGTTCATATACAGTAGGACCTCATTAATACGACTTCCGTTAGACATACACTCCGTGTAATCCGACCCTCCCAGTGGGCTCCAGTAAAATTGTAGATTTTAGTATGCAAAAAGTTGGATAGTTTTGATTCGTTGTTGAAGCCCCAATCCTTGCTAGTTGGTAGCTTCAAAGCGTAAAATACGTTTTCTACGTTTTCCCTAAATATCTGCTGCACGTTTGTTTCTAAAGAAAATATTGTCATATTCATAATTAGACTAGGCTGAATTTATTAGAATTTTAGCAGAACGTAAGCTTTGTAGCATAAATGTGGACTAAGGTACACAGACAAAATGTAATGTAATTCTCTCAGAAAATGGAAAAATTGTGTCTTTGTATTTTTACTACGGATTTGCTCTATAACTAATTAACACCGGTGTTTAGAGCATACTTCATTATGAAAATTTTTTTATCTAATAAAAATCTATAAAAATCTAATAAAAAAAATTGTGATCTATTTTTCCGACGAAAGTGTGCTCTTTAGTTTCATTGTAGGGGGAATTATGCTGGTTTAGTGAAAATAACTGCTTATTATTTTCACCTTGAATTATTTAAATTCACAACCAGCAGAACATCCTAATATACTGAGATTATAAAGATGTAAGTAATTTTTGGAATAAAAAAAATATATCTGACCAAATCATCAGAATCAATCAAAAGCAAAAAAAAAAAAAAAAAAAAAAACATTTATTAAATTTTTTTATTTTTATTTATTGCTATTTAAAACTGTATACAATATATTCAAAAAGTAAATGTGTGGATAATGGAAGTTCTACATTCGAAAGTCTCTTGGCTATCTTTTTTTCAGGGACCTCGTAGGGTTATCGGGAATCGAGCGAGAAGCAAGTTGGAAGATTAGTGGATTTGAGTGAGGATGAAGGCTAAATCAGCAACATATGGAACATTAAGATCATTATGGATAAGTTTATTTGTGACATAATTAGGAACATGAGGATTTTACCTTGAATATTGGTTTGTAAGGATTGGATACGAGAAGATTTGGAAGGTTTAGTGGAGCCCCAAAGCTGAAATCCGTATTTTTAAATAGCTCTAATTACTGTCATGTAAAAAAATCTTTTGTAATACATTGTAAGCTTTGGACGCTCGTCTAGTTAATGTCTAAAACGAAGAGCAGTTTCCTGACTCTTTAGTAAAGCAATTAACTATCGATTAAGTCGAGATACATGCTGTTATTTAGTCGATGAACGATCGCTGATGGTTCGTGACGATTATCGACATTTATTAGCCGACTACGAGAGACGATACTCCACCTCGCGCTATCACGACCAACTTCTTATCGGCCCCCTGCCTCCGAGTCCTGTTATCTTGCCACGTGGCTCTGGCCAAACTTAGCCTCTATATCTTGTAATGATTCTCTAGTCGTTAATGGCTAATTTGATTGAATGGAAACTTACCTCATGATAAGAACTATTCCTCATCTATTTTTTTTTATTTACTGCTTTCTATAATTGGAATAAAATGAATAACAGGTAATTATAATTTCCTTTATTTGTCTTTAAAGTTGCTTCGATCACAAGGATTATTAACTCCTATAAAATATGGTGTAATTTTATTTTTTATTTTTAAAAACAATTATTGATATTTACAACTGTATATATTATATACAACAGGTAACTTTGAGGAAAATGATTATAATGACATGTCAATAACATGTAAAGAACTACTCACTAATAGCACTTCAATAGTTCTACATTAGAAGGTCATTTTGCCATCTTCTTTTCAGACGCCTCGTAAAATTATTTAATTACAACATAAGTTTTTAACATATGGATTAATTTTTTTAAAAGTACGAGTATTATCAACCTTAATTAATTTGAAAAATGTAAAAAGAAATGAAACTTAAACAGAATTAATAATGATTTGCCTATATACAGTGCATCTCTAATAAATGGAGTTCCGCATGATGGTATCGAAGGATCAGTATATTAGGTTTGATGAATTATTTCTCACTTCTGTTGTAGTAATTATAATTCACCAATTCATCTTTAACAAATTCAGGTTCTTATTGTATATTTCTTCGTATATTTAGGCGGAATATCATATTCTTGCAGTATTAAGCTTTAATATTTTCAAATTATGAAGTAAAAAAAATATTTTATATATCAGTTGAAATTGAATATACAATATTTGAATTTTTTTTTTTTAATGTATATTATTTTTTAATAATGATTCTTACATTTCAAATTGTGATGTGGACCAGTAACCACAAGGTCCTCGGAATAATTAATATTGGAGGCATGGAGTCCTAGCAATGGCCAGCTTCTCTACTCATGCCCTCAGTGACTGCATTATAGCGCTGTTTCAGCCTTCACTGGCTTTTTACACTAGTGACGCAGTTGATGGAACAGCCTTGAGATCTCTTTGAGCCTGTCTTGTTTCTCCGTAAGTGGAAGACTAGTTTAGTTTGGGTATCGGGGAGTTTGAGTGGACATTCTGTATATGGAGTATGTATATTTAACTTTAACTATAAAATTATCTTCTTTTTTTTTTATTGTTATTGTTTTTTTTATTTACCTTGTTATCACTTTATATATTGTATGGTTTTAGGTTCTTTAGTTATTTTTCCACTTGTTTTTATTTATTATCCATTGCGTGAATGTATCCAAAAAGCCATCCATGTTACTTATTGCCCTCTTTTGAGGCTGATTGTAACACTTTAGTCCAGTCAATGAACACATTGTAGAGTGCATGGAATATAAGATAATTTTTGACTTCATAGCTTCGTTAGGAATAGTTAGAAGGTAATCATACTAAAAGTCCCCTCCTCTGGAGGAGAGGGGAGAAGTTCCGTTTTTTTGGTTTTCGATAATATCGCGAAAACGGTTGACTCTAGGAAAATATGTCTCAAATAAACATAAAAGCTAATTAAATTTACTATACAATTTATTATATATAAATTTGTCGTTATTCTAACTGTTAACGAGATATACCTTATTAAAAATCGGTTATTTTCGAAAAATGTCACCTCATTTTTTGTCAAACTTAAGCTTCTATTACGTTCCACAATTTTTTTTTTAGAAAAACGTCAGAATCAAAATTGTAGAGCATTAAATTTACTTTAAATTCATATATACGTTTCTGGTATTTGCTTCAAATGTTTAACAAAAAGTGAGGTAAACTTTTTTTTTATTTCTAAAATTGTCGATTTTTAATAACGTATATCTCGAAAACCGTTGGAATTTCTACGAATACGTATATAATTAATCCCACGGGTGGGGACTTTTAGTATGTTTACCTTTGAACTACTCCTAACGAAGCTGTGAAGCCAAAAATTGTCGCATATCTCATGCACTGTACACCCCTCATTTCAGCACTCTTTATCAGGGGTTGCCCTTAGAACACGTTTGTTGGTACTCATTCCGAAACTAATTTTTCGATCCAAAATTTTTATTTTTTATCTGAATGATCCTTAAATTTACTATGAGAACCTATATATGAAATTTTGATTGAGTCCCATTAAATACCCATACCAGCACGTTAAAAACTGCTTACTATTTTGAAATCCAAGTTTTTTTTGGCATAGTTTACACCATAACTCCAAAACTATTTGTCAGATCTGAAATTTATTTTTTTCAACTATATCTGGTGAAATTTACTATCAGGCTCTATATATGAACGCTAAATATGTATGTTTTGGCAAAGTATGACGATATTCACCAATTCAGTGGGCTGGTTTGAGTGCCTAACGTGACGTAATCAAATTTTCATATACAGGTTCTCATAGTAAATTAAAGGAGGGTTCATATAAAAAATAGAAATTTTGGATCGAAAAATTAGTTAATACTAATCATCTTAAAAGTTTCTCTCTAGATGTACAAAAAAGTAATTGTTAATAAAAATGTTCAGTTTGGTTCCAGGTTCAGTTCGGATAGGCTTGTAGCGAAGAAGGTTCTGGTTGCCTACACAAACTAGATCTAACTGAGAGGAGACAAAGATCTATCTAGGTCAGAGGAGATTGGTCGCTACCTGGAGATAGCCCTAGCCCGCCATGTCTTCATCCAAATCTTCCTATGCAAATGATAGAACCAACTAGCAACTAGCAACTCTGCTGCCGTTAGCAACTGGGCCACTTAATTGTCTTGAGTACCTCGAGGACCAAAGGTACCTTTTGAGATGTAAGCTTCAGAGGAGTGGCATCATGATTCGCTGTGGTAGAAATAATGCAAAGTTAGTTTAGATCGATAGAACGGTTATCAAGTCTGAGTTCTATTTCGGGTTGGCTAATGTTAGCTAGAAAATGTCAAAGGTTAAGTTATCTATTGGCAGTTTTCTTAAACGGTACCGTTAAAATGGGCGCACTCATCTATTAGTTGAAAGAGCGCGGAATAAACTAATCCAATTTGTCTGAAGATATTTTTAGACAAAGATTCAATTAGTGTTTGATTTTAAAATTGGAGAACGATCTGGTCAGAAGTGTTCTCTAACTCCCTAATTTATCTCTTAACTGAAAAAGTCTATGAATTCTTAAATTGACTAGGGAGTGATCAGAATGACTCTCCGGATTCAGGGACTATAAAATCCATTAAATGCTGCAAAAGATCCATATTTATTAAAGACATAATTCAAGATAATAAATTAGAAATTTAAATTCAAGATATCCCCTCTACAACTTACCATCGAAGGGATTGGAGTATAAAGGGGCTATTTCACATTTATTTTTTTTAAATACTTCTTCGGCTCTACAGCCCATGGTGAGCCTTGGCCTCCCTAACAATTAATCCAAAGCTTTTCCTTTCCATTTTGTCTCGCCTATCTTTTCCGAGTCCTCTTCCACGTCAGCTCTTACGAGGGCGTTCTCTTTTTTGGCCAGTCTTGTGTGTTTGCCAGTCTCTGGCATCCATTCTAGATGTCCTAACCAGCTGGTCCGTCAAGATTTAATAAATCTTAGGTTCTTTAAATAAAACCTAGTTTATAGGATGAAGAATTTAAATGTTAGGCAGCTAAATCTGGTTATTTCAAAACAAATAAAAAAAAAGTTATGAAGAAGTCAAAGGGGCTATGTAACAAGGGGCTATGTGCTAAAGGAAAATATAAAAAAAAAAATCATACACAAATGTTGAAAAATTGTGTTTTTTTCATAACCCTTTCATCTAAAATCTTTATAAAATATGGAACACGTTAAAACTGAAGACACAAACACTAAGGCGGTTATCTTTGACGAATATTTTTTTCTGAATGCTTCCTCAAGCTTTATTAACGAACACGCTCTGTTTGTTTTAATTTATTCTGTTTCTTTTTAATAAAACAAATAATAATAATTAATAACTACATGATTAGATAACTTAAAAAAAAATGAATAGTACTCTTTCAAGTCATTATAGTTTTAGACTTTTTTATTTTAATCCTATACAGCTTAAATAGTTTAATCTGAAATTATTAGGTCAAAAATAAAAATATAATCCATTGGAGATTTTGAAAATATTTGTATTACTCAAAATAAGCTCTGTTCCCCTTCATTTCATCCATTTCACTCCTCTGACGATAATTTTGAATTCTTATTATAAGCAATATCTAATTTTTATTGAATTTTGATCAATAAATTTTTAATTAAAACAGGTCCAGATGATTAAAAAAATATATAGTTGGTAGGCTAGAGGTCAGGAGAGAAGTGTGGTTGAGACAGACTAAGCTTCCAAAACGTCAGAACGACAAAACCTTCCATGGCGATGATTTTTTTGTTGTATATTTATTTTGTAATTGAATATTGAATATAAAATTGTGATTGATAAGTATAATGTGTATGTAGCACCCCATTTAAAAATGGGCAGTACCACTTAATAAAGTTCTCTCTCTCTCGTCGTTCTTTGTTTGAGCTCTTTCAATCTCATTGGGTTGGTCAGCGTCTTTCTATTTCAAAAACTCGATGACTAAAAAAACTGTTTTTTGTGAACTTGATATCTTGAAAAAATGATAGCTCGAAGTAAATTCGTTCACCCTTCAACTTCGACTTGGTTCGAGTTTTGACTGTACCCAATTCACTGGTAAAGAGAAATTATTTCGGCTTCTGTTTAATAAAGTAGTACTGAATTAAAAGTTGCGTACATTTGTTGTTAAATTAATGCATCTTAAATAACAGATTGAATGGAATGAATTTAGTGATTCGTCATTCAACTTTAATCAAAATTATGAAACATTTCATACGTATGGATGACGAAGCGTTGGGGCAATAACATTTTTCGTTTTCACGTAAACATGTTGACATTGTATTTGCAACAAATTAGACCTTCAGT
The DNA here is from genome assembly GCA_003667255.2 of Euschistus heros. Taxonomy (NCBI): domain Eukaryota; kingdom Metazoa; phylum Arthropoda; class Insecta; order Hemiptera; family Pentatomidae; genus Euschistus; species Euschistus heros. The sequence goes on along the minus strand of RCWM02000454.1, from coordinate 92,775 downwards.
CAAGTATCTAAACGATGTTTAGATACTAAGTAGAATCTATCTAAAATGAGGTGTTGATATCATTTTAATTAATAGAAAATAGTTTTTAAAATTAAATGAGGCCTTTGAGTCAGAACCTGCACAAAGCATGGACTTACCATTTTTAAACTCAGGAGGTCAAAAAACGTGAATATTTAAATTTTACAAAAAGTGTTTAATATTTCCCAACCAATCTGACATGATTAAAATGTAACAATTTGAACTTAATTGTTGGGATTGCTGAGATGTGCTATAATAAACTTTGAATATTGGACTTAGTAGGTTTGGAATCTATGCTTACTTAAAATGATTTTTTAAGAAATAGGTATGACAAAATAATATATTTGAACATGAAAAAATTGTATCTACATTATTTTTCTCATAAAGATAAACATATTTATCATGATAAAAGTATAGTTGACTGTTATGATGAATGGAGAAGAAGATAATCAGGAATGCAGCCAAAGAGTAACACCACGTCTAAGTAGAAATACTTTAATAATTCGCCGTTCGTCTCCTCTTCAGTGTGGTTCGGTGGCCCTGAAGAAGACCTGCAAGGCAGGTCGAAACGTTGGCACGCATTAAACTATTTCTACTTGGTGTTTCTGTTTGACTGCATCCCTGATTATCTTCTTCTCCAATCAACATATTTATAATAATTGATAAATAAAATTAAACAAAAGCACATTCAATCGTATTTTCATTGTCCAAATGAGTTATATTTGCTTCTTTTTTTTTATGTCAGAATTTCGTAAGGTCCCCAAGTAGTATATTTATTTAGGATTTGAAGTCCACTCATCGCTGAAATGTTTAATAACGAATCTACCTAGTGCTCCTACTTTCTCCCCGGTTAACTATGTACATAGTAAGGATTTGAATTGAAAGCTGAATTATAAAGGTCATTTTGAAGTGGGCTTAATAGATTTTGGTACAAATCGCCAGGCCAGTAAATAAACCATCGTTTGAACTTATGATATCGATAAAAAAACAAAATTGTAAACATGGTTTTGATTCTAAAGTTCTAATATTTTTTCAACTGTTACTATGGTTACATTTGATTGCTTACAGTGTTATTAGCGTCAATACATTATTGAAGATATAATTCCATTACGTCAAACATTTCAGAAAAATTGTTTGAACCTTTTCATATTTCTTGGAATACTGCCAACTGAGTTTTTTCCCGCTAAGATAATTCTACGTTATAAACAAAATTAAACTATTAGCAATAATTAGCTATAGGTATAAGTATACAAAAATATATTGAGAAATGTACATATCATTAATTAATGTAATTTACCAAACATGATAGAACAATAATCTATCACCAATAAAAAAATAGAGAATTGATATTATTATAACACTAATATTAAAAAGGTACTATTATATAAAGGTATCAAATAATATTATAAAGTTGCTAGTACTAGATGTTTTTATACAATATACTGTAATTTATAACGTCATAAACAAAAAACACATTCATAACTCTTGGAATTTCAACAGTTCTGCTGTAGTTACAGAATATCATATCGTCATATTCAACGAGGAAAACCTCCTGATATATTTATAACACGGAAAAGGTAAAAAATATGTATTTTTTATTTGTGATTTTCTCTCTAAAGTATGTTAGTAAAATTATACATCTAAAGTACAATACAAAGTTCTTTGTAAGAATGAATTCAAGTTTAAAGATCTAAAAGCAATATTTATGGACAGAAAATATTCAATTGTAATATATGTAATTATTTCTAAAACAATGGATAGGCAGTAGCACTCGATCTGTATATATTTCTATTATTATTCGCTTTTATTTTTATGAAAATTAAAATCTGCCATAATCAAGGGTAATGGGTAATAGAGATATAAAGTTTACAATAATGTCAAATTTGTACATAAATTATAAAATGGTGGGAAATCCATTTATAATTGAAGGATTAGGTTCGTCACGTATAAAAATTTTTACGCCAATATATAAAAGAAAAAAAAAGATAAGAAAAACTATTTATTTATTTGACTACAGTATCAGGTGCCGTGTAAATCTGAGGTTAGAGGCACCGCGAACTTAACAATCTGATGAAAAATATATCAATAAACCAAGATATTAATTAAACTTGAATATTAATCTAAAATAAAAAAAAAAATAAATGTTTAATCCAAAAGCGCAATCAAACTTACCAATGATTACTAAAACTTCCTAAAGAATAAATAAAATAAGCAAATAAAGTTAATTGTCTGTATTTAACAAATAGATAATTTAGTGGAAGCATTATTTTTATCTGAAAATAATGGATATGGAGAAAAACCGTTTGACACTATTTTTAGAACAATACAAATATGTTTGAAACTGGAGTTTTGGAAAAATATCACATTAAAAAGACAAACTGCAATCCATGATGATTTTTTTTTTTGTTCAGTCTATAGGTAAGGTGTACTGCTCTAATACAGGTTTTCCCTAATTAAAGGTACCCATTTTATGAAGGCTCGTTTATTAATAGTCTAATACCCAAACTCTGCTTGGGTGTTAGGAGTCTAATGCTTGACCCACTAAGTTATCGTTCCTCTTCTATTACTCTGGCCATTATCTATGATTAAACTATATAGTAAATTATAAACTATAATTATATAAAAACAATCTATATGAATAAAAACCTTTATAACAACAACCCTTAACGGATCTTGGGTTCAGTACACTTTACACATACCGTTACTGGGCCAACGGTTATAAAAAATGAAATATAGCTGAAATCATGCCCAGCCGCAAGTTACCCCCCCACACTTATGTACTTCTCTCTTTATAGAGGCTGAGTGTGCCACAGAAATCCCGACCTCCGAGTCGATACACACCTGGAATAATAGAATATTAATTTCTTCTCCCTTTAGTCGGATGAACTCGGACCTGGGAGCTGGTAGCTTAGTGCCTGAAGCGCATCCTTATATAATTTCTAATGGATTTGTTTAAAATAATAATACAAGTAAAATTAGAGAAATTACTTATTCAACGATCACAATATTACCATCACCAGGCCAGTGAATTTATAATCCTTGTCATGTAAAGACAATCGATCTTGCCTTGATTACCCGAACTTGTACAATTTCGTCAGAATAATATTATATTGCGTAAGAAAATAGTGCTTTAGAGAAAAATAAGACTTGGCTTATTATTTATTTTTTTTTTTTGGTAAAAAAAAAGAAGAGTAATAAACAGACAAACAGGCATTCGAAAAACAATGCGCCCTTGATCTCAGCTATCGTTATCAGTATCAATCACATTGCACCAAAACACTTGAGATATCTTATATAAGAGCTATCGATGTTTAATTCTGATAGGGTTATCGAAAATGATGATAGTTTGTAAATACTATAAAACTAATTAGCAATTTTAGTGAAACATCATGACTATTAGTGATTTAGTAACTTATGAGTCAGTTGTAATTACAGTGGCGTTAAGTCTACAGAGTTACAAGAAACTGTAAATTGTCATGTTGATATTTTACATACTTTTTAAGTCATTTAGTTAACTCTCAAGAACTTATTGTTGTTTGTTTGGGGTTAACAACCCTATATCCTACTAATTAAGCTAGGATGGGTTATCCTACAGGTTACAAACCTATTCTAGCCAGGGATGAATGTTTTACTTTCATTTCGTGGATCCGCCATGAAATAAATGTTAACCCGCTCAGGTGGGATTCGAACCCACGACCTTCTGCACCTGGCACGTTGGAACCCTCGCCACACCGTGCGCGGCCATTGACCCTCAAGATTCTTATTAAAATATTTTTCAAACTTATTTTTATAATTTTATGTACGATTTCAGAAGTACAAATAAACTTCCATTAGAGAATTTTACGAAATATGTATAAATTGACCGATGACAATTGAGGTAATTTAAAACTGAACATGTCCTGGTGCAAAAAATAGCAAAAACCTACACCAGTCCTCTCCTTGCTGATAAATCGAGAATAATTTTATTATTAAAATCTTTGATAGATGTATAATAACGAAAACATAGTGTATTCAGTTCACAAGGCTTTATCAGAAAAAAAAAATATATAGTTCAGTTTTTAAAGATACCTCCACAATTTATAATTTTTTTTTTAAATAAAAAAAACAAACAAAATACTTCTCAGTTGGCCATGAGAATTTTTTTTTTTTTTTGTCAACTTATTATATTGATAACTTTGATAAACCAGTTCATGACAGACTCCTTGGTCATAATAACATACTCATTAACGACATGGCCACGAATGACGCAATTGAGAGATCTGCTCAAACAAATTTTTTTTTTTAATTTATACAAATTTTGATCGATGCCAGGAAGAGGTACTGTTACGTGCTACTTAAGGCGTACATTATCAACATTAGTTATGCTGAAGGCTCCAGGCATTTAATTTATTTTCAGCAAATTTACCTATTTTTGAATTTATAAGAGGTGTGAGTAAAGAAATAAAAGAGGAAAAAAATTGTCACTATCTAAAGTATCTAGATACAAATTTAATTTAACAATTTTTTTTTTTATTTTGATGTTGTTTGACCGTATTCGGTCTTTCCAATCCCAAATCCTTCGTTAAATACTTAATAATCCTTACTCTGCCAAAACAATCTATTCGAAAATGACCTTATTGTCCATTATGTTGCTAATTTAGCACGAACCAAATACTTTTCCTTTCATAAGAAACTACATGGGTACTCAAATCCGCTTGTTTCTCAACTGCCCATTCTATTCCTGATAATCTTTTGAGGTGATTTAAAAGAAGATGGCTTTGGGATGGTCTAATTTAAAATATTTATTCGAGTGCTACCAATCTATAGTTTTTATATAAGTTTATTTCATGTCATTATATTCGAGATTCAGCGGATTTACTAGATGTATATTGTTGTACAGTTGTAAATAAAAAAAATAAATACAAAAAAATAAGAACATCATATTGTACATCTATTTAAAAAAAAAAATTATCCTTATTGCAGGCCATGATATTTAAAAATGATATAATTTTTTCAAGAGAGAAAAACTAGAAAATTCCTGTTCGTCAATCTAATCTGGTTGAGGAGGCAACTTATAATTTAGGTATCGAAAATTGTAAATGTTTGACGGTTAAGTGGTATGTTATCTTGAGTTTATGTGAATATAAGAAAATAAATAAAAAAAAGTCTGGTATACTTAAAATTATCTCATTTTTTTTATTTTTTATTTATTAAGAAACCTATGCTTTCTTTCAAACATTAATTTCTGTCTGTTCTCCACCTCCGTTATTTTCAAGGTCCCCTTCTTCTGAACAACTAAGACGTTTTATATCACGTTTGAAGGATATTATAATTATTCATAATAATATAATAATTTCTAATAGAGAATAATCTATTAAATTTCATTATATTCCCAAACATAATAAATTATTCACTATTAAAAAATTCCTAATAATTCATTTTCTTTATTTCCATATGTTGAACGAAGCTGTACTAATTGCCATATCAAATATTCAATGATGACCTTATAGCAATAACTTTTTTTTTTTTTAGTACCTATTTACTGAAATTTACAACAATTCACACTGAAATAAATCGAGCAAATGTGATGCTAATGTTAAAAATGGCATGTTAGTTCCTTGTGAAGCCGTTACCCATTGGTAGCACTCATAAAAGTTTTATATGGAAAAGTACTCTATTAGAAAGTCCCCAGGCCATCTTCTTTTCAGACGCCTGGGAGGGATATCTGGAATAGAATGTGAAGCAAGTTTTGATACTAGTGGATCTGAACGGCTATGGAGTTTGCCATGAAAGGATAGGTATCTGGTTTGGCTAAATCAACAACATACGGTGGATTAAGATCTTTATGGATAAGTTTGTTTGTGGCAAAGTAAGGAGCATTGACGATTTTAGATTGTAAGGAGTGGATACGAGGCAAATTGGGTGGTTTAGTTAAGCCCCAAAGCTCAACTCCTACTGCACTTACTGTTATGTAAATGATTGTAATTAATCGGAAGGTTTAAACTTTTCTCTATGAAGATTTGAAGAGGGCAGTAAATAATAATGTTAAATTATAATAAGTAATGTAAAATGGAATATATTATTCGTTACTAAAAGTAAATTGAATACCATTAACCGAATGCATATTCCAAACATTTATTATTTAGAATTCAGAAAAAAGTTGATCATATTATTTTATATAGCATATCGAATATTAGTATTTTTATTCAAATGGTGCCTAATTTTCAATCATATATAAGCAGCACTTTTATTAATATATATATATATATATATATATATATATATATATATATATATATATATATATATATATGTATATAAAAGAAGTAGATACAGACGTTCAATATCCATTGCAGATTTTGACCATTTATAAATTTCATTTTTTTTTGGTTAGACAACTGTGCAAATCGTGTTTTATCTTATTCGAGTCCGCTGTTCCCAGTTGAACAAATCCAATACTTAAGACTTCAACTGGACAAACCTTTTAACTTGGTATCCACATTTAAGATTGAACGACAAGAAACTGCTCGTCGTTTTCGACTTCTTCAATGTATACTATACAAATGCCCTAAGATGCCGATTAATCATAAAAGAATCATTTACATATCGGCAATTATTAATATTATTAAGGAGGAGCAAGATTTGTATTTTGAATTTATAAATAGTCTATTTAAAAATTTATTTGAAATATGTTTTATTTATTTTTAATTATTTAACGATGTATTTGTATAGGTGATATTTAACTGATATTTATTTAACTTTCAACTTTATACATATTTTCACTGAATGGCTATGAAAAAAGGTTACGTAACATTGTATTTTTATAACGAAAAATATTCAATAACAAAAAAATAATTGACAAACATTAAGTTATTTACTGTTAGAGAACTTGAAGGAATCGAGGAACGCTATTTATATCTTATGCTGAGACTGGTTTGTTGTCTGGAAGTAGTCTCGGAGGAAGCCCATTTCTGTAAATAATGTATTCATGGGTGGAAGAAAATAGGGTTTTCTTTTTGTTTGTTATTTCTTTGTTACCCCCTAACGGTCTACAAACATCACATACTCCACTACTCGACTAGTATATCCTTCTTAATAATTCACTCAACTGTTTTAGTAATAGCTATTGTCTACAATACGGACCTAAATCTCCGGCATGCGAATCTTGGATACTCGCCCGTTCGTGCAGCAAGGAAATTTTATATACAGCTTTTTTTTTAAGTTGATCAAATCCCCTAAAAAAATAAAATAAAATAATTTTTTGTTTTCGATTTACTATATATATATATATTTTTTATTTATTTTTTTTTAATTCGAATTCTGAAATAGCTGATAAACCGAGTAACATTGGCGTGATTATGAGAACAATATAGTCTCATTGTATACAGCTATATATTTCAAAATATTGCAAACGAAATAAAATAATTTTTTTTTATATAGGTACATTTATTGAAATTTACAACTGTACAAAATATATAAATCAAGTAAATGTATTGACAACGATTATAATAACATTTTAAAACTTGAAAAGAACTACTCATCAGTGGCACTTTAATAAAAATTCTACACTAGAAGGTCTCTGGGCCATCTGCTTTTCAGACGCCTTGGAGGATTATCGGGAATGATCTGAGAAGCAAGTTGAGAAATTAGGGGATTAGAGTGGTTATGGAGGTTACTATAAAAGGATAGATATCGGGTTTGGTCTAAATCTGAACAACTTTATGGATCACAGCAACATCTTTATAGATACATTTATTGGTGACAAAGTAAGGAGCATTGAGGATTTCTCGAAGGATTTTGGATTGCACATAAATACATATAATTATAAAATATGGAGGAGTATGAAACTACTTACAATGTTACAGGTGGATATGCTATAGAACTATCTATAGAATTATAACAATTGTGCACAACTGAACTGGGGAAATTTCGAAAAAAGTAAGGAATGAGAGTTAATGTGGGATATTTCGAAAACTTATTGGTATTCCCAGGTACAGGTAGAAGGGATTTCCTTATTTCTGTGTAATATATAAATGGATAAATGATTTATATGATGTATATTAATATAAATGCATGTTATTAATTTGAATGTATTGAATTGGAATAACGTGTTGATATTTAGGACCTCTATTTTTTTTCTTTGGCCGGTTTTTTGTTATTACCACATGGACTGTGGTAATAGGAAAAATCTTCAATAAACAAAGATTCAGACGTCCAGTGTAACTTATATAATTTTATTGTAACCTGTTTTTTACTGTTGGGCATGATTATGAGAACAATGTAGTCTCGAAACGTTGCCAAAATAAGTTGTTATTTTATTGACTGAACCTCAAGAACCTTATTAAATATATATTAGTAAATAAAACTGAAGTGTCATTATTTCATTAGTTCGAAGCCAATTAGTCTTCTAGAGTAGAGAACTTAAATAGATAAGGTGATATATAGGTTGTTGAGGAATCAGGAAGATATTGAACGAGAAAATAAAACAAAACAACGATCTTGTTTTCTATGTTTCTGTTTACTATAAGATTGATAACATCAACATTAAGAGTAAATAAATAAAAATTTTAAAATCTCCCCAGGATATAATTTAATAATAATGTACTGTTTAAACAAACAAGGCTATTAAGTGATATCATGTGTACAAACAAACATAGCGCCTAGCTGTCTCTTGGTACGTATTTTATCAATTTACGCAGTAGCAGCCATTAGTTCCTAATAACCATATTTTAAGTATTAGTTAAAATGATTTTGAATATAATTAAAAAGAATTATAAAACTTTTTCTATTTAGTTGTTGAAAAAACGAATTGAGATGAACTGACCTAATAACAAAAATAACAATAATTCACTAGAATTTAATTTTGAAAAAATTCAAAATATTTAAAAAATAAGACGGCAAATAATATCTTAAAATTTTATTAGAATATTTTTTTTTCTAGGGCAACGTATCTTGGCCTAGCTATATTTTTAAGCTCGTTTTTAATATTCATAGGTCTCAATTTTTTTTTATTCAGTATGAGTTTCTTCATATATTTAAAATTATTTATTCTTATTGATCGATGGACATTTCATCAGAAGAAAAAAAAAAGAAAAAAAAAAGGAAGTTCACATGTGAAGGAAAAGGTTTAAATATGGCAATCCTCTTTTGTTTTTGATTTAAAGTTACTTTCATTTTGAAAAAAATTCTAGATTTGTGTCTTTCATTGACAACCAACTATAACAAATTTCCTAAATGTGAGAAAACAAAACAAGGAGTACTTGTTGTAAACAAGTACCTTAAACTTTACAATAAATAAAATGAAAAAAAAAATACAATAAAATAAACATAAAAAAATATATATAAAAAAAAACCAATACAATAAAAACAAAAATAGGATTAAATTAAAAATTAAAAATCCAATCATATTAAAAATACAGTCATATGCATATGTTTAATAAACTGCAGTTAAATATTAATTTATTGCCGTTATTTCTCCTAATAAAGGGTAATTGCTTTATTGAGGCTGGGTGTGCTCCAGAAAGGCTTCATACCTGAAATGGATCCATGGCTGAAGTAACAAAAATAAATTAAATGTCGACAGCCGGACTTGAACTCGAGTCATGGAGCTTGAAGTACACTTCTTATAACCACTAAAAAGCCCTTTTTTATCCATAAGTTTGACTCTAATATTAATTGCTATTTAAAATTTAAATGATTAAGCATTCTTTTCAAGAAATTGTCTGGATTTGTTAACACGGGAACAGTAGCGCAAATAATGCTATATCCTTGATTCTGTGTTCCAAACCTATGTGCCAGTACCAACACTAGAGACCGTTTAATTAAGAATTAATCAATTTAATTAATTAATACTGTAATTTGAAAAGAATGCAATTAACTTTTACTGTAAATTGAAATGATTCTCTAATTCTGATTAAGAATGTACCGGGAATGAAACATAATGTAGATTTTCACATGTCTATCTTCTCTTTTATTTTATCTAAATTACGTTAGAAACTTTAGGAGCTATAAAAAAAAGGAGAATTAAAAAAAAAAATTGATTAAAGAATTTCAGGGTTTTTTTCCTTCGTACCTTTTAAATCGTATATTTTCATATCTCATGAAATATGAGATACTGGTTGACATAACTATAATTAACAGACATGCATAAAGATTAAAAATAATAAACAAAAATAAAATAAAATAAAAATAAATAGCATGACCAACAATTTATTGAAACTACATTTTGCACAGACCCTTACTATATTGCTACTTAGCTTGGGGTATATTAATTTGGTACCATTTAAAAACAATGCACTCCTATAAGAATGCAAATAAACATTGCTTTAAATCAATACTTATATGTCTAATCTAACTATTCTATGTATTATCTGATTTTCCTTCAATCTGCCGGCATCTAAATACGAACCATTGGTAAACAGAAGATGCAGATGAGTAAAATCATAACATATTAGATATATCTACTTTTTTTATATTATCGACTTTTTACTTCGCCGGAAGTCGAGGTGGACTTAAAACTGGTTAATTTTATAAATTTACAATCTGCTAAATTTAAACGTATATGAGCCATGCCTAAACACGGGCCACGTCGGACATATTCGGATAATAATGGAACATTTCTGCTTTTTCTCTCATTAAATACCTGAATGAGATAAAAACCTGTGAAGTCCATTTTTTGGAAAAAATTGTAGCTTTTCTTTAACACGAAATAATGTACTCGAAAAACCCTAAAAGTTACTCTAAATATCCTTGTTTTATCTGAATCTAATTTTTTTCTGATAATAAAACCATTACTACCAATTTTTTCTTACAAGGGGACGTTTTGACTTGTACCTCACAGATTTGGATCAAAAAAGTATTTTTATTTCAAATATCATACAAAACAACAATTTAACGTGAAAAAATCATTTCTCTATCCTGACTGAGAGCTGAGGAAAAAAAAAACAACAACGTGATTTTCATATATTTATTTTTTTATCGGCTCCCAATGCTCATTGGCGGCTATAACTCTAGTTTTGTATTATTATAGGTCCGTACTACCCACACACAAATCAGCATTCAAATCTGTGTTACTAGTCAAAACGTCCCCTTGTTAGTTTGAATAGACTTATACGAATTAGAAAGTAAGTGCTTATTTAAAATTATGAGATATAATTATAAGTAAAATTAAAAACTTGTAAGAACAATCAAAATCATAAGGTACGATTTCATGCATTTTCCTAATGTATTTCTTGAACATTCCCTCATTTTCTTATTCTCAAAAGGAATTCGAAGACGGTGCAAAGTGGTTGAGAATTCAAATAGACAAATTTTAATTTTTCGTACATATCGAGGAATTTAGGCGGTTTGAACCGCTGTGCGTCGTTTCCGACTTCTTCAACATTTACAAGACAAACGTTTAAAGCTCCTAATACATTGCAAAAGACTTATTTACATGACGGTAATCAGACCCATTTGGACAAACGAAGTTGATCTCTGGGGCTCCATTAAACGTTCCAATTCTTCTCGTATCCAATCCTTACAATTCAAAATCCTTCGAAAAATCCTCAATGTTACTTATTACGTCACAAACAAACTTATCCATAAGATCTTAATGTTCCATATATTGCTGAGTTAGCCCAAACCAGATACCTATACTTTCATAGTAAGCTCCGTAATTAGTGAAATCCACTAGTATTTCAATAGATGCTTTTAAATTTAAATTTTTAATGAATTAAAACTGACATATAAACGGTTTTAACCAAAATTCATAAATAAAAAAATCACGTCTTATGATGAAAATTGAAATTCTACGTGATAGTTCTAACATGAAATTTGTAATACTTAAAGGTCTGGCCAAGTCGTGCGATTCGGGTTGGATTTTGGTAGGCAGGTCAGGGCAGAGAAAGCGAGGCGTACGAGTCAATAAGAACAGCCAACGGAAGGAAGAGAAATGTTGGCCCGAAGTGTCCAAATTTTTTGAACGGGATTTTAAAGGGACTTGTGATAGAAATTTGCATATTATAATATTTACGAGGAAGCTAATTATCGATGCGATTATGCGTGGGTTTTTAGAACCAATTATTTTTTTCTGACAAGAATCCGGAAGGATCTGTTCAAAGTTATGAAGCAGTTGGTAAAAAAAAAAAGAAAATAATAATAATAAAAAAAAAATAAGGACCCCATTCTTGGTAGTTGTACCTAAATATCAGTTGTAGGGTATAATTACTTTCGTTACATCAACTGTATTAAACCGTTATTACAAAAATGTTCTACTTTGTCCGATGCGTATTGCTGGTTTATACTGGGCATTTTATTGATCTAGTTTAGATGAATTTATGTGTTTGATTTTTTTTTTTTTTTTTTTTAATTTACTACTGGAGTTCTGGCAATGACCAGCTTCTCTACTCATATCTTGAGCGACTGTGGCGCTCTCTCTCAGCTTCCACTAGATTTTCACACTGGTGATGCGGCTGAGAGCGTTGGGATTACTGTGGGCCTAGCTTGCCCAACCATAAGTGGGGGGGGGGCAATCTTGGTCGGGGGGGTTCTGGAATTTTTGGAATACATTGTGTATATAGTGTGATGGTGCTTTTTAATTTATTAATTTTTTTTTTTTTAATGCTTATTTTATTTTTTTTTTCTGTTCCTTTATTATTACTATTGTTTTAATTTTTATTTTATGATTTATTTAATATTATTACTTTGTATGGTTAGAGGATTTTTATTTTTATTAATTGAGGCACTTACATGGAAAAGGTAGTAAGTAAACAAAAAAAAAGTTGAGATTTGTATTGGAAAATGTAATAAAAAGTTATGTTAATGGCATGGAAAGAGCAGTGTTTCAGTGTTAGGTATGATTTGGTTCCTAAGCGATGGCTTTATTGTCCGTAGATACAATTTATTTTAGATGTTTAAAATCATCTTTCGCTTTCCCCATAAAATTGACTTATGTTAGCTACTTTTTCCATGTCAACGCTTCATTTTTATTCTACATATTGTATGAATACGTTCTTTGTTAACCCTTACTATTCATTGCCCTTTAAGAGGCAGCTTGTAATATTTATTCGAAAAAACAATTTAAATATCAAATAAATAAAAAATTACCACTCTGGGTAATAAACTTTTTATATTTAATAGATTGTTTTTTGTGTGTATGTCAATATTTACTATTCTTCTCCTGAACCATTTTTTTTTTTTTTTTTTTTTTTTTTTTTTTTTTTTTTTTTTTTTTTTTTTTTTTTTTTTTTTTTTTTTTTTACCTCTGTAGCATTTCACTACTTTCTCTGGATGACGATGTTCGATGAATGTTCGAGCTTTGGAGGATACAAATCCCAAAACTGTTCTAAAACTTGCAGGAAAGTTAAAGTTAGCTGACCACTTCAATGTTATAGAAAGATTTCTGAAAAAAAAAAAAAAAAAAAATTGTAGTTAGGGCATTGTTAGAGCTTAGTTGTGAGCCTCTTCTCTCCAGACCTCTAGCTTACCAACTAACATTTTTTAAATACCTGGATCTCTTATTAAACGGTAATAAATATCTATATTGATCTTAAGTCCATTGAAATAAGAAATGGTTTATAATAGGGATTAGAAATTCAATTAAGAGGGTGTATACACGTTTGTAGAAATGGAGATTAATGAAAATATTTTTAAAATATGAATTTCCAGACAACCTAATCGACAAACTTATCGATTAAACAAGGGAAGGGATATGTTGAATCCATATTTCAATAATGGTCTTTTGCAGCTATAATTCGATTTATATTTGCCCTTACCCTTTGTATTTGGAAAGTACAACTCCTGTTCACTCACTTGCCAAATTAATGATAAGAGGTCTTCCTAGAGATAGAAAAGCCTAGGTCGGCTAGGCTATTTATTCCATAGTTTTATTTTATAAACGATAACCAGCAATAATTTTAGGATATTCCAATATTTTATTGTTCAACAGTCTGTATCACGTACTTGCAGTAAAAACGTACTCATGCAAAGGGAAATCGTTCCAGTTCACTATATGGTATCGTGAATTGTAAAAAATATGACTTTTATTCTTACTGTTTCCGTAATATTTTGTGGTGAATCACATTTGTGATTCCGATATATAGTCCTATGATTTATGACGGAATAGTTATGAAAGTGAATTTAAATTTCGAAAGATAAGACTGCTCTATTGGAGCGAGTTCGGTATAGGCGAATCTTCCCTTTGAACTTTCTGTTGGATAATCGAAATTCAAATGAGACAGTCCTGAGGGAAATTGCTGTTCCGCTCTACGGCTGGGAATTATTTTCCAATTTCATGGATGTGAATAGACAAACACCAATAAATTGGATCGTTGATAGCAGCCTGCATTACAGCGCCTACTAGATATTGGAACGCCATTATTTGTTGTTTAGCGTTGCATTATCCTTTGGATCTAGATGTGCGTAAGCAAAAGTTGACAATAGAATTGTTGGTTGGATGATAACTGACCTTAGGCTCTGCCGAGGTCCTTGCCCAAGAAAGCGGATGCTGTCAGCGAAATATCAATCTTGTTGACATCATTAGTCACCCGATGGAAAAACATTACCAAACAGAATTTAATTGTTTATTTCACATAAAATGTCTCTTCCTCAGGTGCAAATCTCTTGCGACTTTTCGTCGCCGCTCTCAATAAATCTGTTTGCATATTTATTTTTTGAAAAACATGGCTTCAGTTATAATTCAGCAGCTCGGCATTATTAATTTTCGAGTTCTAATAGAACACAAGTAGGGCAGTACTTGAAACGCATTTAAAAACTAATGGAGAATAAGAAAAACTCGTGTTTCCTAGGAAGGGAAGAGAAGGATATCTTCTCAAACTCTGACAGGAAATCTTCCAAGTCTGCCGATACGTTGGCCTTTATTTAGACCTTGGCTTTTCAGAGTTATTATATTAAATTATTAGATCTGTAGTCCTTTCCTATATTTTTTTTTCGAAGTTTGTATAAGCTGAAGCTAACCAAGGACCGATTCCTACTTGCAGGATTAACTATAACAGAAAAGTCTGATTAAATAAATCATCAAGATTGTTTGGACAGAACAGCTCAACGCATCTTAGGAAAAACAGATATTGAAAACATGTCCAACGACATTGTTTTGCATTTGGGACGATAGAATATGTATCCTTATTCGTCATCGACCTGTGTAGTTAAAACTTACAGAAATGCTCATGACAGAATTATTAATAATTTTTTAATTTTTAAACATCTTACAAATGACATTGTTGGGTGCCTCCGGAAAGGCTGAATGAAGCTATATTGCAGAAACTCTGGGGCTACCAGAGCTCGCAAGATGATGTTTCAAACAGTTAAAACAGGAAACAAGAAAAATGAAAATAAACGACCAAGATTGTTTGGACAAAAAGGAATATAGAAAGAGGTTTCATGAGGTTACAGTTTTTGTGGACAGGAGGAAGCCTATGAAGGGGATTGCCTGGACGGAGGAAAGGAAACAAAGGCAATAAAAAAAAATGAAGGAGAAATGGATGGAAAGAAGGAATTGAAGGAAGAATCCATAGTCATGATATTCGCGTAGTCTTTAAGGACGTTTCGTGTAAAAAAAAAAGACATTGCGATAATCTTTCATTTCCTATGTTTAGTGTTATTTATTCTCTTCACCTACCTCAAACACATCCTGTTTTATCTTGAAACGCAATATTTATGCTTGTACTACCAAAAATTTCCACAAAAATTATTTTTAAAGCTAGTTGAGAACTTTTATATATACTTGCATTTTTTTTAAATCTTTTTTTTTTTGTGAATATTTTGCTATAACTTTTTATGTATTTATTTCCAGACCCAGGTTCATATAGACGTTTTTATTCAATCAGATTTCTTATAAGATCCTAAAGTTTCGTGAACTTTGTTCACAATAACCTTTATTCGAAGCACTGTGAGTCCGTTCTAAAGAATTTTTTTTATATTTAAAATAAAAGTAGACTAAATTATCTAACGTTTGAGGAGAAAATGGGCTTAAACGGTGACTGAGATAAAAATTTTCTCATAAAGTGGCTGGAATTGTGGTTTTTGACAATTTGACCAAATTGCGAACTGCTGCACTACATGGCCTAACATTTGGATTTTAGTGCGCAAGTACAACGCTTAATCAATATAAAAAAAAATCAAAACTGCCCAGTACAGTCAGGAATCATTAAAATGTTTATTCAGTTAGTTACATTTCAAGATCCTTGTTTTGTTTTTTTAATTATTTCAATCTTTTGTGGCTAATGTAGGTGAAAAATATCTTTTAGAGAATATTCTCAATAATGTTTATAAAATATTACATGTAGACTATTAAAGGAGAAACGTAGTTTCCGTTGATTAATATTGAATTGAAAAAAGTTCTTGAATAAATATTCAGGAGCTATGGAATTTGGACGTGCCTGGCTGGGAAGGTTGCAACATCTCATAAATTGAAGAGCCAACATGAG
Organism: Euschistus heros; assembly: GCA_003667255.2. Taxonomy (NCBI): domain Eukaryota; kingdom Metazoa; phylum Arthropoda; class Insecta; order Hemiptera; family Pentatomidae; genus Euschistus; species Euschistus heros. The sequence continues at coordinate 76,354 of RCWM02000454.1, read as the reverse complement.
AAGGAGCTCGTAAGTTAAATAATAACTTGACTCAAACGGCAGTAATAATCTTTAGCAGTCGGCAAGTACTTACATAACTGCTAGTTCCCGCTATAGTATTGATCACCGCTGCTAGTAACCTGCAGAAAATTATTTCATTTGCTACTGCCCAGGACCGCCGAAAGCCAAATATATGGTTTATTAAAAAAAAACTTAATTAGGAATTCAAAAAATTAATAACAAAGTGTTAACTTTAACCCTGAAATTTAATCGTTTTCTAAAATCATCAATTCAAATACGTCTATTTTTACTTCGTTAACTAATAATAATTATTACTATCAACTTGATCAAAAATATAGAGTTTACTGGAAGTGTAAATGAAAAAGACTGTCAGTTAATTTTTCATTTCTTTGAATGAGGTGTCCCGGAAATCGGAAATCCCATAAGTGGTGAACCGAGACGTAAATGGGAGGATTGCATCAGGTTATATGGATATAGGCTTAATATTTGGAATATGAATCATGTCTTTGGGTTCGCTATTCCTTTTTTTTTTATTTTTAAAAATTTGTACTCCATCTTTTTTGAAGATTCTCTATCTATTTCCCTTGGGATTCAGATATTTATAAGATGAAAAATAAAAATAATGATAAATAATAAAGGAATAGATCGAGACTAAATACGGGAATATCAAGTCAGTGGAATCAATTTAAATTCCTAGGGGAGCTTGTAAACAACACATGAAAAACAAACTACATGGAGAAATACATGCGACACAGTAAGTAACAGGGAAGTCATATTATATAAATTAAGTTTCTTAGATGGAAATATAAACAACAAACAGAATCTCTCTAGAAAATCCAAAGTTAGAAATTACGAAACAGTCATAAAATCTCTACAGGACGAAGACTATGGGATCAGGAACATGGATCCGTTGCTAGGTTTGGAAAGGAGTATACTACTGATAATATATAGAGAAGGATAGAGAAATACCGGGCAATCGAAAGAGATCAAGGATTGAACGGCCGCAAAATATAATCATGGTTATTGAAGGTTTTGTCGTTATAAAATTGTTAGTCTTTAGTTATGAGCTTCTGCCCCAACCAGTTATAAACTGAAAGATGCAGGTAGGTATATTGTTTTTGGAGAATGAACTTATATCGCCTTCAGTGCCCTGGTCGCCCCCCCCCCAAAAAAAAAAAAAAAAAAAAAAAAAAATACATTGCTTCAGAAATGTGATAATGTTTTCGATACTAGATTTGTTATCTCAAAGCATTGCCGAGAGTATTCTTTCCAGCCGTTTCTCAAAAAATATTTCTGATTGTTATTTGACTCCATATAAACATTTCGGTGAGGCTTCTTTCACTATAAGATAGCCATTTGTAAGTCGAGTATGAGTTATCCTCAATCTTGCGATCACCACTTCTTCTATTCTGTTTTTCTGATGGGATGTATTCCATTGTTTGATATCTCTTTTAATACTACTTAACTTATTAGCTACATGAGTTTTTTACTATAATTCAATCCAAGTATTCTTGGCAAAGTATTTTAAAAAGTTGCATACTTTCGAAGGGGTATAGATACCTTTGGCATCTAGTGAGGAAATCGCTGCTTCTTTGGCTGCCTCATCGGCAGCTTCATTCCCATTCGGACGTGGCGGCACCAGCTAAGTACCTTTTTCTTTTAACATTGTGGCATATGCTGGTATTATTATTAACTTTGGATTCTCAGTATGTAAGTTAAGAAGAGACATTATGGCAAAAAGGGAATCTGTAAATATGGCAGAGTTTTTTCTTCTAAATGCATAGCGTAATGTAAATTCATTCTGATTGCCTAGCGGTCCTCTGTAAAGTTACAGGCGATTTGCGGAAGTTTATTTATTAAAATAGTAATGTCAAAAAAAAAAAAAAAAAAAAAAAAAAAAAAAAAGGAACACCCCACATTGTTGTTTGATTTTGAATCATCTGTAAATATGTATTTAAAATGTTTGAATTTTTCTATAATTTTGTTAAATTCTGTTAGGTATATCATGTCTGAGGTCCTGATTTTCGGATATTTTTTGAGTGTTGTGTGTCTATTGTTGGCAGTTTAAGGTCCATGAAGGATACAAATGTTCATGGTGGATTAAAAGTCGATTGAAACCAAAAATGGTTTGTAATTAGGATTCAAAATTTTATACAAAGAAGTCATGCTTTTGGTAGAAATGTATTGAGAAGATGTATTTTTGATTAATAAAAATGTTTCAAATTTTATAGTTTTTATGGTTTAAACACATAATACTATCTTATTGGCTTCCTTGCCTTCTTGGCCTTATTGGAGTTTATATATTTATAGCACACCTCGTAGTTTTCATAAATAAAGAACTTAGATTATTTTAACTAATAATCGAATTTAATTTGTTTTTCGATAAAAATAAAAAACACCGTACCTTTGCAAGCTCTGTCGAATGGTACTCGCCATGTATAGGTGGATTATCAAACTTCACTTCGCACCACATACATATATAGCTTTTTTTATGAAAATCTTTTAATATTATTGTTGCTAAACCTTCCTTCAACTATGAAGATGCTGTGGTTAAAATTTGGTAGAGATTGGCTCTGCAGTTTTCGCGGTTAGGGATCACAAACAAAAAATGGCTTTTCCTCTTATGTAATAGTTTAGGTTGGTAATTATTCTATTAGTTATAATTAATTTTGAATTATATTGAGACTTTGAGGGGTTTTGATTATAAGATTCCTTTGTCTTTTCCAGGTTCATATTAAATCTATTATTGCTTTTTCTTCTGTTGCACATATTTTGTTTATTTTCGAAACAGCTAGATTAGGATCCTCTAGCTAAAGGTACCGCAATGTTTATTTAACGAAATGTTTCTTCCCCGTCCAGTGGAGGACCTTTTTGTCCCGAAATATTGCCATTGTCAATCGCCGCTGTGGAATACTGTCACTCCCGAAGAAAGGGGCCGCGGGCCTCGGGTTTTTGTCCCGCGGGGGGAAGAGCCCGTGTGGGCGTCGACATGAAGAAGTTTCACCTCAGCCTCCAATGGAAAAGTACCAGCGCCGCGGCAGGACGTGCTAGCGTAGCTACGTGAAAGTTCTGAGCCCAGGTCCTCTCCCTCTGGTTGCGGTATCTTGTCCGCTCGCTAAAAAATATGAGTTATATTTTTGAGGAACGGAAATAATACAGGAAAAAATATTGATCAACAAAAACTAGAATTGATAGGGAATTTGTTGACTGAGAAGTATTTGAAGATGCAGGTAGTTGGGTCAAGCGATCATAGGTACACATAATAATATTTTAATTTATAATGCCGAAGTTTCGACTTGCATTGCAAGCCTTCATCAGGGCTAGAAGAAAAAGAAAGCAAACAAAAATATATGACAAAATTGCAGAGAGTATAAAAAACAAAGGTATGAAAAGAATAACTGTATGATAATAAAGACAATAACATAAAGGCAATATCTAAAGGCCGGGAAGACAATACATAAATACTATTGAATTAAAAATTAAATTGAAAAGAAATTAAAATGAGTGAGAGTTAATTAAGTTAAAATTTAATGATTCCATTTTCTTTCCATTACGTATATTTATAATTAATTATCTTTCTACTTATGCCCCAATATTTATCACTCCTTTACTTCTATGTACTTCTCATTGTTATACTTTATATTTATTATCAACTAACTATATTGTCAACTTCCTACTATTGTTATTAATTTTCCCTCATTTTCTCATTTACTTTGTATCTACTCATTTTTTGTATTTATCAATTAAATAGTTGTATTCACTCATTACCTTTTAATTTCTTTTCAATTCAATTTTTAATTCAATAATCTTTATGTATTGTCTTCATGGACTTTATATATTGCCTTTATGATATTGTCTTTATTTTCATACAGTTATTCTTTTCATACCTTTGTTTTTCATACTCCCTACAATTTTGTCACACCTTTTTGTTTGTTTTCTTTTTCTTCTAGCCCCTGATGAAGGCTTGCGATGCAAGTCGAAACGTCGGCATCATAAATTAAATTTTTTTTTTTTTTATTGCTTTGTATCTATGACTGCATACACCTACAATTTACATCTTTGAAAAATAGAATAATAACGTACCCTATAATAATATTTATCAAAACAAAATAATAAAAATCTCAATTTATCCCTGACTAGGAATAACAATAGATCATGTCTTTCTATAATCTACAGCTTTTATAAATTTACATTTTCGAATCAAATAGATCTAATTACTTAAATTAATATTCTATTCGAAACAAAAGAAGTTGAGAGAAAATTGTGGTTTCAAACGTTTCCTTTTTCAATCAAACAAACCAATATCTGTAGGTCGCAACGACAAATGTAATATAACATAAAATATCCTCAACTAAATTTCTGATAAAAACTGTCTGCAAATTTTCGAACCGAGCAACACCAACAGAGCGTGTAGAACTTTTAAATTTTTGAAGGTGAAAAAAAGTTACAATAAAAAAGTACAAACCCTCACATATCCATGTCATACATAACTTGAATTGTTTTACAAGTTCTCGTTAGTTTTAATGATCGAACTAAGGGGTTATTTTTAGTCAGTATTTTTTTAAAATACAACGATTCCAGAATCAGAAATAAAAGAGACGGCTTCTGATCTGACAGGCAAACTTTCACTACAAGGAAACCCCGTCTGGGATTGCAACCAGGACCTGGAAAATTACCCTCTGGCTAAGGAAAAAGGTTACGAGTCAGGCGGAATAAAAAGAGTCAAAGTATAGCCTGAGAGAAAATAAAGGTCAGTTTTCCTCTTGCAGCGAATAAATTGGGTTTATGAAAGATATTTAATTTTATATAAATTTGTTTCATTTTATATATGGTTAATTTTTTATCATGTAATAAATTGATAAGTAAAACATAAAAAATAAAATAAAATGTGTAGAGATTATTTTACTTTTGCTATCTACAGTTTTATTTTTTTATTATATTTGCCAAGATTTCATTTCATGTTGTAGTCATGAGATATATATTAAAACTAGTGAAAGTTCACGTATACTTTTTTGTTCCACAATTTATCTGTAAAATACAACAATAAGAGGAATGGATGTTGAAAAAAACACTTTGAATATATTTTTTAATAAAAGCAGTAAAGTCAAAAAGTAAATCAATAAATGTTTGTTCCCAAGAACTTCTGCCAAATTTCGGAAAAGGCTCAATTGACCCGTCATTGTAGTTTTAGTATTAAACTTTAAAAATAATATATGTTTATATACTGCCTTGTGTGCTCTGAATTCAAGGCTCAACAATTTCTGTTCCAACTTAATATATGAACATATATAATGCGGCAATTAATCAAATCTAAAAATTCGATTACTGTACCAAATTTAAATTTATAAATAGAGGAAAAAAAAGATGGCTGCGTATGGAAGCGTTAAAGGTTACATTCCAAGGCAGTGGCGAGGTGGAAACCATATATTTGAGGTTGCTCTCGCACTGCTGTTGCTTTACGCGTGAGCCTACTGATCCATGAAATATTGAGAAACCTACAAAGGTCCTGAATATAAAATAACCACTCTCTTAGTTAACATACAAAGCCAGGAGTAAATATTAATGGGAAAGCTTGGGTCGGTATCGGAAGTTGAAAAAATCGAGAATTTCATGTAAATCCCTCAGCAATTTTATGGATCGTATGCTTTATCTCATCATTTATATTAGGAGTGGCAGTTAAAGATCATTCCACAAAAAGATTGTTATAGCATAATACTAATATTTTTTTTTATTAATTCACCTTTCAGGCCCTAAACAATCAGAGATTGTGCTGAGTCAATAATAAATAAGACATTTAAAACATGTCAGTACCCATCGGTACCTCCTCTTCTCATTATTTTAGGTTGCTTCTTACTTAAGGAGGTCCCTCATCCAGCTCCTTTTTAGCCTTCAGTATTTATTGCCGGGATTACTTGCAACAAATGTGTCGGAGTCTGTTGGGATGGTCATAAAGTTTGTCTTGAAATATTCTGAATTATGTTATGATGTCTAGTACAGTGGCTATGTGAAAGTCTATATGTGGTGTTCAATTAATTACGTTCCATCGAGATCGTGCATGCGAAATGAATTTAAGCCTTCCCAGTCTGGCTGGAATAGTTTGAAAACTGGTAGGGTATTCTGTCCTTCCTACTCTAGAAGGAGCACATAAAGAAATTAAACTAAAACAAACTACAAATCTTCATTGTAAATTTTCTAATCATCTCTCTTTACTTAGTCTGCAGCTGTTCCTTAAGGTGTATACAACTGCCACTGCACCCAATTCAAATACCATCCTCACCACCTATAGTCCAGTCAATGAGTAATGGAATGAGGGGTGTAGAGTGCATGGAATATTTGATTATTTTTAACTTCCCGTCCCTATAGAGTGAGCTTACGGTGCTGGGGAAGGTAGAAGGTCCCATTTTTGGGTTTTTCGATTATATCTTAAAAACAGTGGATTCTAGAAAACTATTTTTCAAATCAAAATTAAAGCTAATCAAATTTCCTATAAAATTGATTATATACATATTTGTTTAACTTACATCGGTTTCCGAGATATACGTTATTTAAAATCGATAATTTTCGAAACGAAAATAAATTTTACATCTATTTTTGTCAGAAATTTGCTATGTGTGCCAAGTGTGAAAAGTGCCAAAAAATATATATGAACTTAAAAGTAAATTTAATGCTATACAACATTCGTTTTGACATTTTTTCTAAGAAACGATTGTGGAAGGCACTAGAGACAAATTTTTGAAAAAAAGTAAGGTAACGATTATTATTATTCTTTTCTTCGAAAATTATCGATTTTCAAGAACGTATACCACGGAAACCAATGTAAGTTCGACTAATACGTATATAATCAATTTTATAGAAAATTTAATTAAACAAAATTTAAAATTTAAAACATATTTTTCTAGAGTTGATCGTTTTCGAGATATAATAAAAAACTCAAAATATGACCTTCTTCCGTCCCCCTCCACTCTAACCTGATCCCTTTAGGGACTTTAGGTATGTTAACCTTCTAACAACTCCTAACAAATCTGTGAAGTCAAAAATAATCGCATGGCACTAGCGTGTCGATAGTGACACTGGCGAGAGAGACGTACTTGGATTTCTTAGAGACCTTGTTAACCTGTAATTTGATGGTTGGAAGCTCGGCTTTGGGGTTCTCATCTAGTGTAATTATTTTGAATAGCCATGCATATTTATTTATTAAACCTATCAATTTATTTATTTAATTTTTATCTATAAAATTATCTTTAAAAAAAAAAAAAAAAAAGGAAAGATAAAAAAAAAAAGAATGATGAAAAGCATAAAAATTGATTTAAACATGTTAAGCTATTACGATTCTTTCGTTCCTGATACAACACAAATGGATATTTCATCATTGTTATGATTAAATATGCAAAGATGCTATATAATTTTAGAATTCCCGAACCGCAACAATTTATTATTTAAATTTGTCCAAATTCAATTAACATCATCTCGGTGAGAGAAATTACCATCCTACCAAGGTGATTATGGAATAAATTAATGTTTAATGAGTAATTAAGTATTCTCTTAGCTTGTCGAGCCCCGATCGCAAACAGGGTTATGTATTTAGCCCATTTGTTTACCCACCATTTGTTTATCACCATTATTGATGCAGTCGGCTGAATTCTTCCATAGTGTCGAAGCGATTATGGGAAGTGTTGTTTCTCTTCTTGCTGTGTACATAAGAATATTATTTATACGAACTAATGTAATAAATATTTGTGTTGTGACTGTTTATATTTTTATGGCCACAATATGTCGTGATAGGATCAATTAAGTTTTCAGGTACTTAAAATGTTTTTTAGGTATGACTTGAAATTGCTCACACAATTTTTTGCGAAATAAATTAATGATACATTTAGATTTATATATCTGCTGAGGAAACAATTGTTTGGTAGGATGATCTTAGCAGTGCCTCAGTTTCAAAATTTATTTTTTCTTCATTCAATCTCAAACTAAATTACAGGATAAAATAGTAATCCTTCCAAAAACGTATACTACGTAGACATATAGAACAAATTGAAAAAAAAAAAAAAAAAAAAAAAAAATCAAATTTAAATCACTTCATGACATTAACTTATATTCAATTTAACAATATAGACATGTTCAAAAAAATAATAAAATTCGTTTAGTTTTATTTGTTTATATGTTTAATTTGTTCATTATAAATCATTCGCAACGTTTTTAAAAATTTATTTTTGTTATAACTGCACAAAATCATTACCGACCGCTATACTCGACTAATCATGAAATGACTCTAATTATGTTTTTACTTCCATTCATAATGCTTTTCCCATTCTTTTATTACGAGATCAGTCATATAAGAGTCTGGTCTGGACTATATTTTTCTTCAGACCTGCATTTCCTGAAATTAATGAAATTATTTTTAATATAATTTTGTTTTTTGCCGAGTGATTTTAAGGCATTTTTATAGTTTAAGGCAGGAAGGGCTATTTCTCCCCAAGCCAATTTATTTAAGGCCTAATAAGAAGATATAAGGGAAAAATATTATTATTTAATTTAGTTAATTAATTATAACTTTAAGCACATTTTTATGTTGTGATAAATTTGTGTAAGGTAATTTGTTACTGTTTAAAATATTTTACCAAACAGTAATTCTCAACAATTAATTATGACCATTGGTTGGGAAAAAAGACCTTTGTGTTATTTTATGTTTGATTTGTGTTATTTCATGTTTGATCCGGCTCAGATTTAAATCTGTTCACTTTGAATTTACTCAATTTTCTTTTTCTTATTACTTCCTTAATTTATTTTCTACCTATTGGAATCCACAAGATGTTTACAATTTAATAATTATATACAAAAAGAATTGTTCCTCTTGATGTTTAAAGAGTATATTATTTCATCAAAATAATATATTTACGCTATGTTTAAAAACAAATCAAAAAAACAAGCTTGAAATAAAGGGGTAAGAGTGGGAGCTGGGTTTTATTGTTTTGTCCCAACACATATTCTGATCGTCATTGTTATAACATAAAAGTAAATTGATTATATGAATTCAGGCAATTTAAATAATAAATAAATAAAATTTTTAAAGACGTTATGGGAAACTCCAACCAACCAGAATTAACGCTATTATAAAACCGACCAGTTATCCTTTATTGCATTCAATAAAGTCGTTCATAATCAGCATAAGCACAATTTTTTGTTCGCGGAGTGTATTTTAACTATATTTTAATAATCATTGCATTATGAGAGGCCATGCATGCATATGTATCTTTAAAAGAAACTGTTTTGTAAACGGAACTATATGGAAATTATTTTTGTTTATGCTAGAGACTCGTCTTATTAATTAACTTCTAATTTCTAGTATGCCATGGAATTATCTAATATTTTTCCTTAACGCGGTCTTGCAATTTTCGTAAAATGTACTGACATTTTTTCGGTATACGTCTCTTGATAGAACCGATGATATGGTTACCTTTAGTTGGCTTGGTTTCCGTGCTAAAACATATTTCAATAATTGAAATTCGTTTGAATTTAATTGGGTTATTTTCAATTTAAAATCAATACTTTGCAGAAAAAAAAAAAAAGTTGATATGAATTCTCAACCTAGAGCAAATATAATTTCTTTAATCCAATAAATATAATATCAAAAACTGCATTTAAATCTGTTGTTAATCACTTAACTATAACACTGCTCGACAGTATTTTTGTTAAGTGGGTAAATGTGGCTGTCTCATATGTATTTTGCTATGGGAATTCTTAATATGACCATCAAAGTTGTCCATGAGGATCAGATTTTTTGTAATTTTAAATTTCGTAAAAATAAGTGATATTTCATAGCTATGAATGTGTCTTGATTAATATATTCTATTTATTTGCTCTAAATAAGGCTCACCACCAATACAAGATAATATTGGATGCAATAGAACTCTGAAAGCATGTTTAGCCAACAAGTTTGGCCCCCGTACAGGGGTCCTGACATGAGTCCCCTCTGAACTCCTCTCATCAGTCTATATCTGTGAGCCGGCCTAGTTAGGTGCCTCTATTAATTTAGACCGAACAGAACCTCTTAGCATCTTCAATATACCGCGAAATTGTGAAAACCACCCAAACAATTTTTGTTGTGTGTGGTGAACTAACTTTAAAGAGTCAAAGCAGTAGCATTTCTCCCTTAGTAAAAAAGGCATATAGTCTTTATTTTGAGTGCCAAGTTGGTGACCAGGACAAATCTTGGGTGCCTCATGTGGGCAGTCACCACATATGCCCTTTGCTGTTCCTATGGTGTGGAGGGAACCTCAGGACTGTTCAACTGACTGTTATTTCTGCATCATAAAAATCACTGGAATAACATGTAAATATAAAAAGAATGTTAAATGAAGATTGGAGTTTACACTCAGAAAACATTAGTGAGGAAGGTACACCATTAAGATTAGAAACTGATGATACTGATCACCCAGATTTTTCTGTGGAGCCTTCAGAACCTCGCAGAATCAATCAGTCTGAACTTAATGATCTAGTTCGAGATCTTAACTTAGCAAAAAATCAGGCAGAGTTGTTGCTATCTAGATTGAAAGGTTGGAACCTACTTGAGAAGGGAACGAAAATATCTACATATAGCCAACAAGAACTCCATCGCTTTTTCTCAGCAAAAGATCATTTAATATTTTGCATTGACATTGATGCATTAATGGGTGAATTAAGATATAATCATAATCCTAAAGAATGGAGGTTGTTTGTAGAGTCCTCCAAACTTAGTTTAAAAGTTGTTCTCCGTCATATAGGCAATGACAAGCCCTGAACCCACATTGCCTATGCAGTCCATATGAAAGAGGCATTTGACAATATGAAGATTTCACTGTCCGAGATACAATACCAGAAGCATATGGATCTCTTTCCTGAAAATCTTAGGGCTGTGAGGGATGGACACGGTGAGCGATTCCATCAAGAAATATCCACTCTGGAGAAACGATACCAGGGAAAGTGGAATCCAAATATGTTGGTAGACTATTGTTGGTCTTTGAAAAGAGATGTAGCAGCCGCAAAATACGGCAGGAAATCATGAAAGGCTACATTTTGATTTAAATTACGGTATGAAAGCTGATTAATATTAACACTATGTTATTTTTTTATTTTGAAATTACACAAAATTCTTGCCCCTGAGACAAAAATGCTTTTCAAATTTGCAATCAGAGCACCAAATTCTAAAATAATTGTAATTCATTTAACAGAAAAAAAGTTTAATTTTGTTGTCCAGTGTTATCAGACCTATCAGAATATTGTGAGTTGCAGGAACACTACTGGAACATTGAGTTACTCCCATCTTCTTACAATCCACAATCCTTTGATATCCGTAAGAACAATATCATGATTTGTAGTTTTGAAGTAGATAGTTTTTTAGTTTCGGTCCATAAAATACAAATGATCTATGTTTATGCAATGGATGATCCTACCTCTAAAATGAGTGCACATGATTTAACTGCTACATAAATGCTATTGAAAGCTTAGGAGTTCGAGATTGATGAACAGGTCTAAAAAGTGTGAATTCAGTGAGTTCAACAATTTTTTTAATTCTTAATTTATGAACCGGACTCTTTACAAATATATTTTAGAAATTAAAATTAATAAAATTCCTCTGAATAAATCCTGTGGTTCGAGGTAAAAGTCACTAAGTGCAACTTTTTTACGAATTTGACAAAAAGCCATTGTGTGTTGATATTATTATTTCCCATAAGTATAAAAAGTCACCAAGTGAATATAACTAATATATATGCACATTAGATAATGAGAAAATTCACTTTTCTTAAATTAATCTCTGAGGAATTTTTATGAAACAGAAAAAAAAATGGTTTTACTACTTTATGACTTTTACCTCAAAGGAGACGAAATGATCCTGTATATTAAAACAGTTTAGTTCTATAAAGTCATGAAAGTATTATTGGAAATTATTCTAGCCAAAAGACACTTAAAATCATAAGCTTTCATAAGCATTCGATATCCCATAATCCTCATGGTGTTAAAAGAAAATGATGGCGTCATGTTCTAACATAAATAAGATTTTTTAAAATTTATTTATTTGATTTCCAGATCGGCTTGGTAAGCCTTACATGGATGTTTTAACAATATTAATAATGATTTAACAATAGTAAAAGGAAGGGTATAGTATCGTGCAAGAGACACCCATAACAGAAGTTTTCTAATAATTTTAGAATAATTATAACTTTAGAGGAAGTATATAATAACAATAAATAAAAAGGGATAGAAAAAAAAATGCAAAGAAGTAAAAATCACAAAAAATAAATAAATTAATAATAATAAATGAATGGGTAAGAAATAATAAAAAAATAAAATAAATAAATATGATATTGAACTCCTATTGGTAGTTTCTCTCAATGGGTTGTTTTTTTTGTTTTTTTGTTATTGTTAGTATCAGTTTGGTACTTGTTTTATTAAATAATTTCAATAGATAAATTTTAAAAAAATTAGATGTAATGGCAGAGTTAAAATAAAAAAAAAATTCGGGATTTTTTTTTTAAAACGAGTTTCTATTAAATCTCGTGTGAAAAGAAAGCAAAAGGAAAAACTGGCCGAAGGATAAATTGATCCTAATTCCACCATATGTTGTCAATTTGTACCCTTCCACATCCTTAGCCAAAGACAGCTACACTTTTTTTTTCCTCTCGAGTAAAAATCGGCCCCATTTTCCTTCCTGAGGTCACGAAATGAAGCAAGTGACCAAAATAACTCGATAGATCACGGCCTGTGAGGGATTGTCGGAGCGAGTTGACTAAGCGACACCTCTCGGTGCGATTTATACCCACGCCGGATAAAAGATTTTCCGAAAAATTTATTTTCAGGATCCGTTAGCGCTGGCCCGGATAAATGCGGAGGTATTGATAGATCCAGTTCTACAGCTGACCGCTCTAAGTGTGTGGGTTTGTCTTTTACACCTGGATTTTAGATTTACTTATCTTGTAGTAAATAAGGTATTGGCTACATTCGGAGATCCTATTTGCATGATTACTTACCTGGCTTTGTTTTATCTCAATAAAAAGTCCGAAATTCTAAAGTAAGAAATAGTTCGGACGTTCATATTTAAACATTTCAAGATTTAGAAAATACCGGATTAAAACAAGAAACTGCCCCCCGTTTTCGACTTATTTACATGATAGTAATTATACCCATTAGGACATACCGAGTTGAGCTTTGCTGCTCCACTAAATAGTAAAGGGAAATGAGTCCAAAAAATTCCCAATCCTTGTAGTCCAAGTTTTAAATGTGGTTTAACGTCTTCCTCGAAACAGCGTCGGGTTTGGGTGGGGAGGGAGGAAGGTTTTGAAAATCGTATGTTCTTAGCTGTTTGATCAAATAACTTGAAAACCATTCCTTTTAGCACATTATATTTCTATTTTTAAAGAAAATCAAATTTGTAAAAAAATTGCTTTTAGATATATAGTTTTAGAGCTATAGCGGAGGAAAAAATTGAAGATTGGCTAAATATGTATGTTTTGGCAAAATATGACGATTTTGACATATTAAGTGGGCTGACATAGGTATTTCATTTAATCAAAACCTCATATATAGGATCTGAGTAAATCTAATCAGCTTAGGTATGGAAAAAAAGAAAGTTGGGATCGGACAAATAGTTTTGGAGTCATTGCGGAAAATGTGCAAAAAAAGAACTTGGATTTCACATCAGTATGCGGTATTTACCGTGTTTACCTGTGTATTATACGGAGTTTAATTTAGTTTTATAGTATAGTACATTTAACCAACTTTGATATGAAAAAAGAAATTTGGGATCGGACGAATATTTTTAGTGTTATAGCGAGAAATGTGCTAAAAAAGCATGTTTTTCACAACAGTTCAGGATGTTTTGTCGTGGTGGCATGGATATTTTACGGGACTTGATCAGAATTTCAAATTTAAGTTCTCATTTTAAATTTAACTAGCTTTCAGATGATAAAAGGAAATGGATTGAATAAGTAGTTTCGGACTTATATCCAAAGAAGTACGGACAATATTTTCTTGGAGAAGTGCATCTTACCGGAAGTAGCCAATCTCTTCGAATTTTCTTTCCTCCACAGCTCTAAACCTATTGATTTGAGCAAAAAAAAAAATGAATAGAACTAAATTTGTTAAAAAATTGATTTTCTTTAATAATGTATAGAAATACAAAATGTGCTAATAGAAACGGTTTTGAGTTGTTTGATCAAAAAGCTAAGAACATACGATTTTCAACCCTTTCCCTACCTCCCCTGCCCAAACCCGACGCTATTTCGAGGAAAACTTTTTATTACGCGACATTTTTATTTTTGAACTTCAAGGTTCGATGCAGTTCATCCAAAATTCAAAATCCTTCGTGAAATACTCAATGCTCCTTGCTTTGCCACAAACAAACTGACCCACAAAGATCTTAATTTACCAATCTTGTTGATTTGACATAAAGCAGATGCCTGGTTAAGAGGGATCAACGCATTTCTGCCAACATTTCGGCTCCTCTAAATAAGATTTTATCAACCAATTTTTATCTCTATAGACTTACGATCAATGAATTTGACCACGTTTAAAAAAGTGGCCCAGGTATTTGAAAAAAATGGTAGTTGGTAGGCTAGAGTTCTGAAGTGAAGGGTAGTCAAGGCAGATAAATAAGCTCCAACGTTTTCAAAACGAGGATTTTTTTTTTTTTTTTTTTTTTTTTTTTTTTTTTTGCTTTGAGGTGGTCAGTGTCTTTTGATTTCCTCTTTTCAGTAAATATTTTCGGCTGAAAAAAAAAACAAGAACTTAATTTGAAGAGATTAATGTTATTCATCCTGTACACAAGTAAGAAATAATATGTAACCCTTAGAGAACGAAGTTGTATACAGTACCAGCGGATTTAGTGGAGGAGCATTATAGTGTGTAGTGTTGTGTTGTGTTGTGTAGATGGGAAGGCTTTTGGGAATAGATTGAAAACAATCAGATCCTTCTTTATGGGCAGACTCTCTGCTATAAAGCCACTTTATCGCTGGCGTTCTGTTTGTGTAGCACCCCCCTTCGTTTGCTCTGGTTGTCTGTTGATGTTATCACTTTGTAATAAAATTAAAGAAATTATGTTCAAAACAAGAGGTTTCATACAACAAACATGGTATTAAACAAAGGGTTCAACAGATTCACTTTTGTAGCATGTTTATAATATCTTTCCTTTAATTAACCTTTCTTTTTTTTTCCTCGTAGAGTATTCTTTTATTAAAAATAATATACTTTTTTTCTTACTCATAATAGAGGGATTTATTAATTACGTAGGATCAAAAAAAAAAAAAATAGTCCTACAAAATCTACATCTTGAAGATCAGTATCATTTCGTTTTATTGCTAACAGCACATTCTTGAATGGCTACATTGAAATATTTTATCTTTTGTATAAAAGGTCCTGTGAAGATTTCGGTAATTTGTGAAGATTTAAAGGATTATATTCCAACTCGTCAAGCATTTTGCTTTCAGATTCTGAGAGAGATATTTATTTGTATTTTTAATACGCTTTTATCAACTTCACCTGTATGTAACGGAACCTTTCATCATAATTCTCACCAATTTCCAGCAAACTGATTAACTTGAAAATTTGCCCGTGTTTCAAGGACCAATGACAGTACAATAATTGCACAAATTTGTTCTAATGTTCTCACTTAGTCCTTGCAAAAAGTGAAGTAGTAGGTTTTACGTTTTTATATCGTCCAGGTGGGTCCTGAGAATAAAATATCAAAAATTATACTAAATATGATTAGGAGAAAATGTTTGGGAGTGGGGAAACAAAGAAAGTAGAGGAACAGAATTTTCACGTGATACTAGTTGCTCAATAATACGAAAAAAAAAAAAAAAAAAAATGTTATTTTTAAAAAATAATGTACCATTTTTCTAATAATTATATAGGTTCGTTTTTGTACACAATAAGATAAATATTTTGAGTAGCCCATATTGGAGTCATACTCACCATGTACAAGTAGGCAAGTTGTAATGGCAATGGTATCCTTTAATACCATTGACATTACAACTTGCCTACTTATACATGATGAGTTGGACTCCAATATGGGTTGCTCAAAATATTTATCTTATTGTGGACTTTGTCTATTTGTCTATCAACTTATCTAGTTTTTCCCTAATGGTACAGAATTTTGAATGAACACAAGAAGTTTGTTCCATTTTAAAATATGACATCTGCATTTTCATTTATGACATCTATCATTATCATACATGCCAACCTTTCTACTTTGGAACAATGGCACGTAATCACTTTAGAACGTGCACAACTCCATATTACGATACTCATTAATTAATTTCACAGCCACTATAGTGAAAGATTGTCACCTTACACGGGCAAAAAGCGGTCCTCCTTAGACCAGAGAGGAGTAAAAAATAAATAAGAAAATGAAATTCTAAAGGCACTGAGGGGAGGGGTGGGAGCCTTTATGAAGGTGTTTTTGTTAGCGTTGTTGTCGTCCGATCTGCTGCCCTGGCAATGATTAATACAACCACGTCAGCAGGGCCATATCAGTCCGTGTGGTGATGGGCTCCTGTGAGGCAGGTCAGGCGACTCTCCAACAAAGCCGAGCAATATTATCCGTAACTATTGTGGATCAGTCCATTCTTATCAAATATAAATATAACTTTCAATATACTTCGCCCGCTCTTATAAAAAAGGAGCAGATTATTTTAACTAATAATTGAATTTCATTTCTTTATCGATAAAAATCTTATATTTATAAGTATAGAATTTAGCATTATTTATTTAACGATATTTTCACGCATGACAGTAATTTTTAATCAGGTTAAAATTGCATTAATGATGTGTTTGAAGATTACGTAATACCATAATTAGACATCCAATTGGGCGTAAATAATGTTATCGATCCATCTGGTCAAGTTTTAGATTCTAACCATAAAAGTAGAGGAAAGTTTGGCGAACCTTTTCTTTTAATATCGAATAAATCACGTTGTAACATTCTTAGATATCGAATTTTACAAGATCTCAACAGGCAAGAAAACTGAACTACTTCCCCTTTCATTCTCTTGAAACTAAAATTGGATTTTTTTTTTTGTTTCTCATTTATTAATATTTACAACTGTACAAAATAATATACATTAAGCAAATGTGCTGTTGGTGAATACAATGGCATGTAAATAACTTGTGAAGAACTACTCAATAGCACTTCAATAAAAACCTACACTAATAGGTAAAAGAAGATGGCCTACAATCTTCTTTTCAGACGCCACGGAGGATTATCGACATGGAGTGGGAAGCAAGTTTAGAGACTAGTGGATTCGATTAAGTATGTAGCTTCTCATGGAATGACACACATCAGGCCAAACCTGCTACTAATGGACATATGGGTCATTATCAATAAATTTATTCATGACATAATAAGGAGCAATCAAGTAGAAAATATCGTGATATTAAATATTTATTTATTTATTTATTTGTATTATTATGGATAATAAAACAGTTCAAAACCAGTCCAGACATATGTTAAAATAAGCTGATAAATCTTTCCAAAGGTCCTATTTTTTTTTAAAATACCAATTTATTGATTTTAACAGTACAAATATATACTTCAAGTAAATATGATAATAACAATCACAATGACATGTTAAAACTTGAAAAGAACTACTCTTCAGTAGGACCTCAATAAAAATTCTACACTAGATGGTCTCTAGGCCATCTTCTTTTCATACGTTTGGTTATGGAGCTTACTATGAAAGTATAGGTATCTGCTTTGGGCTAAATCAGCAACATATGGAACATTAAGATCTTTATGGATAAGCTTATTGGTGACAAAGTAAGGAACATTGAGGATTTTTCGAAGGTTTTTGCATTGTATGGATTGGATACGAGAATTGGGAGGTTTAGGCGAACCCGACAAGTTCACTCCGAATGGCCTAGGTCTAACTACTGCGATGAAGATAAGTCTTTTTTAATTTACTGACAGCTTTGAACGCTAGTTTAACCAAATAGGAGTAGAAAATATTTTTTCAGATAGACGAAATCTTTTTTGAATATATTCCGTAATACACTAGTTCAAAATGACTTTTAGACTCAAATCCTATACAGAGAACAAGAAAAAAGACAATAAGTGATGGTGGATTTCTGGAGAGAATGGTAGATTCTCAAGGATTAAGCATACCATCAAAAATAAATGAGAGAAAAATGATATATGAAGTGAAAAGAAATACAAGTGGTTATAGTAAGAAGATAAAGGCGGGAGGGTAGTTAAAGCGAATAGGCACAGGTTGAATAAAAAAATTAATTGTGGGAAGCTAAAGGCAAGAGAAGGATGAACTCACATACAATGGAAAATTAAAGTAGAAGAAAGCATGATTGGACGTAGAGGCTTTAACAAGAATTCGGTCGAGAAAACAACATAATGTAAAAAAAATCAATGTATTTCATTGGATAGTTGTAACAAAATATGACATTATACGTATTGGATGGTCACGTTATCACTTCTAGATAATAGAACTATTATACAATGAGTTGATGAGGTCACATTACGCTTAATCGGCAGATTTTCCATTATTTTTTAGTTGCTGTGTGTGCATTAGAAGAAAATCATGAACTCAGAAATAAATATCTTGTGGTTCAGATGACATGCTCGTATTTTCTACTAGAGCCATACTTTAACTTTAGGTTAGAAAGTTCTGTTCCCTGAAACATCTTACTTTTGTATTTTACTAAAATTTAAATTTTCGTATCTTATTTTAAATATTGCCTGCATGAAATGTATCTTATTTTAATCATTAGAATTTTTTTTAATCGCTGAAATCTTGCTGATCCCAAATAAAGAAAATATTTCGTTAACACTATATGCAATATTGGTCTCAAGTCGTAGATGAAGGAGCAAATGGATCAAGAATTTTTTTCTTCAAAAGCCCGTGCTAGAGACGACAAAAATGATCCCAGTTTTTTTGGGATGATATCATTTACGAAATCGCGTTCTACATTAACCTAAAATACTAGCACCGTAAGGAAATTAGAGTTAGCGCCCCAACCAAAACTGTCACCGCCAGTACTTTATTTTTTTGTTAATTTGAGTTTGCAAAGTTGTAATTTTACATCGAAGGTATTTTGTATGTTAGATTTAAGAAATGTAATAAAAATTAGGTAATGAAGAAAGTCGAATTGTTTTCTTGGCAAATGAAAAGGTGCAATACTGAAAGGATATGAAACATTTTTATTTTTAATTATGTATATTTAGCAGTTTGTACATAATTTTGTTATTTTTCTTCTTCTTTCGATTTCGGCCACCTGTGGACCATGTTCAACAATTTATTTTTTACTCTTCCGTTCTTTCCAATACTTCTTCATCACCTCTGCCTGATGTTTCTTCCTTTCGTCTGACCACTATCAATTAATTTTTGTTTTAACTAGTTCTGGAAATTTGATCTTGTTAACTGCTGTCCGAAACTTGTCTCTGTCCCAAATTAAATCCTGTTGTATATATTCTACTATCATATCTTACTTCACCATCCGTATCCATGTATCCTTTTTCTGTTTTTGGAGACTGTGTTTGGAAATTTTCTTTGTTAGTCTCCTCTAATCCATTCTCATTAAATGTCCATAGAATGGCAATCTACGTTTCCTCATTGCATCACTTTGTTTTTCAATATTTCTGTATTTTTTTTTTTTTTTTTTTGTTTAAAACCTTGTTCAGTTTCTTAGTTCTAATATTTTCTTTCATTCTTTTCCATATTTTCAATTTCTCCTTTTTTGTTGAGAAACAAACGTTCATATAAGCTTTCAGGTCGAACAACTGTTTAAATGATGACACAATTTAGTTTCAATAGAAATATTTTGTTTATTTTATATATCTTTAGTATTTTGGAAGGTAAATTCCATTTTGTTAGGTCTTGTGAGATCTGCTGCTTCATCTAAACCATTACATTGAATGATTTCACCTAACTATTTAAATTTATCTACTCTTTTAATATTACTATATTTAGTTTTTAGTTACCATATTTATTTATTCTTTTTAATATATTACTATGTTAATAATTTTAGTAAGTCATTTAATCTTAATTTGTAAAAAAAGAGAAAAAAAAAACAAAGAAGAAAAAAAAACTATTTTGAAGTCAATCCTTAATATTTTTTAAAAAGCAGTTTATATTTTGATTTTTATTATGTATTTTTTAAATTTACAAATACATCCAGTAAATGTGAAGTTAATGTTTATAACATGTTAATTGCATGCAGATCAACTTTTCCCTCGGTAGAATTTAAAAGAAAAAAAATAATTCTAATTCTGCCCCATCACTGAAATATCACCCAGCATTTTTAAAAAATCAAGTCATTATCATCACAATTTTTTTTAAAATTTGATTCACAAAATTAGTAAGTTCTTTCAACCTTTCTGTTTTAAATTACTAAGATTTACTTGATGTGGTGTAAATACAGAAATATTTTAAATAAGATAATAAAGAATGAAAGAAATTCTGAGAAAAATTATGTCAATATATATTCACTTTATTTTTTTAAAGGAACTCAATCAGGTGAGGGCTCTATCAGTTTTTCATTCAAATTGTTCAAATACTTAATATTTTATAGCAGTTGATTTACTTGAGAAAAACAAATCAGGAAAACAGGAAAGATTATTAACGATTGACAGGGATTCCGATAATCAATAATAATACTTTTTTGGTTAAGCCTATAAGTTTATTCATCTGTATTTGTATTTAATTACCATGATATATGAGATCTGTAACTTTTTTTTTAGTTTTAAACTTTTTATCTTGACAAACAATTAAAATATCCTACAATGAAGGGGGATAAGTAATAGTTCCCTCCTTAAGTACACTATCATATATTATTTACAATTTTATTTGGATAAAATAAAATAAATTGTATTTAATTAACTGGATGAGCAATAAATAAAATAATTAGAATTGATGAATTATTTGAAAATACTGTTAGAATCTTTTATTCAAATACTAGTTTAAAATGTTAAATATTCATAAACTGATCTAAAAACATCAAAAATATTCACAATATTCGCAATTCGATACGCAAGTTTTGTATATTAATTTTAGAATTATATAAGAAAAAATCAAACATGCTGACTCTCACATAAGAGTACTTTTTGTTCAATAGAACTGACAAATAATTTTTCGATCCTGATGGTATTGATGCTTTTATACAATCATTCGAATCTAAATTAAATAAAATAAAAAATAAAACCCAAATAAACAAATAATAATAGAATAAACACTAATAAGAAATAAAACTAGATAATGCATAACTATAAAAAGGCATTTAGAATATTTACATTGGGGCAAGAAATTCCTAGATCAGTTTTATCCCACCGCGTCATTGGTTTGTGGTTAAATTCGACTAGATGATATTTCTATGAGAATTCGTTAGGTAGTTAACTAAGTAAGAATACAAAAATAGTAAATAAGTTAAAATAAAAATCGGTATAAATTAAGTTATCGCATTAATCGACAAAACTATATTTATTCTTCTCATAAAATTTCTCAATTTGCGTCAGACTTTTACAGAAAACATGTTTGATTCGACATGAAACAATGATAATTATTATTGCGAGTTATTTTTTTTCAAATTAGAAATTTAAAATCAGAAAAAAATTGCATAATCTTTAAAATTTTTTTTTCTCGAAATTACGAACTACAATTTTACGATAATCCTTATCGCAGTTTTATATAAAAAAAGACTACTCAGTCAAAATCATAATAAGTGTAAATAATGCACGATTAATTTATGATATAAAATATTATAATCTGAATTTTTTTTTTTTTGAATATTAAAACAGAAGCGGTAAGTAGTTAAGTTAAATACATTTATTTGAACAAGAATTCGTATCAGTGTGAAACGTTAATTGAGTAGTCATGTTTCAAAACTGAACAAGTCCACTTTTGGTGATATATTTTTTTTTTTTTTTTCATTTTCAGACAAAGCCTTGGGAGTTGCACACAATACTGAACTCTGTTTTCGTTAGCAGACAGCTATCAGTGATTTAAATAGTATTATTATTTTGGATTTAACAGTAGAGGAAGGACTGGTGTAGGTTTTTTGTTTTCTTGTGTTAAACAATTTTCAGATGTGGACATGTTCAATTTTGAAAGATAACTTGTCAATTTAACACGAAACCGTGTTATACGGAAAATTCCAGTTCCAAATTTTTCTGTATATTTTTTTTTTCTCTAATCGATTATTTCGTTGTGGTTTTGAATGATTACAAAATAAATTATTTGAATTAAAACACAGATCAGCTATTAGCGATGTTTATTAACCTCAGGATTTACGGTTTTTTAATTTATATTTATTTTACGACCTTGAGTTTAAGTGAAAAACATATTTTTCATTATTATTTAATCTTTCTCACGTTGACTCGTTTCTTTTTTCTCTGTTTTTCTGTCCCGATTAAACCGTAATCTTGCTTTTGCTATTTTCTGAACTTTTTTTTTTATATAAATCTAATAAATATTTGATTAGATTTCATTCCTGCTATGGTGATAACATCTTGTGGGAGAATCTGAAATAAAATTGCGAAGTGCAATCAGACATTCTGTGGTAAAGTTATATTCAGAACTGAATAAATTAAATAAATTTTGTTCTCTGGAATAAAAATTAAGCGATTAAGATGTGTGGATTTGATTAAAGTATTAAAATGTTTTTTATTTTAATATTAGTTTTTAGTTGAGATACGCATGATGGTATAGATGGATCAACGCAACTAAGATTAGCAACTTCTATGATAAACGTAAAAGCAAAAAAATCAATACAATTAGTTTTTTAATTTTCTTTGTAGCGGAATATTCCCCATCTAATGCAAAGGTGTTATAAATAATATTAAGTTAAAATTTCAACTTATATTTAATTAATATTTTAAATAATCTTTATACATTTTGTATGCTTTGGTCAAAGAATAGGGATGTAAACACCCAAAGAAAAACGAAAATTTTATCCAAGAAAATGAATGTGGCGTGGAATGTTTTGCCTGTCAGTTTCGAATGTTAAACATACACATCAACTCAAAAACTTTTAAACATATGCAATCCGATCGAGAGATATTATCAATTATATTAATGTAAAAACGTGAAAAAAGATGAATTACACTTTAGTACTGACTAAGTAATCGGAGATACATAATTTTAATTGATTTGTAATTTGTTTTTCCATTTACTGTACCTAAGGACCAACCCATATATTTCATCACATCATCATTCATTCTTTATACAGTGTTGCAGGATGTATCATCTGTCTTCCTTTGCTGCGTGCGAAGATGCACTTGATGTTATGCCTTACATTTTTACATTCGAATAATAATTATAATCTCTAAATCAAATTGCTGATGACCTGAATGTTTATATTTTTTTTAACTGAAGGTAAATGTCATTCGAAATTAGTCTTTTAATGACCAAAAAATCATGAACGCTACTTGAAAATGGATGAAAGTTAATTTTTATTTTGTTTCCTGTAATCCTTTTGATACAAGCACTCAAAGCTCCTAATAAATAATTTGGACATAAGGGGATGTGGTCTGGGGCTCCAATTAACCTTGCATATCTTCGCATTGCAATCCTTACATTCCAAAATCTTCCGTAAAATCCTCAATGATCGTTATTATGTCATAAATAGACTTATCCATAAAGTTCTTAATGTTTCACATGTTGCTGATACCTGTCCTTTAATAGAAAACCTCATTACCATTCAACCCTTTTCAGGATACAGTGTACTACAGTACACCATAATTCAATAGATTGTTTGGAGGGACCCCATCTTACAAAAACATTAAATTTGGTAAAAAAATAAAAAATGTAATAAATGAAGGTTAATTATTTTATTTTTTACAGATTTATTATTATTAGACCAATATTAAAAAAAAAAAAGTGTTTTTAAAATATCTGACCTGAAAAGGTTTAAATACACTAGTCTCTAAACTTGCTTCCTATTCTATACGATAATCCTCCCACGCTTCTGAAAAGATGATGGTCTCCGGACCTTCTAATATGGAACTTATATTAAAAGGCTATCACTGCGTTGTTGCTTTACAAGTAATTGACATGTTATCATGAACGTTATCTTCACATTTACCGGATTTATTATTCGTATACAATTGTAAATTTCAATAAATAATTATAAAAAGAAAATTTTGTTTGAAAAATTCATATATAGTGAATAATGTTATTTTCTTTACGAAATGGGAAACTAATTTTCAGTAAATTTTCATATTAAAAGCTGATAATAAGTTGGCTCTGCTACATTGTTTGAATGAAATTGAATAGAAAAGTAGTCATCTGTTCAGACGAAGCAGAGGACTTCATTTAAAAATAAAACAAATCGCATGCCTTTAAATTCTGAAAAACCATCTCCTTACTGAAGAACGTTACTGGCAAAATAATCTTTTTAAATAATAATTTTTAAAAAAAATCTATTGTAATTGAAGATAAACTTTTAGTTATTATACTTCAAGGCCGTATCAAAGGACTGTTTTGAACTGACCAATCTTCACCACTCTTCAGATTCCTCTTGGAGAGATAGTTTGAATTGATTTTTTTTTTTAATGAAATGATTCAGTAAACTTCTAATGAAGTGATGACTGGTGGGAGAAGGAAGGGGAGGGGGGATCGGAAAATTTTTATTATAATCTCTAAAAATAGCTATCAGTCTTCCTCACTTTGTGAAAACAAGTAGTTGTCGGTAACCCTCTTTCCAAGGGGCGTAAACATGTATTACCCTAGCAATCGCAGATAATAGAAGATTAAGAGTTCGAATCAGGCTGGGGTCAAGCAATATTTGATTTTCTTTGGTATTTAATTATTCACCACCCTCAACCTGTACTAGGAAACACCGGCAAGAAAGTGGGGAAAATAATTATCTTTTGGCCAGATTATGGAAAGATTACCCATCTTTTGCTTTTTTATATATACGAAAAGGTTAGGATTTATATTTTTAAAAAAAATAGAAGCTGGAACAGATCTCACATTCAGTTTCTTTATATCAAGAGAACTATGACAGGTGGAACCTCAAACATAATTTTGCATCATTTTTACAACAAGCTTTTGAAAGCTTTAACCAAATGCCTGTATAAATAAGAAAGTTAATCAATTTAAGGCCGATCATGGTGTAACACATAAATATAAATTATTACATAAATATATTCATATAGAAAATTAAAATTAATACAATATAACAGTCCTGTATTGACAAGCCCAAAAAGATAGTGTATCACTTATTACTTCATATCGTGTTCTATCAAGATGATTTTTGAATTAAAGAAAAAATACAAACACATCATATTTGGCAAAAACATAAAAAAAAATTATGTTTGATTTGCAAAAATTATGTATTATTGAGCTTTAATTAGGGAACTTTTTCTATTATTCTGAAATTCCATCGACCACTTGAAAATTTAATAGTTCAACCTAGAGTCCATGTTTTAGGAGTACTTTTTTTATATGTATATGTCTTTTGGCTGGGGGGGGGGGGGGGGGGTCTGTAGTTTTGTTGTGTAATGTTTTTATGTAACATTTTGACACGCTCTAGCTAAGTTAGAGTTGTTCAGTTCGAAAATTTTATGACAGTTTCTTAATCAGAAATTTAATGAGAAATATGTTGTTATGTAACATTGGTAGCTAGGACCTACCGTTAAGGAGCTACAGTCAAAACTAGATAAGTCGAACAGCTCGGTAAGTCGAAGTGAACTCCATTTCTGGAATATATTTTTATGATGAATTATATTCGTTATCTCTTACCAACAATCGTTAATTATAAGTAAAATTTTTATCTACGCATCTCCCGAGATCAAAACTAGTCAAATTTCCTGAAGAGGGAAGCTCGAATAAGACGAATTTTCTTAGAACCATGAACGCGTACAAACCAGTCTATCCTTGCTTATTCTTAGTGCAGTTTCATTTCATGGATGAGAGTTTGAGTGGCTATAAAAAGGATTTCAATAAAAAGATAGACTTCATTGGTAAGTGGAGAGGTTACTTGAAAAAAACATTACCAAATTGCGATTTTTTTTATTTTTTAAACTATTTACTGATATCTACAACTGTTTATAGTATATACAACAAGTAAACTTGAAAAATGTTTACAATTGAATTTCAATAACTACTTACTTGTACCAATTGTAATCAATATTCTACGTTAGAAGATCTCTTGGCCATCGAACGATTATCGAGAATTGAGTGCGAGGCAAGTTGAAAGTTAACTGGATAAGCATCTGGTTTGTCCAGCATGTGGAACATTAAGATCTTTAAGGATAAATTTATTTGTAACATAAGAAGGAGCATTGAGGATTTTACGAAAGGTTCTGGAATGTAAGGATTGGATATGAGAAGAATTGGAAGGTTTAGTAGAGCCCCAAAGTACATCCCCGTTTTTCCAAATGGGTCTAATTACTGTCGTTTAAAGAAGTTTTTTGTAATTTATTAGGATCTTTAAATTCTTATCTAGTAAATGTTTGAATAATCGGAAATGACGAGCAGTATCTTATCTTTTAAGTTATGTTAAATTTTTAAAATATATTTTTAGACTTGGATGTGCATACCTTCCTTATATCAGGTATTGAAGCATCCTTGGTGTTAGTCCCACATCTTACAATGATAGAACAAACTTTTATTTTTTTTTTGTTAAATTCGTTTTCTATTTGGATAGGAAATTGAAGATAAGGAATTGAAACTAGGCACTAAGAGGACATAGCTTTTAAAGCATCGCGTTATTCTATCTCTATAGTCCATTCATCATACGCGACATCGACCGCTGGGGTTGAATTTAAAGGAGCGGTTCCTATAACATACTATAAACCAGAAGACTCGGCTGAGACTAATGACATCTAGACAGTTTAGCAACCGACTGCTTAGGGCTGACAGAAGATAACCCCCATTGTCTGGAACAAGCTCTCAAAGGTTAGGAGTGTCGTAAGAGCCATTGTCGTAGAACCGCTACGGATTAATAGTGCTTTAAAGGTTAATCTACTTTATAGTCTAAGATAGGATCAGAAATCGAACCATTTATATGGCTAGTTTCGGTCCGAGATAGGAGCTCTGTACTAATTAATGATTTTAGAAGAAAAATCTTGATCTTGTTTTCATCAGTCATTGGTTATCTCCATTTTAAATCTTCCTAAAATGTTGCTTATAATTTGTTACAAAAATGGAACGAAACTTGTTGTTTGTTTGGGCTTAAGGTCCTTATGTAGTCCATCTAGCACAGGAATGGTGGGCCATCCTACATGTTACGAACGTATTCTACCAAGGGTGAGTGGGTCAAGATTCATTCCGTGGGTCCGTCACGAAAGAAATTTCAATCTGCTTAGGTGGGATTTGAACCCACGACCGTCTGTACCTAACACTCTTTTTGGATCTGGCAAGCCACTCCATAAATAAGGAAGGTCTTGGTTTGGGAATACCCAGGCTGATGACATATCTGCACCACTTGGAAAAACTAGGAGTATAAGGAAGCGCTTTGAATTTTTCTGTTTTCAGTATAATTTGAATTTTTTTTGTCTAACTACCATTATTCTACGAATTCTCTATATTCTAGTATGAAATGAAAATATATTTCATATACGCTTAAAGAATACCATTGACATTGCGACTCTTACACGATCTATATGACACCAATATCTAGGCGACCCGAGTACTTATCTTATTTAAGACAAACATTTACTTATCTAATTTTTTCCAAATGGTACAAATATATTTGAATAATCTCAAGTTTTAGAACCTATATGTTTCCTTAATATTTTTTTTCTATTTTTAAAACATCTAAATTTTTCTTACCCACCAGTAGACAGATTATTATGAAGTTTTATTGGTATGAAGTTACCACCAAATATCATATTGGGTAAATTTTGTTGTAAATTACAACCAAAGAATTTGTTAATGTAATACTTAATTCGTCAATGTTTCTCTGCTGAAATGTTTTTACGTCGTTTTATAGAAATATATTTGCATTTCATACTAAAATATTGAGAATTCGTAGAATAATGGTAGTTGGAAAAAAAAATCGAATTATACTGAAAACAGAAAAATTCAAAGCGCTTCCTTATACTCCTGGAATACCCTAGTGATCCAACCAAATCATGTCACATCTATCTATTCAAATTCAATTCTAATTCAAAGTTATACTTATGGTCAACATCGGAACTTAATCTCCTGGCTTTATCATTGATTAGATCAGGTATGTGCCTCTGATCCCAGATCTGTCGACAACTGCTAGATCAGATAATATATTTTCTGATCGAAGCTAGATCTAGGAATCCATGACGCAATGCCCTGCTACTCGTCACTCTCCTCTCGCCTATAATAGAAAAAAAAATTAAAAATATTCTAATGCCGTCAGATAAATATAAATAGCTGCATTGCATGTTGAATATCAAACTTATTGCTGATTCTCCTAAACCTTTCTTCGACCACCTGCATCCACCCTGTCTAGCTGATCTGTCATTCATAGCCACCTGTGCCTAGAGCGAATCAATGTAAACAATTTATAGTAATTCTGCTAAATTCTCTTGAGCTTTGAAACCTATATAAACCTCCTTCTATTAATTTTCTCTATTATTAACCATTTACTCATTATTATGCAATGGTAGAATTGGGTATCAATGTATCGATAATTTTCTTCCAATAATCCAATATTAAATGGATACATCGGTACGTATCTTACGTATATATAGTTTCATGTATATTATAAAAATACAACATACAACTATATATATTCAAAAACAAAACCTTATAAAATTGTTTTAAACAATGGAAAGTTTTTTATCTTCAATGTAAATTTTCCATTTTTATGTTGGATGCCCAGGAAATATGTTACTACTGTTACACTTCCGAGCCAACAGAGCGATAATTTTCTAGAGCAGGGAAAATCATGACAAACAAGGAATAAATTAAGTAGACAAATTTTGGGATTGTTACTTTTCCTAGAATCCAATGATGTCAATATGTGGTGATTAAATTGTTGATCTCCTAATAATAATAAATGGATCTACTGCCTAACGTTTAATTCATAAAAAACTACTTTTAAATTTCAATTATTTGAAATAATTGTGTTTCTTTTTATGTTGTAAAATAAATAAAGATAACGACATTGAACCAACCATTGCTACACCCCTTCTCCCACCCATAATACTTTTATATACAAAGATAGAATGCACTGAAGCAATGTTGTTAACTTCTGATAAGCTTTCTCTCGTTAGAAAATTAAAATAACAAATATTAAAAACATTAAATATATGTTAAAAGTTATTTTATTAACTTAATTTTCTCACGTCAATAAAGAAAATACCGAACTTTTGATAGACTTAGACTTTTTGTTTTTTAGATTGAAGTTATTTTTAGAAATAATATGACACTCTGCATTACCTTCGGAAAATATTATGGAAGTGGGAATCAGAAAATATCAATATATATATATATATATTTAGAATTTGGTAAAGCAGTGGTTCGATGTTGTTACCGAAATATGCTAAAACGATAAAAAATTTATAATATTTAAAATTAATTTTATTAAAAAAAAAAAAAAAAAAAAAAAAATTACGAAATACAGATATTTTTAGTCACAGATATACAAAATACTCATATGTAGATATGGATACTCAGACCTCGAAATATGGATCTCGAATATCGATAATTTTCTTATGGTACCCATCTCTAAACATTAGAGTCGAGGGGAGCAATTTTCCCTAATTACTAGATCATAGATCATTTTCTCTGGACTACATAACCCTAATATTTCAAGAAAATAGTTCTGAAATTGCAGCCACAGAATTATCATTTCTTTTACGGAAAACATCAGTTATAAATAAAAAAAAAATAAAAGATTGTTTATCATCGCTTTCCGGTATATTGTCAAATGTCTTCAAAGTTGACTATTTTTCGTGTAATAACAATTTTTTTTATCAGTTTTGACATATTGTTGTTTTTGACTCATGCTTCACTGAGGTTTATGAATATTCAGAAAATAACAATAATCTATAATTTATTAATTCAAGCACGTTACATTTAATATAATTTTATTATCACACAATGTGATATATATATATATATATATATATATATATATATATATATATATATATATATATATATATATATATATATACTATATATATATGATATGTGTTTATGTTTATATATATGGTTCATATGTTTCGGTTATATGTTACATTATTTTGGTGTTTAAGACCCCATATACATTAACTAGAGCATATGAAACGAATTCGGATTATTAAAACTATTAACTAAATTAAAGCTAGCAGTATTTACAAAAAAAAAAAAAAAAAAAAAAAAAAATTCTCCATGGATATTTCTATCCATAATCTACTGATTTTCCCAATTTTCATTTAAGAAGTAGAAGGATCAAATTACTTAAATTAATAATTAAAATAAATTAACAATCAATGATTATTCATTAGAATAGAAAGTTGAGAGAAGTCCTAACACTTCAAAAATATAGGCAAGAAATGACTTTTTTCATTCAAGCCAATATAGCTCCTAAAAGGTAGGTCTTAGAGACAAATGTTATATAGCAAAACATATTCTCCAATAAGTTCCTGATAGGTACACTATGGATAAAGATTCGATCCGACCAACACCAACACGTGATAAATACCCCCAAAACTAAACAAATGTTGGCAAAAAGTGATTTTTTTCATTTTAACCAACTTAGCTCCTAAACGGTAGTTCAAAGAGACAAATTTTATATAACACAAAAATATTTTCCATTATATTCATGGCCACAAAAGGTCTTCGAATTTTTGATCACCAACATAGCTTGTCTAATTATTACATTTTTTCTGTGAAAAAAACGTTACTCTAAAAAAGTATAGACAACCCAAAAGAAATATCCATGCCAAGAATAAAGTTACGAAATTTTTGAGCATACCTCTCTAGAATTTATTCAAACTCGCATTAGACCTACAACTCGTTGAATTTAAGACGTTATTTTGTTATAATTTATCAAGGAGTATTAAGTACAATTTCTTTCAGTTTCCTTCAAATGGGTTAAAGCACATGCAGGATTACTAGGGAATGAACGAGCAGAAGCACAGGCTAAAAATGAAGCTATGAAAAGGTCATGATTCTTCCAATATTCGATAAGGTACCAATTAGTGGAGTCAAGATTTGAAAAAAGCGACTATGGAAACTTGGAACAAACGATGGACTAATTCAACAAAAGCTAGACATACTTACGAATTCATTAAGACTATAGAGGATAGAGAAAAATAAAATAAAAACCTGACTAAACTAACACAAGTTTTGACAGGACATGGCGGAGCAAAAAGTTACTTTCACAGATTAAAACTCTTTGACAACTCTTAAAACTCTTTGTAATTGTGACGGAAACAGTGTACAAACTTACGATCATCTTATTTTTATGACTGCAGGAAATTGGAAAGGTACAGTCACAAACTGATAGCCAAAGTCATACTTCAAAGAAGGATCTCAAAGACAGATAATTTAAGGAGTTTGATGCATTTCATCAACAAATGTTGATTGATGTTGATTATTTTTGTTGAGCTCAACAATTGAAAAGTTGGTCTATAATGTTACTTATAATTTTATTTTTTAATCATTCATTAATTAACTTATCATTCCATTGATTAATTTTTGTTTATATTTCAAATTCACTCAATGTTAATTCCTATATTATTTTAAAATATTTCACATTATGTATAATTAAACATGCTTGTATAAATATTTATGATATTACGCGTTATGTTGAGAGATGTGATGCGTAAAAATATATGCACAGGGTTACTGCAAGGTGGAAAACTAGAAAAAAGTACAATTTCTTGTTAAAATTTTCAATTTTACAATTATTAATGCGTAGTATTCCCTACATTTAATATAAAATAAGTATTATAAATTTTCTTTCAATTTTGGTGCTTTCTTTTCTAAAGTTGTATTATTATATGGTTCTATACGCTACTGGTTGGATTGGAAAGGATTTATAATAAATTTAAAAACAATTAAATTTCCTAACAGTATACTGATTTGTTGTGGTCTGTTACTGTTTTTTAGGATCATCTCACGCATTTTTGATGCATAATATTTCCATTTCGGAAAACCAATCGCTTAAAAATAAAAATACTATAAACATATTTATCTAGTATATTATATTTTTGTAATATAAGAATAACACTTCTGGTCCTGACCCTCAGTTCTAAAACTACCTTGTCATAACAAGGTATCATATCATTTGTCAAATATAGGTATTTAGGTTTGTGAAATTTTAAAAAAGTAATACACTTTTATTATTTATCTCAGAAGCGTTCCCCTGCCCAATGGCTGCGATATGCTTATGTGTCGAAATATATTAATAAAATCTGTTATTTCATCTGATTCAGCATTTAGTATTCCTGGCAATAAACCATTTAGAACCGCCATAAATACTCGCTCTTCCATTGTGAAAATATCACGGGCATAAACTAAAGTTTTTATATATATTGAGAAAGCAGGATTGTGAAACTTAGTTTAATCGCCTATAAATATCCAGTGCAGTAAATCGCTGATGTTTTGGCCCAAGGATAGTGTCAATTTATTGTTGTAATAAGTTTTGAAATGCAACATTATTGACATCTCGCAATATTGCATATTGTATTGTAAAATATTACTGTCTGTAAAATATTACTAATCTTTAACAATACTGACAGTCAGAAAATTCTACCAAATTGATTTATTCCATTTTCCATGAAAATAAAAGTGCAGCCCTATATAATGTTGATCTCTCTACATCAATTTTTCTTTTAAATGATTTTTTATCACATAGAACAAAATTATCCAGTTTGATTCAATATGAGCTGGATGGTCCGTATCTTTCTTACTATTTCTCAATAATAAAATTTTTAAATTTTATTATTCAACTATTTTTAGGAGTCTACTGGCGTTCCACAGGGTAATACATTACACGTAACGTCCCTAAGCTGACATTTCATCTCATCCGAGAATTGTCAATATCTATACCAATGAAACAAGTGTGTTATGAGTGATTGAAATTCAGAAATTGTTAGTAGTATAACAAACCTGGAAGTTTATGAATAAATGTTAATCACCTTCACAGTAAATCCTAAATATAATATAGCACATGTATCTCAAAAATGTTTACTTTTTAGTTGACATCATAATCAAGTTTATTAAATAGTCTTGCATGAAATAAAGGATTTATTGGACGAAGGGGTTATATTAATTTTTTTTACAAATACAAGGTAGCAAAATCCGAATATTTAAAAAAGAAAAAGAGATATGAAGGAGATGAAGGGGTATGTAAAATTATCCTGCTAAAGGAAAATTAAAAAAAAAAAAAAGTTTAAACATAAATTACTCAGAAATATCTAATGTTGCGTAGCCCATTTTTCAACCAAACCCTTCAAACGCCAAAAATTAACAAGAAATCCCACCTGATACATCCTACTTGCTGTTGGTACTAAAAGATGATTCAGTTACACTTTCCATATTTCATACACTGTGCGATTTTAAATTTTTATAAGGCAGATTTTTGAGTTTTATTACTTTTGAAAAACAATTGAGATATATCTTGCCCTGTAACTTCTTTTATTGTTACACTTTTTTTGTTATTATTAAAAATTACAGGTCAAATACTTCAGGTGAAGTTCAGAAGTGACTAAATTCGAGCCTTATAAAAGGCTGAAAATGAGACTGATTGTGGCTGGGCGAGGTGGAGTGTCAGATACCAATCTCGTAACTTCGACATCGATATTTTCATATTTTTTTATTTCATATATCGATATTTTATCGACAAAATATTTGTAATTAATTTTTTGGCAGACCCACAGAAAGATTCTCGATCTTCTGTGAATATAATTAGTTCGTTATCTAAAGGATTACTTCCCCTTCCTACCATAGTTGAAGTACCAAAATTATCTTCAGGAGAGTTTTAATTTTAGGATATCCATAAGTCACAGTAGTGACATTCTAATTTTACTAAATATATATTCAGATATATATTGTTGATATTCTACTAATCCCTGTTGAACAAATCCGCTATCTAGGTCTCCACTTTGACAAACATCTAACTTGGAATCCACATACAAGACTAAAATGACAAGAAACTGCTCGTCGTTACAGACTACGATCAAATATCCTTCGAAAAATCCTTAATGCTCCTTACTTTGTGACCAATAAACTTATCCATAAAGATCTTAATGTTCCTTTGTTTCTGATTTAGCCCAAACCAGATACATATCCTTCCTTAGTAAGCTCTATAACTACTCCAATCCACTAGTCTCCCTACTTGCTTTCTCCTCCATCCCTGATAATCCTCCGAAGCGTCTGAAAAGACGATGGCCTAGAGACCTTTTAGTGTAGATTTTATTGAAGTGCTATTAGTGAGTAGTTCTTCACAGGTTATTTACATGCCATTATATTCACTGTAAACACATTTACTTGTTGTATATTATTTTGTACAGTTGTAAATATCAATAAATGAAAAAAAAAAAGATATGTATTGTTAAATAACATTTTTTTGAGTTCGTATTTTTCCAATTTTTTTTTTTTATTCACACAAAATGTGAAAGCTTGAAGACCATATTATCCGAATTTGTAACTTCTTTGATTAGTTCTTGCTATTTCAGCATTGCGGCTAGTGTCATAGATACACATTTCCTTATAAATATAGAACGAGTCGATAAGGAGATAACTATTTAATGAGAAGGTTGTGGTTTTCCATACCCTAAGCTGAGCGGAGACCTGCTGACTGGGCATCAGGTGATAGCGTTGACTCATCTCTTAGTCAATCCTCCAACCTTCTCAGAATTCATCGTGAAAATTAACTCTTTTATTTTTTTTTTTTTATTGTGAAGCAAAGATACGGTTATGGTCAGCGATAAATTAAATAATTTTTCTTCACTTCTTCTTTGTCTATTATATAGACTAGACAATGCAATCTAACATAATTGTTCTCACCGTCTTAAAAATCAGTATTAACAAATATTATCAAACTTTTATTAATTTTATTAGATAAACATTCAAAGCTTCCTGATAATTACAAAAGACTCATTTACGTGACAGTAATTAGACCTATTTGTACATACGGAGTTGAGCTTCAAGGCTCCACTAAGATGTCCAATTCATCACAAATCCAATCCTTACAAAGTGATCCTTATTATGCCATTCGTAGCACCTCAATAAAAGCTGTATTAAGTGGATTTGAGTGAGAAGCAATTTAGGCGAATTGGTTGGGGATGGAGCTGGACATGAAAGGATAGATAACTGGTTTGAATACTAAGATCATTATGGATAAATTTAATTGTGTGATAGAGTAAGGCTCCACTTAACTTCCCAACTCTTCTCGTATCCAAACCTTTCAATCCAAAATACTTCATAAAATCCTCAACGCTCCTTATTATGCCATAAATACATTTATCTTCAACGAAAGACTAAAACGACAAGAAACTGCCCGTCGTTACAGACTACTTCAACATTTACTAGACAAACGTTCAAACCTTCCAATTAATAACAAAAGACTCATATACATGACTGTGATTAGACCTGTTTGGACGTACGGAGTTGAGCTTTGGGGGTCCACTAAACCATCCATTTCATCTCGTATTCAATCCTTACATTCCAAAATCCTTCGAAAAATCCTCAATGCTCCTTACTTTGTGACCAATAAACCTTTCCATAAAGATCTTAATTTTCCATATGTTGCTGATTTAGCTCACAGCAGATACCTATCCTTTCATAGTAAGCTCCATAACCACTCAAATTCGGTAGTTTCTCAACTTGGTTTTCACTTCATTCCAGGTAATCCTCCGAGGCGTCTGAAACGAAGATGGCCTAGAGAGACCTTCTAGTATAGAGTGTTTAATAAAGTGCTACTGATGAGTAGTTCTTTTCAAGTTTTAAATAAAAAAAAAAATTACATCTTCAACGATCTAAATGTTTCATATGTTGCTGAAAAGATAATCTTCATATTCAGTCGAATCACTTAGTCCCTTACTTGCTTTCCACTCGATTCTTGCTACCAATAGGGAGTTGCTTTATTAGTTATTGTAATAACTGTTCCCTATACTTACTGAGCATATATATTTTATACAGATTTAAATATCAATAATAAATAATAATAAAAAAAAAATTAGAAACTATTCTAGTTTTATATTTAGCCATAATGGAAAAAAAGAAATAAATAAAACTGGTATGGAGATTTTGGGAATAGCCGACAGAAGTGAAACAGTTCAATAAATAAGAAATCATTTTTTTATTTAATTATTGAAATTTACAACTGTACAAAATATACATCAAGTAAATAATCTGTATTACGAATAAAACGACGTGATAAAAACTTTTGTAAACTCCATTGTATATTGAGGAATTTACATCGTGGTTTTATAATACAGCTTTTGTCTACACCCCTCTATATTTATATTATGATTGTACCTTATTATTATTATTATTTTTTTTTTTTACGGCCACCCAGGACCAATATCATTGGTTAATATTATTATTTTTGAATTTGAGAAACCATCGATTGATAATACTAAAATAAAATTTATACGACAGAACTTTCCGAAGCCATTTCTTTTCAGATGCTTCCTAGGATTATTAGAAATGTAATCTAAATTATGCTGTGAAAAAAGTGGTTTTGTTTACGTATGTACAGCATTATTATCATTATGAAAAGAAAGTTATCTATTTAAGTTATATAAACCAGCAATTTATTCATTGCACATTAAGGTTATTGTGGATTAGCTTATAAGTTGCACAGTAAGCAGCTTAAAGGAGCGTAGGATTTTGGATTTGTGGGACTAAAGTAGTATGTGATTAATTTCCAGTAAATATAGTTGACACATTTAAAGGTATTAAATATGCAGTTTGAGGTTGATACATTTACTTAGTAGCAGTAATAGTTGATACAGTCGGCCCATGGTAACTAAGATTTAAACACCATTAACACAACGAACTTGAAACGATTTCAAATAGATTTTATTAACAAATATGTAGGAAGTTAGATTGTGTCATAGAATTCAACTTAATTAAAATGATTCAACATTCAACATATATTTTAAATTTTTTATAAGAACTCGCGCTTATCTTATCAATGTATAATTTAGTCATATTTAGTGTGGGTGGTTAGAGGAGTTAACCGGAAACGGCGGACGTTGCAAAAACGTTGCTCATAGTATAAGAAAGTCGATACACTCCTAGTATTATTATTTTTGTTTTATATGATTTTGTTAAAAGTTTATAGTCTTTTTTAAAAATAATCCAATATTCCT
Source organism: Euschistus heros (assembly GCA_003667255.2). Taxonomy (NCBI): domain Eukaryota; kingdom Metazoa; phylum Arthropoda; class Insecta; order Hemiptera; family Pentatomidae; genus Euschistus; species Euschistus heros. Next base: position 39,138 of record RCWM02000454.1, on the reverse strand, counting down.
CAAAGACCCTTTCTGTGTGAGAGAATGAAACCGTGATCAATAACCTTAGCCTGTGTACTACATCACAATCATCGTTCTATTCTCGTATAAGCTCTCTTCAAAGATAGTAACGAGATTAAAATCAGTAACTGATAATCCAGCTGAGACCAATTTTAATTATAACACATAAGAATCTATATGTAATAAATTAATTATGCATCAGACACCCATCGCCAGGCTATATAGATCATAGGAATCGACTTTGGAACGTATATGCCTAATACCAATTCTTTTCTCAAAAATCGACATTTGGAATGACCACAGACCTACTATAGATAAATCTAGTGTTGTGTCGGTACAAAAATTTTTCTATTATCGATATCGGTACCAGTACCAAAAAATCGTTTTTTAATTGTCGGTAACCGCCACTTCGGTTTAAAAATGAATAAATATTGTAAAGCATAATCCAAAAATAAGAGTAAACCAAATATATTTAAAAAAAAGTAATTATTCAATAAATACATTAGCAGCAAATATCATTTGTACAATTTAACCTAAAGCCAAGATCATTGGACCAAAAAGTAATTACAAATTGTAATTTTAGTTTTTAATCACATTTGAGTATATGATATTGATTCTGGAGCAAAGTGTGAGTAACGGTGTGAAGTGTGGATTCCAGTGAGGTTAAAAAGTGGCTTGCGCAATATTGTTTACAATGTTAAATCTACTGAACTCTCTGCATCAAATTTTATCTAAATCGTCTTCATAGATCTTGGAAGGTTTAGTAATAATAAAATTTACATATAATAATAATTCAATTATATAGTATTGAATGGCAGAAACATCTACACTCTCAAATACATTTATGATTAGAAATTAAAATTCAATCAGGTGAAATCGACAAATGATTTCTGCCGAGTTGCCAAATCAAAATGTCGATCGTTTGCTATTTGATATCGTGAGTAAAGATGTGATTCATGGGCCTTTAGTTTAAAGCACCGATAATGCAGTCCATTACATGCAATAGTTTCTTAATAGTCCCTGTCCATCTGAATTACCAACTCATACATTATAATTATTGGCTGTCTAATTATGCTTTTATTTAATCTTCAACCACCTAAGCAGTCCATTTAAACTAGGTTATAAAAGACAGCTATAAGTGGAAATATCGTTGATAATTTAGAATTGCATACTTCAATAAAAAAATTTTATTAATAATAAAAAAATCTCCATCAGTTAAAATTATCTAGGTTCAGTTAAAATATGAGGAAACGCAAATATTATCCACTTCATAATATTTCGCCATATCCAACAACAGCGACTGGGGAGCTACAGTGGCGGTCCGGGTAGTAGCGGTTTGTGAGGCGAGAATATTCTGCAATCACAGCCCTGATAGCCGTTATCTATGTCTTATCATTCCTCAGGAAGTTTGTTTCAAATTTAATGCAGCTCCGCAATATAGGAAGCCTTTGATATGGCCGTTTCCTGTTCTCTTTAGTTTTCTTGGCTTTTGTTTACTTGTTTTCAAATTTACTATTTCTAAAGTATTGGTAGCCTTTATGTGAACGCTACAGTTAGCAGATCAGAGGATTTAAAAAAATCTAGAGATTGTTCAAAGCTTAGTACCTATAGAAAAATTAAATTACATCTCTTCTGGGTTATAATTTGAACTGCGAAAGAAGTTAAATTATGATGTTATAAAGTTTCTTAAGTGAATACTCAATGCCCTCTTATTCATAATTAATACAGTAGCAAGTCTAAATACATTCATAGTTAGGCAGTACTCGAAGGTACACTCTGGTTAATAATGAAGGAAGAATTAAAAAATTAATGCTTAAAACAAAAAAACAAAAATAAAACATAGATCCTTTCTTATTCACAACTTTTTCTTATTATTGCTCAATAATAGAATATTAAAAATTGTTAGCTTTCTTGAGTTCCACAAGGCAATACGTTACTCCCATCTCCTATATAAACCTGACATTTCAGCACATCCTGAAATAATTAGGTTTCGCAAGTTACTATAAAATCTATTTCTATCCTTTGAACAGTTCCAGATTCCGAAACTTATTCTCAAGAAGTACCGCTGATATTCCTTGTTCCCTCCCTCATTACAACCCACTTCGACTGCTTAGTGTACGAAGGACTGTTTGGCGAGCTCGAGGTGTGACCAAAGATACTGATGATGTGGTTAATTAGATTCATTTTCGGGATTCCCAGGCACTCTCAGATCTGCTGGTATATCGAAATCGGGTGGCTTTATCCTGTTTACCGACCGCAATACTTCCTTAGAGCTTTTATATTCCAAACCCTAAGAACTAAACAACCCACCCACATTCATGATCAACTTAGCCTGCGTTCCTATATACACCTCTTAAATTCAAAGACTGCAACCAACTGAGCGCTAAAGTGAGAAGTGTAACATGCATGAAATATGCGATTTTTTTTACCTCAGGGTTTCGTTAGTAGTTAGAAGATAAACATACTAAAAGTTCCCGCCCCTGGGGGGGGGGGGGGTAGGCTAACGGTTGGGTGGAGGTGAGAAGGAAGAAGGAAACCCATTTTTGGGTTTTTCGATTATATTTCGGAAACGTTGAACTCTAGAAAAAGCATGTTTAAAATACAAATAAAAGCTGATTAAATTTTCTATAAAATTTTTCGTTTACATATTTGCCAAACTTCCAACCATTTTGAGATATACGTTATTAAAAATCGATAATTATAGCAAAAAAATAATTTTTATCTCACTTTTGCTTATAGAGCCTTCATCGATCGGTTACAAGAAAAAATGTCAGAATTAAAGTTGTAGAGCAATAAATTTACTTTAATTTTATATACATACGTTTCTAGTTCTTGAAGCAAAGGTTGACAAAAAGTGAGATAAACATTATTTTTTTCTCGAAAATTATCGAGATTTAATTACATATATCTCGAAAACCATTGAAAGTTCGGCAAATAAGTATATAAACAATTGTATAGAAAATTTAATTAGCTTTAGTTTTTACGTGCAGCATATTTTCCTAGAGTCCACCGTTTTCTAAATATATAATAGAAAAACCCTGAAATGGAACCTTCCCCCCCCCCCCCAAAAGTAAACTCACCCCTCAGGGGCTGGAACTTTTTGTATGGTTACCTTCTAACTACTCCTAACGAAGCTATGAAGTCAAAACTTAATGGATATTTCATGCATTCTACAATGTGTTTATTGATTGGACTAGCAGTTTAAGCCACTAGGCTGTTAAATGTAGCATCCCTTAGTAACTGTTTGAAGGGGAGAAAATGGTGGTATCCGCTTTTCAGATTTGGTCTCGACGCTTCCTGCCAAAATGGATGGCAACTTCTATAACAATTTTCGAGGGATACTTATTATTATTGATTCACAAAAGGAATGTTGTGATGTTATTCGCAAACATACTTTTTCGAGAATAAACCCCTAAACGAGTGAGATCGGTCTCGAATGTCCCAAATTGAAAATGAAAATAGAGTTACATCAGTTCATGAAAGAGTTGCATTTGACATAGACAATGCAGGAGATGCCATAAAACACAAGATTTATGTGCGACAAATGTGAAGTGGGCCTACTGCTCTTCGGTGAAGGCTTATAATGTTTTTTTATTTCTTTTTTTTTTTGTAATAAACTTTTTACTATGGGGAAGAAGATGATCAGGGATACAGTCAAAGAGGACTGCGTTCCTTAGCTACTATAGCAGTAGCTACAACGTATAACTATAAGCTACAACGTAGCTAAGATTAGCTATAATTTTGAAACAACTGTTTTGTTCCCTATAAATTCAGATGCATAGCATACGGAAAATCTAGGTGAAAACAAAGTTTCAACTGTGCATGTAATATAGAAATTGGAGAATTAATGCATATATATGTGAAAGCTTCCAATCAAGATTATTATTTTAAAGTGTCAAAGGTAGACTTGGTACCATAATTGTAACGTGGTGTTATTATTAGCAGACAAACGCCCTAGAATTAAAATGGTTTCTAATTTCATTTGATTTCCTAATAATGTCATCTATTACTCCGAAGAAATAAGTGTTATAAGTGATTGCATCACAACTCCATAGTCCCTTACCACAAACCTGGAAATTGATGTACAAAAGTGAATCACATAATATTTTCTTTTATTCAAGCATCAGACTCTTGCGAACCAACGGACTAATTCACAAAATCCTTTGTTTCCATGCTTGTTTTGAGAAAGAAAAAAAAAATATGACAGTCTTAAGATTACAATCCTCAAATCGGAAACTATTTAGAACAACTTTTCGATAGTTCTACAACGAATACGTATAAAAAAATATAGGTTCGCTGTAGAGAACGAGTGAAAAAATTAACATTCTTTGGAATTGATAAATGTTTACACTATCTGTATAAGTCATGCCGATATAAGTTATCATCTGACTTGTAGAACGACCGTAAAGATAAAATATAGAGAAGATATTTGTTTAAAGCAGGTCAATCAAAAGTTCAAATTCGCAATGGAGCATAACAGATGGCTATCCGAAAGATCTTGTAGATCGGTGACGTCGAGCTATGAAGTAATATTTTCTCTCTTTTTTACATCACTTTATCAATGAATTCCTTGTAAAGATTGGTTTTTCGTAGAACTATCGTCATTTTTAAATTTTTCATTTTGATAACCTAAAAATATGGAGATTTCATTCGTTATTATAAATATAGATATGAATTAATGATGAAGTATTATTTAGCATGTATTTGTGAGATAGAATGTAAGGACTGTATTTTAATAATTTTTAGGCATTGTTTATTTATCAATTTTATTAAAATAGTGATGATAAGCTGTTCGCCGATAAATAAATGTATGTTTTCGTTGTTCAGATTATAATTTTTTTTTTTAAATTTACATACCAAGGTTGCATGTTAAACATTCAGTTACAAACTTATTAGTAGTGTTGAAGGTAAAGGAATTCTCAACAAAGTTCTTTAACCGAAAATTAGTGTTCTGTATCAAAAGAGCGTTTTTCGTCATTTACTGGATTCCCTCAATCATACATTATTAAAACTATCTATACTTTATCAGACTTCTTTACTATACATATGTACAATTTTGCAAATTGATGGCGGGTAGAACTGCCTGGAGATTTCTTGTGTGAGACTCCCGGGGCGACCAGCTAGCCCAGTTCTGGAGGGACTCAGGCTCTGCGGTAATAACAGTAACTCCATGCCCTCCTTCTTTCGAAAGCGAGATACTCCTCGCTACCAGGCCGGACCATTTTCTTTTCTCCAGCTTTCGGATTACTGCCAACAGAATATATAGAAAAGATATAAAAAATTTTCAACCTATTTCAATTAAAATTAATTTTTCTCCTATAACTTGTATACTTATCTATGCTATCATATAAAAGGACAAGCCATTTTTCGTTTGTGATCACTAACCGTAAAAACTATAGAACCAATATGTACTAAAGTTTGACCACATCATCTTTATAATTGAAGGATAGTTTAGAAATAATAAAATTTACTTATTTTCAATTAAATTGTTATTAAAAAAGCTATAAATATTTCGTGAGACATGTGGGTCCCAGTGAAGTTTGAAAAGCGACCCACCGAAATGTGGTTAGCACCATTCCTCAAGAGAGTTTATAATGGTAAAACTATTGAACACAACTGTACTAAATTTTAATTACATCATCTTTATAGTTCTAGGAAGGTTCGATAATAAAATATACAATGATAAAAATTTAAATTTACAATGTTGAGTTGCAGAAACGAGGTTTACCACACTGTTATAAACATTTATGGTTAGAAAATTAAATCAAAACACATGAAATCATTAAAATTAAAAATTTGTTGTCTAATTATTTTTATATGTAATTTTCAAACACCTTATCAATACAGTTAAACCATTGTCAAAAATTACTGCTAATAATGCTCAATTGCATACTTCAATACAAGATTTTTATTAAATTATTTATTTTATTAAATTATCTAAATTCTTTACTTATGATAGAGGGCGAAGCCGCGGCGGGAGATGATCTTCACTTATAAACTAGATATTGAATTCCACATATCCAAAAATTATAAATTTTAAACGAAGATTTGAGCACACTGTCTATAAGTCATTATTCGAACGGTTCATAAAGTCTTACAAGAGAACATGATTAACGTTTATAGTCATTTGAAATATGACGTCCCCCTCATGATATACGACAGTTGAAGATGTGTTCGTTTTATTCACTGGCAACTTTACAACTAGAAAGCAAAATTACATAATTCAAAATATCCCATTGCGTTACTAAATGATGGAATTTTTAGAGATTTATCCTAAGTATTATTATTATTATATTATATTATATTATATATATATTATATTATTATTCTTGCGAAATGGTTCGAATTATAAGAACAAGTAAAAAAAAAAAAAACCATCCATAAGATAAAAAAACAAAATGTATTTTTAATACGCTTTTATTAACATCACTTGTATGTAACGGAATCTATCATAGTAGTTTTCAATAATTTCCAGCAATCTTATAAACTTGAAAATTTGCTCATGTTTCAAGGACCAATAACAATATAATTCCACAACTTTAATGTTGTCACTTAGCCTAGATAATTACCCCCAAAAAGGGGGGTCTGCCTTACATAAGGTGGAGTAGTAGGTTTTTATGTTTTTATAAATACATTATGGGTCCTGAGAATAAAATATCAAAAATGAAACTAAATTTCATAAAGGGAAAATGTTTGGGGGGCAAAAAAAACCCAAACGTTTTGAACTTTTCTCAGATTTTTTAAAAAACATATATCAAAATGCGTTCAATAAAAAAAAAAAAAAAAAAAATAAAAGTTTTCTTCAAATGATTAAACAGTTTACAATTGCACATATTAAATATTGTTACATGTTTTGGTAATGAAACAATTTACACTACATTGACAGCTGCGCTTAGCTAAAATGGGTATAATTTGGAATGCATTTATTTTAACAGTAGGAAAAATACTAAAAAAACTACAAAATAAGAAGAAAAAAAAGAGATTGATAAAAACAAATACCTACATAATAAAATTTACTAAACTAAAATGCATAAGTTGTTAACTTTTTGTACATTAAGTTAATCAACATTTTGGATAATTAACTTATATATTATTTGTGTTGCAATAATTTAATTTCAAGCTGAGACAATAACTTTTGGATGTCTTATTAGCAAAATATTGTTATAGTTGAATGTGGTTTGTACGTTTGTGTATGTATCTTCTTAAGGATTGCTTGTTATAATTGCCTATTGTTTGAATTACAGGATTTCCTGAATTGTTTGTAGAGTTGAAAAAGTTTCTGGTCTGTGTGTGAATAAATTGTTTAATAGTCTGAAAATCTAATCGAGTAGCATGTCGGTTATTTTTGTGTATCTGGGTTAGTCATTTATTATTCTCATGCATCGGTTTTGCACCCTTTCAATTTTTTTTATAGTTTGAATCACAGGTGTAGCTCCATACGGGAGAGGCGTACGTCAGTAATGGTCTTATGACTGATTTATACAGAATGATTTTGTTTTTGGGATTTTCTTCAAGACAGTGGGGATTTTCTTCTGAAATACGGCGCCATAGTACTTAAGAGTTTTTTGGCTTTGTCGCATTTGTTATTTATATGAAGTGTGAATGTTAATCGTTTATCTAGTTCCAAACCAAGGTAGGTAACAGTTTGAGTCCAAGGAATTTTAATATTTTTTAGATTGATATGTCTTGGTTTGTTGGGCCTTCTTTTTGTAAAAATTATTGCAGTTTTTTTTGTTCGTTTATTTTTATTTTCCATTTTTTATATTTATTAAATCTGAAGTATAATGACTTTAATCTGTTTTCTATTGTGTCTATCCTGAAGGAACTAGTGTAAATCGCCGTGTCATCGGCATATAATGATCTTTTAACTGAATCAATCAAAAAATGTTTTATTTACAAAACGGAAGTTTATTTAATTGTGCGTATAGAGACATCTCTTAAACTTTATTTTATTAAGGCTTCTGGCCACAGTCGATTGTCAAACATAGACAGATTTTGCTCACTTTGAGAAAAAGTTAGTTTTGGTTGTGTTTAAGAGTCCATAACACAGAAATGGCTAATCCAATAAAAAAAAAAAAAAAAATGGTATATACTAAAAGTTGTAGATCATTACATTTTGTGCAAGATAGGATTTTTAAAGAAAAAAATTTCCTTTTCCTGTTCTGAGATAGTCAAAAAACAAAAGATTTCCAGTTGAATTTGGATAAACTGTGTTAAAATTTCAAACAAAACACGAAAATTACAGGGGAATTAGTTTCGAACCTTGAACTCTAAACATTAAAAGGTCTGACTGCTGTTCAATTGTTCATCACACTTTATTTAATCATTTAATTCTATACTTACTGCATTCACTGCATGCACCCTTGGTCAAGGAAAGTGGGGAATTCTACTAGATAATTTCGAATAAATGTATTACTCTTGTTTCCCAGGATATATATCTTGTCAATAAATTCCATTTATACTTCAGTTAATCAATACAAGTACATTTTTTTTCTTTGCAATGTTGCAGCTGGCTTTCAGTTAAATTATTTTAATTTGTTTACATCCCTGCCGGTGTATTCCCTATGAAGTCTCCATTAGCTGTAATTGGTTTAAGTGCTTTGAGCATTGTACTCTGAAAAATGAATAGCAATTTTAAAAGGTAGAATTAACTTCCCAGGCTTTATACCATTCGCTTAATTGACAGCGGTCTGTTAAATTTACAAAACGTTTTCAGCAGGAAAATTAATTCCGGAAAAGTTTTAGGTTAATTACGCAAAACTTAGATATCTAGTTTTAGATTATTTCTTTTTTTAGTTTTATGGGTAATGCTCTCTAAGAAAATAAAATCGAATAATAGAGCTGTGAATATAATAATATTTTACGATTTGAAATGTAATATAAAATCACAAACAAATAAATAAACATTGAAAAGGTCAAGTTACTCTGAAATCGATAATATTCAAGCTTCAAAGCAGGATTTGAAATATCTGCGTTGTGAGAAATTTATGCTTCTTAATAAGGCGTTAAAGTGCAAATGGTAGGAGTAATTATATAGGATTTAGGAGAAAGATCAAAAATGCCCTTCTGAAAAAAGCACAATTTTAACTTAAATATCGATGTGTTCAGGTCAGCCAGGATGTGTAAGTGCGAACCGTGGCCGGTTACTTTAAGTGATTAACATAAACTTATAGTAATAATTTTTTGGGCCCGAAAAACGATACACGACAATTTATAAAGCTCCACAATGCGGAATTGCGGGTGAGAATAGTTCAGGTAATAGCAGCGCGACGGTAAAAGTGGTCATGTAAAATCGTTTAATAATGACCGAATTTCGAAAAAGGTAATGAGTTTTGAACCATCGGGTATACGTCCAGGGGGTAGACTAAGGCGTAAATGGGCTTTAGGCCGATTTTGAGGTTTATGGCTTTGATGTGGAAGTTTAGACGGAGGTGTGTGGCCGGACATTTTTGTTCATGTTATTTAAGAATTCCAACAATTTCATAGGTGCAGGGTACATTTAGTTGTTTTGGTTTCACACACATATCACTCATGGGCAAGAAAAGTGACACAACTCAAAAAAAATCATTTTACGTTTTAATTCAGAATAATGATCGTTTTTGGTTTGCCTTGCAACAGGAAAAGTTACATAAAGATATCTCAGCGGGTGGCCGCAAAATTGCGTTATGTGTGATTTATCCAAAGTTACGATGGCGAACGGTGGAAGAAGAAACAGTGACACATTTCATTTGTGTCTTGATCTTCACAAAAGTAACTTGTACGTGGAGTTAAGGACAGTGTCATATTTTAAGTTGGGACGGTTTTCTTGCACATAAGCGATATTATTATAATAACTTCTAAAACTTCTTTTGACTCTCCTGAAAAAATTGATGTTTTTGAGTTGTGTCACTTTTCTTGCCCATGAGCGATATGTTTTTACAATCTTTCACTAATTTATTTATCAATTTATCTAGGAGATATTTCTCGGTATTTTATTTTATTATAAATTACGATTCTATAAACGTTTTAATTATAGGAATCCGTTCTTCATGATTTGCATTTTATTTATATACAAGGTTCCAATTAAGGACAGGCTTCGATCTATGATTACATAATTGGGTATCGTAAAACTATCGTACATTGTAAGACAACGAAATTATCCTAGTAATTATAATTATTAGGTCGATTAAAATCGGACTGAACGTTGTCGCATTGATAGATACTTAAATGGCATTGGATCATAGATGTTTGATTCTTAAAACGTATTTTAAATCGGTAGAATCGATAATTGAGATATAATTAATTGAATTTCTATGATTTTTTTTTTTCACTCTCGATTCTAGACAGCATTTTTTTTTCTATTTTTGTATTTAGGGTTTAACGTCCTTATGTGATCCAACTAGTGAAAGAATGATGGGGTTTGATACGGGTTACCAACCTATTCTAGCCATGATGGGAAGGTCAAGATTCATTTCGTGAGTCCGCCAAAAAATAAATTTTAACCTACCCCCATCCCAGAGGATTCGAACTTACGACCTACTTTACCGAGCGCGTTATAGTCTTTTTAGTAACCTAATTGTTGGCTATAATTAATAATTAAAATAATTATAAGCATGCTATTAAACTAAATTACTAATACATAGAGAACAAATACATCTGACCTGACACCATTCTCCCACCTACGTCTCAACCTTACATTCGGACAATTACCAATTGGTTTTGTTCTGATTACCTTATGATTATTTCACGATCCGGGCCAACAATTGAAAGACCTATGTTTGCTATCCATTAGCCCTTTAACAAACACCATTTCTAAATTAAAACCTTTAAATATTTTGCCGCAATTTAAATTCAATTTGCGTATACGTTGTGTAAAGTAGAACCTTTGTGTGGAACCGATGTGTAAACCTTAATCATCGCTGCACATCGAGTGACCAATCTTTGGTAGATCCATGTCCAAAGTATATGAATTGAAAGTAGGCTAATTCTGACGATTAATGAGAAATTAAATTATTAAATAATAATTTATGGTTTAAAATTGTAACTGGTTCTTTTTTTCGAATTCGGCGATCTATGGACCACGTTAAACAATTCATTCCTTAATCTTCCTTTCTCTCCAATATTTTTTCATCACCTCTGCCTGATGTTTTCTCCTTTCATCTGACCACTGTCTATTAATTTGCGTTATAATTACTTCTGGAAATTTGATCTTGCTTTACTGCTTTCCGAAATTTGTCTCTGTCCCACATTGAATCCCGTTGTATATCTGCCACCATCCTATCTTCTTTCAGCATCCGTATCTATGCTTTTCTGTTTACGGAGGCTGTATTGAAAAAATTTTCTCTTCCATTCTTATTAAATGCCCATTGAATGTCAATCTATGTTTCCTCATTGCATCACTCAATTATTGAATATTTCTGTATAATTTTTTAGTTTAAAACCTTCTTCAATCTTTCTTGCTTCTAAAATTTTCCTCAATATATTTCTCTCCCTCTTTTCCACATTTTCAATTTCTCTTTTTTTGTTGAGAAACAAAATTGTTACTAATACCTAATAATATAACTTTTTTTTCAACCTCAAGTGTTTTTTTTCTCACTCAAAAATCTGACATTTTGTCACGCTCTAGTTGTGTTGGTGTTACTCATATCGAAAGTTTGACGACAGTTTTCTCGTCAGAAATTTAATGAAGAATATTTTTTTTAATAAAACATTTGTCGCTTGGACCTACTATTTGATTATATGTTGGTTTGAATGAAAAAAGTCACATAACGTTTTTTTCACCCTCAAATGCGTTACGTTTTTCCAAACTCAAAAATGTAACATTTTGACCCGCTCTAGCTCTGTTCGTGTTGCTGGGATCGAAAAATTTGACGAGGGTTACCTTGTCAGAAATTTAGTAGTATTTTTGGTTTAAGAAATGTCGTTAGGTACTACCGTTTAGGAACTCTATTAGTTCAAATGAAAAAAGTCATGTTTCTAACCGTTATTTTCTCTCAAATTAGTTCATGTTGATTAATCATTAATTGTTAATTAAATTATTAATCTATGTAATTTGACTTTTTTAATTCTAAAAGGTAAATTGGGAAAATCAGTAGGTTATAGAAAGGAAATTATTATTTCTATGTATTTATTGATATTTACAGCTGTTAACTTGTCGATAACTTATCAAGAAACTATCGATTAGTATATATTCTAATTAAAATTAATTCACTTTTTAAGCAAAATAAAATCAATTATATTTCAATTAGGGTTGGTAAGATCTAATTAAGCTATGAGACGGTATCACTAATTCTACATGACGTTGATAATTTTCCGAAATAGTCTGGAACATCTGATGCTATGACGCGATGCTCTGATTGCTGGTCATGTTCGTTCCGCGATAGGGAGTCAGCTATTTTCCCAATAATTGTTTAACTTCCTTATAGTCACTTTTATATTTCTCTTCTTATTTCAATATTTCTGGCGCTATTTTATTAACCAAGTAGATTTAATATATATTAAAAATAAATTTTCCTGGAAAGATTTCGGGCTTTAGTTTCAAAAACAAAACCAATAAAACTCAGAGAAACATTTTTCATTTTTTTTTTTTTTTTTTTTTTTTTTTTACGCATAAATATATGAATTTAGATGCATATATTAAAAATAAATTTTCCTGGAAAGATTTCGGGCTTTAGTTTCAAAAACAAAACCAATAAAACTCAGAGAAACATTTTTCATTTTTTTTTTTTTTTTTTTTTTTTTTTTTTTTTACGCATAAATATATGAATCGTCTATAAGTTTAGTGGTTAACATATTACCTATCATAAGATCACAAGCTCTTAAGGGAGAAATCCAAAGAATTATTTAAAGGTTCAGATTTAGAAGGGACTCACTGAATCGTGATAATAATTAAAAGGTTTAGTGGATGAAAGGGTTATGTCATATTTGTTTTTATTTTTTTTTTTTAAATACAATCTAGTTCAGTGGGTGAAGAATTTATGTGCAGAAGTGTTAGGTAGCAAAATCTGAATATTTCAAAGCAACTAAAAAAAGGGATCTGAAGAAGATGAATGGGCTATGTAACATTTTCCTGGTAAAGGGAAATGGAAAAAAAGAAACAAAAAAAAAATTTAAATAACTCTATATTGTGTCTTGTTACTCCATTATTTACCAAACCCTTGAATTAAGTTGCTACTTGATTAGATGAGTTGCACAGAGCTCTAGAAATTCTAAATTATGTTGGTGAGAAATTAGGTATGGTTAAACACTACATTAGTGTGTAAATAATGCTCGATGAAATATTCATAAATCATATTAAATAAATAATATCAAATATCTGAGTAAGACATATAGCTGCGTCAACTGTTAAAAATGAAATACAATTTTTTTTCGTTAGAACCTAGAAATGCTGTTTCGACAAAAGGCAGGAAATTTCGGGTCTTGCTGAGCTGGCAATTCAGAACTAACAAGTCAGGTCTATAAATTTTGGTAACTGCTACCGAAGGAGATTACGCAGCGTGTTGAAAAAAAAAAAAAAAAAAACACCTATTTTTAGAAAACCAATAGTTAGAGCTCAAAAGATGAGAGGATCAAGGGCATTGCATTTCTAGAAGTAAGATATGTATTTTAAAATATATGTATATTTCTGTGCATTGAAATAATGTTTAAAATGACCGATTTAATCTTAAAAGTACACTAAAAGGTTTGGTGTCTGCTTCTGGGCACGATTTATTAAGAAGTATACTCAATCCCAATTGTTATTATATAAATCTCGAATATATCTGCAATACAATGCTTAACAATAACGTAAAACTGAAAAGAAAGCAAGGTTGGCGATCTCTCTCTCTTTCTCTCTCTCTCTCTCTCTCTCTCTCTCTCTATATATATATATATATATATATATATATATATATATATATATATATATATGTATATTAAAAATTTAGATTTAAAAATAAAAGTGAAAAAAAAGTATTTATTTAGTAATAATTATAGTTAATAATTATTATAGTAGTGTAATAATTATTTTACACTTATTTTTATTCTTGTATGTCTTAACATTCTCCTTATTTGTATATTTATACTGTTGTATTTAAAGAATTGATTTATGATATAATAAAAAGTTCGAGGGATTTATCGAGGCCAAACGATATAATTGTTTTTTGGAGATGCTCGTTTTATTGAATATGCATGATTCTGCTTTGCTCAAGGGCAATATGCAATATGGATTCATAAAATATGTACTATAATAATCAAGAAATAATCTGGAATGGTGTAAAATATGTTAAAACAAATCGTAGTTAAAAATATGTAAAATTAAAATAAAAAAAAAATATTCTACCATACTTTATAAAAAATACTAACAAACACTCTGCCATTGAAACTTCAAACTAAGAATGTCATCCCTACTTATATGTGGATATGTCAGATCCTTAGAGATCCCAGAGCTAAGAGAGCAACTGATTCACTGATTTCTTGATGCGATTGCTTAACTGATAGGATTAATGAATTAATTGCTATTTCTATTGGAATTATTTCATTTGAAAACTAGTTTCGAATATTAAACATTCATCATCAAGACTAAAGCGACAAGAAAAGCTCGTCGTTACAGACTACTTCAACATTTACTTGACAAACGATCAAATCTCCCAATTCATTACAAAAACTTATTTACATGACTGTTATTAGACCTCTGGGGCTCTACTAAACCATCCAATTCATCTCGTATCCAATCCTTACAATCCAAAATCCTTCAAAAAATCCTAAATGCCCCTTAATTTGTCACCAATAAATGATAATTTATCCATTAATGTTCCATATGTTGCTGAGTTAGCCCAAACCAGATACCTTTCCTTTCATAGTAAGCTCCATAACCACTCAAATCCATTAGTTTCTCAACTTGCTTCCCACTCCATTCCCGATAATCCTCCGAGGCGTCTGAAAAGAAGATGGCCTAGAGATGTTCTAGTGTAAAATTTTATTGAAGTGCTACTGATGAGCAGTTCTTTTTAAGTTGTTACATGTCATTGTAATCGTCATCAGCTCATTTACTTGATGTACATATTTCTATAGTTGTAAATTTCAATAAATTTATATATATATAAAAAAAACAAATCATCAGTTCTAAAACATATCAAATTTTCGAAACATAAGCACTTTATTACATGGATTATATATATTAAAGTTTTTGAAAATGTAAGGCAATAAATCAAATACAGACAGACCCTTTCCAAAAAAAAAGCGGCGTAGATGAACTAAAATGTAATTACAGTGAAGCAAAATACACTGGAAAAACTGAATGATCAGTTAATAATTGAAACAACATATAAGAGCATACAATAAAATACCCCTAAATCCAACTTGGCTATCCATTTAAATGAAAATAACCGTAAATTCAATAAAGACTTGGGAGTGAAACTAATACTGGAAAATAGCCTAAAATTAATTTATATTCATAAATCATTAAAAATAATAAAATCGATCGAAACCATTACAAATGTTTGGTTGAATGAATGGATAAATATTTCCAATATTCCTTTTTTAACTAGATTTCCTAGAGGAAAGGAAAAAAAAAACAACCTAACATAGGGAAAACCGAAACGTTCCATTCTACCCCTGATCCTTTCTACTCTTCCTATCTTTCAGAAGTCCGTTTACCTCTTTAGGTGAGTACCAATATATTTGATTTCTTACCTTAGATCTTCAAAAACTTTAATATATTTAATCTATGTAACAGACAAAAGACTTACATGGAACCCTCATACACGGCTCAAAAGACAAGAACTTAACAGACGCTTCAGCCAATTGTATAGACTACTAAATAGGACATCCCATCTTTCCATTGAAAACAAACTTCTCATATACAAAACCATCATCAAACCTATTTGGACTTACGGACTTGAACTATGGGGGACAGCAAAAAAGTCGAATATCAAACGCATTCAATCCTTCCAATCCAAAATCCTCCGAACTATAGTAAATGCTCCTTACTATGTTTCCAACAAAACCCTACATAATGATCTAAATATACCATACGTTCTCGACCTTATACCCCTTAAATTTTCAAAATTCCATCGCAACCTTTCCTCTCACCCTAACCCACTAGCTCAATCATTATCCGCCTCCACCCCATCCTGATAACCCCCCTCGCAGACTAAAACGGCAGTGGCCCCGAGATCTTTTGTAAAATTACTTATATTGGAGTTCTGGCAATGGCCAGCTTCTCCACTCATGCCCGGAGTGTTTGTTATAGCGCTCTCACTTAGCCTCCACTGGGTTTTTTTCTACACCAGTGACGCAGCTGAGAGAGAAGAGCTGGGATCTCTCTGTACCTGGCTTGTCTCTTCACATGTGGAGGGACGGGTCTGGTGGAGGGATCTCAAGGATGAGTGTAAATTGTAAATAGAGTATAATTGTATTTTTACCTTTGTTTTGTCTTTTACTTTGTTTCTTTTTTTTTTCTTTTTAAATTTTTAGTACTTCATTTTGTATATAGTATATTTTATATTGTTTATGTATAGGCTAGTTTTTTTCTTTTCTATTTTTTTTTTCTTACATTCATTATTTACTTCATTTCACTATTATTGTTTTTTTTTTTTCATTGTATATAATGTATGAATGTGATCATACGCCATCTATATTACTTATTGCCCACAGTTGTGGCAGATTGTAATAATTACTCAATAAAAGGTTAAAAAAAAAAAAAAAAAAAAAAATCTATGTAACAATGTGCTGATATGAAGATGTGTGTTTTAAAACGGATAATGAATGCTTAATAATCGAAATTAGTTTTCAAATAAAAAAATTCCAATCGAAGTGGCAATCCTGATTGTATTGATCCTTCTGTAACATTATGAGTACCTAAAGTGACACACATTTTTCTCCAATTCAATTATTTTGATTTGATTATTGTGTTCTAAATGAAATATACTGACACTTTCTAAAAAAAAGCGTCTAAAATAGGTAAATCTATTTTATCTTGTTAGTTTAAAAAAAAATACCTCTGCCTCTCTCTATTAAGGTTCCAATACCATCTGAGCTCACTTTTAATTCGATTAAAGTGCTGGTTTATGGAGTTTGGAGCAAGCTGTAAACAAGAACCTGTAATTTCCTCTGTAACGGGACGAACTATAAAATATGTGAATTATTGGGAAACTAACAGCTATAAATTGCTGACTAGAGCATTGATGAGATCTGCTGAGGCCCCGTAATGGTAGAACTTTTACTGCCCCGGCGATACTTCTACTCGACATTACCAGTTTTTCGATTTCACTGCTCCTAGTTTATATTTGGTTCAGTTCCCAAGGCGAGAGCTGTTGATAGATGTTGGAGTTATCGGGTGATAAAGTTTAATCTCGACGAAACCATTTTGACGTCTCGCGCAATGCCCACGAAATTTTCTAAGCTCTTTCTCTTACAATTATTCGTTTTCCAATTAATGTCTGAAGCCTCAAATATATCTTATCCTAGCAGCTATTAAGGTTAGTCTAGTAAATCCCTTTGAACATATTTACAGGAATAAAAGTACTTAGCAGATTGAAAATATTGTTCTTATATTTTTAAAACATACATAATTTTTGTTATTTATTTATTTTCAACATTAAATAAACCTATACTAATAAAAGACTTATTGTAATCAAATATCCATCGTTGTATCAAATATCAATGAATTTATTATTATTATTATTTTTTTTTCTGCGGAACTAATAGTTTTATTTCATTTCAATTCACGATTTTATGAGAGTGCAATGTAATACAAAATTTCGAGTTTTGAAGTTTCCTTACCCGTAAATGTATTTTGTGCTTACCACTCAATGAATAAATGAATAAAAAAGACGTTATTAGTTTATTTTTTCGTTTTTATTTTTTTTATCTCCAACAGGGCTAATGGGGTCATCTATCAGATGCTTTGTAAAACAAAATAAGTACAAAATGTGATTTATAAATTAGGATAATGAGATGGATCAATTATTAGGCCATGTTATCCAAAATTAGGCAATGTTTGAGGTTAACAAACCATATTTTTATTTTGCCAATGTTTCGGCCATATCATTGATGGACAACATCAGGGAAGATGGAAGTCTTCGTCGGATCCTTATGTCGAATTTTGGGATTATCGGTGAATTTGTAGCTCTTGATTGTTCGGTAATCGTATTCCGTAAGGGAAAGTCTGTCTTGAAAATATCATGGTTTTCATTATTTTGAAAAATATAAGTTTAAAATGTGCAGTTACATAACACATTCAAACACTCATTTCTTTTAACTATTCACAATAACAGCTGTAAAACAAAAGAAAATGACCTACTTTCAAAACATTAATAGTAATATGTGAAATTATAAATCACATCATTATCTAATTATAATTTATTCAACATGGAATAATAATGTAATAAAAAATTAAATCCATATGAACACTCATAGTATATATGTAAACATAAAATTAAAATTAACATAAAATTTTGTTATATTTTATTCCTAACAGTTGAATCTGCTAAGCTTATATTAGAGTTATAGAGTAACGTTGATTGCCTCAAACAAAACTAAATTAGTACGTATAGTGAGTGACTGGTTGCCATCACATATTTCCTGTCTGCAGCCAGAATCGAACTCTGGCACTGGAGTTTGAAGTTCAGTGGCTTACTCACTGAGATACCCTACCTATTTATTTTCTTCTTATTTTTTATTGGATTTTATTTTTTAAATTTATTTTAGCAAGAACAAATTTTCTATTACTATAATGCATTTGTTTAATTTTGAAGAGATTTTAGTTTAAAAATTATGTCTGTTCTTGTTACAGAAATATAAAATGAATACTTAAATAAAATATATTTAACTGTTACTGGTGGAAGACCAAATAATATCTATTTATTGGTAATCATTACTTTATATTTATTAATTTTTCGAATAATTAAAAATCAATTCTAGATTAATAAATCATTTAATGTGAGCTTTTATGTTTATGATAATTATAATTTAATATAATTACGTATATTTCGATTAACATTCAAATATGTTAATAGTAAATTAATAAAATAGATGAATAAAAGCTAACAGGATTTATTGCGCAAATACCCAAAGCCGCCAATATTCATCTTCATTGGCGTTCAAAATTATACCCTATCCAACCAAAGAAAAATCTACTTTACGTGTTCCTACGCTCTTGATATCTCTACGCACTTCGATACACGTTACGTGCCTATCTATCTATTCTCCTATAAATGGATAACAGTTTTATGGGTCGCGTTACCATTTTCGGAAAAAAAAAAAGTTAAGAAAATGTTACAGACAGTATCCATCAGACCTAATGAACAGTCTGCATACGATTGGAGGCAACCTCAATTTCTACGTTACAGATTCATGAATCTGTGAACGTGTATTTTGAGGCAATAAATTCCGAATTCGATAATCAGTTCGTATTAGTAGAAACTCGATCGTTTAAGGTTAAATTGCTGACTTCACTACGTGCGTTCCCGTTTATTCGGGTTTGTTAAATCATTCGTGTGTTGAAACTGTGTGATTTTCCTAATTGTTGGTGGTTTCATAGGGTCCGACTAATTTTGTCTATTCACCGAAAGTACAGATTAAATGGGATTTTTTTTTTTGTAAAAAGAAAATGGAAAATACCAGCGTTTTATTTTACATCCATATTTCTTTTGTTAGGGGGTTTATAGTTGTTTTTTCACAATCAAAAATGTATCATTTTCTCTAGCTCTGTTGGTGTTGCTCAGATCGAAAATTTGCCTACAGTTTCCTCATCAAAAATAGTTGATATAAACTATAAGTAGATTATAGATAGAGATATCCATGATCTATCGTTTTTCCCAGGAAGGAAGAAATTGTGATTTTTTTTTTTTTATATTATTTAACTTTTACCATAAATAATTTTATTTCCGTTATTACAAAATGTTTATCTAAATCAAACTTTTCGGTATACGAACTGAAATAGTATATTCAAAATAAGATATAATATTGTTTGAGAGTTCTGTATGGGACATTGTGTGCTTTAAAAGAAACCACAGCAATGTTCTTTACTTATTTATTTATTTAAATAATAAAAAATCTTAAATATAAAGGAATTGGGAGGATCTGAAAACAGTGAAGGCTAAAAATTACGGACTATCTGGATAGAGAACTTTTCGGGAAAAAAACTGGATGAAGTTATGGTTCTTGTGGCCTATAAAGATGATTTGGCTAAAATGTGGTATTTATTGAAATGAAAATAAATTTTATCATGGGCCATTGCCCCTTAAGGATAATTATAACGAACAAT
Organism: Euschistus heros; assembly: GCA_003667255.2. Lineage (NCBI taxonomy): Eukaryota > Metazoa > Arthropoda > Insecta > Hemiptera > Pentatomidae > Euschistus > Euschistus heros. Next base: position 18,911 of record RCWM02000454.1, on the reverse strand, counting down.
TAATGGCGACCTAGCTGCCGTATGTATAATTTAGAAACATAATAAAAGCAAGAAAAATACAATTAAAATTAAATTAAGGAATAAAAAAAAATTTAAATTACAATATAAAAGTAATAAAAAGTAATATTACATGTTATAAAATATCACACGAAAAACAAATTATATCTGTTTTTTGTTTTTTTTTTGTTTGTTTGTTTTTATAACTATTTATTGATACTTACAACTGTACATTAATATACATCAAGTAAATTTGAGGAAATGATTATAATGGCATGTAAATCACTTGTGAAGAACTACTAATCAGTAGCACTTCAAAAAATGTGCTGGCCATCTTCTTTTCAGACGCCTCGGTGGGTTATCAGGTATCGAATGAGAAGCAAATTGGGAGACTAATGGATTCGTGTGGGAGTGCAGTTTACTATGAAAGGATTGGTATCTGGTTTGGACTAAATCAGCAACATATGGAACATTAAGATCTTTATCTATAAGTTTATTGGTTACAAAGTAAGGAGCATTGAGGATTTTTCGAAGGATTTTGGATTGTAAGGATTGAATACGAGATGAATTGGATGGTTTAGTGGAGCCCCAAAGCTCAACTCCGTATGTCCAAATAGGTCTAATCACAGTCATGTATATGAGTCTTTTGTAATCAATTGGGAGCTTTGAACGATTGTCTAGTAAATATTAAAGTAGTCTGTAACGACGGGCAGTTTCTTGTCGTTTTAGTCTTGTATGTGGATATTAAGTTAGACGTTTTTCCAAGTGGAGTCCGAGGTAGCGGATCAGTTCAACAGGGATTAGTTGAATATTATCTTAAGATTAGAATTTAAAATAAGCTACGAAAACAAAACTATGAAAAAATACATTAAACGAAAAAATACAGCAAACAAAGCCAAGAAGTACAAATTATCAGGAAAACTAATGTATCTTGTCTGATAAAATAATATAAATTATTCCAAAACGAATTATACAAAATTAGTGCAATAGTACCAAAATAATACTGTAAAAAATCAATATTATATTCTGAATTTTCATATTTAATTTTTAAAAAATGATTTTCTTCCTCGATATAAATATTGGATTGAATATCTAACAAGTAAACGGAAAGTAGGGATTTGAAGCTATTATGAGTGGAGGAATGGCGAATGATTCAAAAGTTTTCGTGATTAGTGATCAAGAATAAAAAATGGCTTTTCCTTTTATATAAAAGTGTAGATGAATGTTTTAGTATACAATTTTTTTTTTGGAAAACATTTGTCTTGTAAAATGGAACTACATTCTCTATCAGTGTTGTGATTCATATGGATTATAAAAAAAAATAAAAAATAAGAAGTAAATCATAATTTTTTTTTTTTTTATTTTAGTCGAAAATTATTGTAAATCAGGTAAACGACCCTTCAAAACGAAGAAACCGAGTAACTAAAGGCTCTAAGGTCGCCTATGATGATCGCCCTCTCTCCGAAGGTTGCGTCAGTTGTTGCGTCACCCATTTTCTCTTCCCTCCAACGATAGCATTTTAAATTGAATACTTTCTGTATGAAAATAATTAATCATGTTATTTATGACGTGTCAACGACTGATAATCTTACGCGCCTCAGTGCTGATAATTTATTTAATTTCGATTATAATGCAAATGTGTATTTGAGGATCAATATTGGGCCGGAACTTAATTGACTCAAAGGCTCTGAAAGGGACTCAAATTAATTAATTTAACTTCAATCCTCTGCTTCAATTAAGGGGTTTGGGCGAATTTATTACGAAAATACCATTAGTTGCAATTTCGAAATCGATATGTGAAATTAATTAATTTGTATTTATTTGATGTAAGTAACCTAGGATCCGAAAATCATTTTTAGCCTATTTGTAGAATATTTTTATCGGTTTTTACAATTGTTATTCAATTTCAAAGAATTAAAAAAAATCATTTAAAATGTTATCTTATTTACTTACATTTACATGGAAAGAATAGTCACAATAATATAAGAAAAAGAGATAGATGAGTGATCTATCAGCTATTAAATTTTTTAAATAATTATATTTGAGCCGTTTCTTTGTGTTCTTATCAATTTTAAATCCAACTCATATCAGATTGTTGTTGCTAGTTTGGATTTAAGATGTAAAACCGCTAATTCATCAACGCCTATGATTAATTTAAATTTAAATTTACAAAAATAAACGTAAATAGAATGTATAATAGAAAATAAACTTACTCTATATAAATAAATATAGAAAAAAATCTATATTTTTTTCATTAAATTTACTCATTTTAAAACAATTTACTGTTGTTTTCACTTTTGTCTGATCATTGTAAAGAATTGAAATATAACTCACATAAGGTGATTGATTTCTCGACAGGAACACACGAATAACGATTTTATAATAACTTTATTATTTTGTAACCAAATTTTACATATTTTTAAAAGTAATTGTAATGCAATAAAGAAATATAAGGGATGATTACTATGATTATGGTAGTGAGTTATAGTTTGTTTTCTCTTACAATTTGTTTATTCACACCTGTTATTGAAGTAACAATAAGTGAATTTGCTCCTAGTGTAATAGTAAAGGCCTTACAGGCGTCAGAGTATCACTCAACAGTACCTCCTCCTGGCATGAATTAAAAAAAAAGACTTGTTTGAGGAAATCTCCCATCCAGCTTCTTTTCAGACTTCTGAGAGCATATCCTAGTATGTTAGTTGTGGCCATGCCATTAACGAGTATGTTATAACGTCCGTGAAGTCTGTCGTGAAATCGTCTATAAAGGTTATGTATATGTTCCTTTACAGTTTGTTTGTTTGAAATGTACTAAGATGATTTCGTGATTAGTCAGAGTATTTTTGATTGAAATATTTTTTTTTTTTTTTTTTTTTTTAGCAGTTCCGTATATTTGTGTGAAGTATGTCCAAATGGGTTTAAGTAAGTAAGTGTAGGTATTTATTCGCTATAAATTTAAAATTTACATTAATCACAACATTACCCTCATTTAAGGTAAATGGTAAAAAATAATATGAAAATATTTTTTTTTCCTCTTTTACTTAATTTTCTTTTAAGATAAAATTGAATTTGAAATTATGATACTATACCTAGAAATAGTGATTTTTTTTTTACTATTTTATAATTTGAAGATTGTTCCAATTTTCGAATAATAAGAAAAAAAAAAAAAAAAAAAAAAAAACCTGTAGCACTTACAACCCATGAAGGGTCTCGGGTTCAGTACTTAGGTAGGGTGTACTGTTTCTGAGCCAACGGTTGTGAAGGGAGATGATTTGGCCAGAATTCACGCTCAACCGCCAGATTTTTCCCCCAATTAAGGGTACCCACTTTTTTAGGAGGCTCGGTGTGCCCCAGGAGGGTCTCCCGATTTCGAATCCGATCCACGGCTGAAATAACAGAAAATAAATTTTCTGCCTTCAGTCGGGCTCGAACTCGGGCACGGGAGCATGGTAGTCAAGTGCCTTACCCACTGAGCTACCGCGCCTCCTTTCGAATAATAAGACATCATATAAATTATAAAAATAATTATTTTATATTTATTTATAAATATTCACGCTAAACAGAATCGACTAACCGAATACATAAAATAAGATGGTGGAATATAAGGCATGAGAGAGTTCCAATTAGACCATCTCTTGGTAATTTTTGGATTAAGATCGCTTAGCTCTCTGCATTCACAGTCGTGAAACATTCTGCATTTTATTTTAATAATTTCTAGTATGTGTAAATCTGTGTGCAGTGTGCTATTTTTATAGTGTTGAGAAGCGTTTGAGGTGTTATATATGCAAGTAAACGTGTCATCGCTAGAAGAGTACTAAAATTCATTATTTGTTCATGTTACGTGAGTTTTCTCTAATTTCTTATCGCACCTATCACTCACTAATAGTAGTGACATATAATAAAGAGCATTCATTCATTCATTCCATTCCATAATAATACTAATAATAATTGTTAATTAGAAAAAAATAGAAAAAAAATACACATAAAATGGCTCCGTTTCTCGTTCATAAATGACGTCAATCCGATGAACAACCTTCTGAAAAGTTTATTGTCCAATTCGGTCTAGCACTATTACGTTTTTTAAGTTGATTTTTATTTATTTTTTTTAATGATAGCTCTTGAAAAACGTAATACAAAGATGAATGAGAAAAATAAGAAGACACAATTTCATGGTACAGTTTTATGACATCATGTCATGACGAAGGTAATAATATTTTCAGAGAGAAAAAAAAAATTATTTGTTAATATATTGTTATTAAAGTTTCATATATTCTTGAAATTTTGTGCATTGTTTGTTAGACTATCTGAGTGACAATTATATAGATTTTAAAATTATAAAGAATTGACTATTGAATTTTGTCACTTTGATTTAGAGTTTTTAAAATCTTTATAGAGAATATCAAAACTTCTTATACCCATTCAATTTTTTTACACGGGATGTATTTTTCTTGGGTACGAAGGCTAGAAATTTCCTATAAATTTACTAAAATATTATTTATTTGTTAATTTAATTTGATCTTTATTCACACCTGTCAATCAATGTTACCAAAGCGTAAATTTGATGAAATACTAAACTACTTGGCCTGAAAAACATAAGGAGTAGATCCCTGCGGCACTTCCTCCCAACATAAATTTCTTTTTTCTAGCTTAGGACAGGAGATCTCCCATCCAGCTCCTATTTAGTCTAGGCTGTGAGCAAAACCTCCTAACCACATTATTCATAAACCACATAAAAAAATAAAAAAAACAACATAAAAGAAAATTTACTGATAGAATAATGTCTTCGAATTAAAAAAAAAAAAAATCTAATAGAAGTGGCAAATAATTAATTAATGCTAATTGTATTGATCCTTTGGTAGCATATCTTTATCCAGTATTTTATATATATTTTTTAAAATATTATTTTTAAACATCTTTAAATATTGTATGAGATTCTGAATAAAACAATGAGTAGACTTCGTTGAAAAATTATGTCAATGGATTCATGTTGCCCCACCCCCCTATATCGATCCACCGAATCCTAGAACATGAAAGATGTCAATCCAATTAGCGGCAGTGGGGCGGGTCATGACGCATATGACCCGGGAAACGCTCCTCCGGGGCTTCCTAAAGGCAAGGTCTTCCATCCAGATACTGATTAGCAAGAATCGGATAAGTATCGGATAAGTACAGAGGGCCCGTTGGGAAAGAGGCTGAAGCAACAGCTGTCTGAACTAAGGTTGCGAGGTGAACGAACCCGCCGCCGTTTCGTAAGCTAGTTCTTGTCACACTGTTCCCTCTGATATACAGTTGGCACCACTGTTTGATGTCTCAGAGCTATCGCCGTTATAAATTTGTCCTAGTGGTTAAAACCCCCTAAAAATATACCACCATTACTGTCACCTGGGGAGTCCTCCTATAAATATAAATTTTTAAATGCAGTTTTGGTTTACTTTGGAAGGATATCGATGGGAAAGAGAATTTCCGTTTTCTCATGCGCATTATATATACACCTATGCATATACACACACTGCCGGTAATTTTTAGAACCACCCTGCTCCAATATTGCTAAATTCAAAAATTTAATATCTCTCCCTCTCTTTTTGTCTCTCTGTATATTAATTCTTGATTCACATTTAAGTTGACTTTCTTTCCTCTATTGTGTTTTTCTCCACATTCATTGATTCCTAGATATTACATGAGGGAAAATCATAATATTTGCTAAATAAGTCATATTAGCATATACAAATAGCAAATACAATTGTTGTTTATATATCGTCGCCACTATGTAAAACTAACAAAAATAAAAAAAACGCAATTTTTTATTTCGTTCGTTTGTCGTTGTACTCTACAAGGTCTACTTTGTGGCAAAATCCTAGAAATTCGTAAAAATTACGTCACTGATTTTGTATCAGTGATTACGGCTATCTTAAAATTGCCGATCAAATTCGAAATTTAAGCACAAGACCTTGTAGAAAACATCGGTAAACGAACGAAATAAAACAAAAAAAATGAATTTTCATATTTTGACATAGTGGCAACGATATAAATATGAAAAAATAAAAAAGTTTGTTTTAAATTAGCCTTTGAAGAATAATTTTAATTATTTCCTTCAAAGCCAGATGGATTTTAAAGGACTTGGCCTAAAATTAAATCCTTGTTGAATCTTTTAAATATCCATTTATTTTTCACAGAATATAAAACGTTTAAATTCACGCATATCGTTTCTGGGTGGTCCTAAACATTTGACTAGCAGTGAATATATACATATATATATTTATTAATTTTCAAAAAAATAATGACATTCAAACAGTCGACCTTAACATTATTCGACAGTCGACAGTAACATTATTAATTTCAGAATATTATGAAAACTTTTTTTTCTTTAACAAAGTAAAATATGACTAACCATTCGACTCTAAAAAAAAAAAAAATAATAATAATTATAATAAAACAATATAATATTTAGTATACGAATTGGGAAGAATGAATTCCATTTTTTTATTTATTTTTTAAAATTTATATTTATCTATTACATTGATCCCTGTTGAACAGATCCGCTACCTAGGACTCCAACTGGACAAATGTCTAACTTGGAATCCACATACAAGACTAAAACGACAGAAAACTGCTTACAGTTACTAGACAAACGTTCAAACCTTCCGATTTACTCGTACTACTAAAGACTAATTTACATGACAGCTATCAGACCTATTTGAACAAATGGAATTGAGCTTTGTGGCTCTACTAAACAATCTAATTCTTCCAGTATCAAATTTTTGCAATATAAAATCCTAAGAAAAATCCTTAATTCTCCTTATTTTGTCACAAACTCATCCATAAAGACCTTATATGTTCCGCATGTTATAAATTTAGCTCCATAAACATTCAAATCCACTTGTCTTCCAACTTGCCTCACATCCAATTCCTGATAATCCTCCGAGTCGTCGGAAAAGAAGATGGCCCAGGGACCTTCTAATATAAAATTTTTATTGAAGTGTTACTGTGAGTAGTTCTTCACAAGTTATTTACATGTCATTGTTGTCATTATGATCCAATTTACTTGTTGTATATTGTGTACAGTTGTAAATTTCAATAAATAGTTTGTTAAAACAATATTTATCTATTTAATGAAGTAAAATAAACATGTAATTGTTTTGAACGTTTACATATCCACTCTGGTTAAATAAAATATTTTCATTTTAAACATTCACAACTATCCTGATTCAAATTACAAACTAAATAAATGTAACCAATTATTTCAGTTGGTTAGATATATGATTTTTTTTTTTCACTTAAAACTCTATAAGGATGAATTCGAGAGCAAAATTATTTAAATTTCTCTGAGTATTTAACTTTTTTTTATAAATTCAAAAACTACAAATTTGGAGGAAATAGATTTCCTTTTTTAGTTTGATTACATAATCATTTTCTTTCTGTTATAATTTATTTGAGTTTATTTTAAACTAATAATCTATCCAGTATCTCCTTTGCATTGTTCTAGATATTCAACTGTCAGCTGCAGATTCTCCTCCCCCCCCCACCCCTCTCAGACACTGTCAGATGCAAAGCCCTTTATATAGAACTTACGAATCGGAAATATACCTGCTCTGAAAGCAACGAGGGTAAAAAGATCTCTTATTCTCATAATATTTATTTAATTTATATTCTTCTTCTTTTTAATATTCTTGTTTTCAATATAAAAAAAACACAGATATTACGGTGACATAGAACTTGTATATGAAATCATCCTCTACAAATACTACACAATAATTAAAAGAAATAATATTTAGAAATTATCGTATTTTTTGGTATAGTATGGTGAGTGCTATTACAATTAACTAATTTATACCCTGGCATATCAGATATTACAATTTGTAATTCAAATATTTACAGAAATTTCCTGCAAAGGAATACTTCAAGATGTTGAAAGTTATTTATATGATTCTAAATTATCTGATAGGAAATTAAGGGGATAAATAAATTTTAAAATAAATTTAGGTTACGAACATTAAAATTTCTTATCGTTCTAAACGCTAAATTTTTTCGAGAATATATAGAAAAACAAATTGAAAAAAGAGGTCTTAATTATTTCTCTTGATCTACTAATTTTTCGCCAAGCGATTGGATCTAATCTTTTTCATGAAAATGTTATAAACCTTGAAAACACAATTTTGTAATGATTTTTTTTTTTTAGTTGTAGGTAGCTATTAAATTTTTACATGGAATAAAAACTTTCTCTAATCTTGATTTTTTGTGAGAAATTATTTTATTTTTCAATTAAATGAATATTATACAGATAATATTAATGTTGTAATGATAATCTGGAATAAGGAGATAAATTGATTATAAGTAAGTACTCTGGTATCTCCATCGTGCATCTCTACTAATGTCAGCATATTGAAGAGAGAATGTTATTAAACCTCCAGGCCTCGTGGTTTAGGGAATATTCATATTTTTTGAACTATAAATTGAATAATTTTGAACTATAGATTTATCATATGATATTTCACTAATCCCTGTTGAACAGATCCGCTATCTTGGACTCCACTTGGACAAACGTCTTACTTGGAATCCACATACACGTCTAAAACGTCAAGAAACTGCTCGATGTTACAGACTACTTCAACATTTACTAGATAATCGTTCAAAGCTCCCAATTAATTATAAAAGACTCAATTACATGATTGTGACTAGACCTATATGGACGTACGGAGTTGAGCTTTGGGGGTCCACTAAACCATCCAATTCATCTCGTATCCAATCTTTACAATCTAGAATCCTTCGAAAAATCCTCAATGCTTCTTACTTTTTGACTAATAAACTTATCCATAAAAATCTTAATGTTCTATTTGTTACTGATTTAGCCCGAACCAGATAGGTATCCTTCCACTCCATACTTGCTAATTCTCCGAGGCTTCTGAAAAGAAGATAGCCCAGGGACCTAGTGAGTAGTTCTTCACAAGTTATTTACATGCCATTGTATTCACTATCAACACATTTACTTGATGTGTATCATTTTGTACAGTTGTAAGAATCAATAAATGAAAAACAGACAGTTTCTGTTTACATCTGTCTCTGAAACCCTGATGAAGGCTTGCAATGCTTATGCCGAATAATTATTTTTTCGAAAACTCGCTTTGTACTACGCTAAACAGAAATTCTCTGCTTATGCAAGCAGGCATTGGGAACGAAATTCCGCAAGTTTAAGACATTTCCAAGGACACAATATTTACGACGGGTTTTAAGTGTGATTCATTTTTTTGTACAAAAATTAGTATTTTGTAATCTTTTGTACTGTAAAATTCTGAAAAATGGACACAACGGGTTTTGATTCTAAATGACTCAACTCTTCTTAATGCCATATACAAATCGTTTGTTTTATTTTTCATCATTATAATAATAATATTTTATCCCTTTAATGGTCTATGAATAATCAAATTGTTTCAAACTATAAACAAAAGATAAAAGTACATTTACAGGCATAATATTCCCAAGGAATAATGTTCAGTAAATTAGGAATCTCTGACACCAACTCATACACATCTCCAGGCACCTTCCAGAGGTAATTAAATTAGTCGAGGCAAGGAAGACGTTAACTGGAGAAGTCGACTAAGCGTTCTAGGCCCGAACTCTGACATCCGCTTTGTTTGGTCTAAGTTGCCTGGTGTGAGGGGACCTGAGGGCTTGGCTCGGCAATCATTAGCCTAATTGGGTCTTAGCTGATTACTGCCTCTATTTAAACCAACTTGTCAACTAGCTGTTGCGCATGCGTGGCTGGCGATTGTCCTGCCTTGATGAAAAAAGATGATGCGCGCTCGTTGAGGAGAAGGAAAGTTAGTGCATCGTTATTCAGATGAGCTCGGTTATGGGCCGCTGTTTCCGTTTTCATTTGGAAGAAAAATGGTCTTGAATTAACGACCGGAGAGGAAAAAAGGGTTCTCATCAGTAAGTTACGGCTGAGCAGGCGAATGAGGAGACCCAGGAAATTACTGTTTAATCAGAAAATTCAAATTCTTGAGAATTTTTTTGCGAACTATGTATGAATAAGGAATTGTGTTGTGAATTTTAAATTAAAACGGTCATGGCCTCACAGTTCAACTAAACCTTCCAATTCTTCGCGTATCTAACATTGCAATCCAAAATTCTTCGGAAAATCCTCAATGCTTTTCACTATTTCACTAATAAACTCATCCATAAAGATCTTAATGTTTTTTATATTGCTGATAGAGCCCAAATTAAAATTCGATCAGTTCTTCAAAAATTTTGAAATATTTCGACCATACCACTACCTATTTAAGTAATGTTCAAATAGTAGCATTATTAAATTAAAAATATAATGCAAATTTTATTTTCTTAGAGAAAATAAATTATGACTAAACATTCGACTCTCATAATAATAATAATAATAATAATAAACATGCAATAAAACATTTAGCAAACGAATTGGGAAGAATGAATTTTTTTTTTTTTAATTTAGATTTATACATCTAGGACTCTAACAGGACAGATGTCTAACTTGGTATCAACGTACAAGACTAAAGCGACAGAAATCTGCTCGTCGTTTTCGACTTCAACAGTTACTAGAGAAGCGTTCAAAGATTTTACATTTTAATAATTCACATGGCAGTTATCAGACCCATTTGAACATATGGAATTGAGCTTTGGGGCTATACTAAACCATCTAATCCATCCCGTATCTAATCCTTGCAATCTAAAGTCCTACGAAAAATCCTCAATGATCCTTACTTTGTCACACAAAAACTTATCCATAAAGATCTTAATGTTCTTAATATTGCTAATGAAGCTTCAAACCAGATACCTATCCTTTCATAGTAAACTCAATAACCACTCAAATCAATTAGTTTCTGAATTTGTTTCTCATTATATTCCCGATAACCTTCCGAGGCGTCTGAAAAAAAATGGCCTAGGAACTTACTGTAGTACTTACTATATAGAACTTTTATAAGTACTACCAATAGTTATTTACTTTACAAGCAATCTACATGTCGTTTTAAGCATTATCATTGTTAGCATTAATTGATGTATTTTATTTTAAATTGTATAAGGTTGTAAATTTGAATAAATAGCTATAAAAAAATTGTTTTGTACATATCTTTGAAAACATTTTAAAATTTATTTCTTCCCTCTGAATCGTACTTAATAACTTTCAACAACTTGCAGTATTTCTTCACAGGAAATTTGTGTGATTATTTGAATCATAAATCGCCATTTCACTATTCATCCTTGGTTGTCAAAAAATTTAAAAAAAAAATAAGTATCTGATATGTCAGGGTATAAATTAGGTAATTGGAATACAGCAATCACCATACCACACCCAAAAATACAGTAATTTCCAAAAATTATTACTTTTAATTACTGTATGGTATTTGTAATGCAAGGGTGACTGGAAAGAAGATGGCCTCGGAAGATGTAATGTCTATACAATTGTATAGACATTACATTATATACAATTGTAAATATCAATAAAATATTGTTTTTCTCTATAATTTTAAAATCCACACCCATCACTTATTCTATGACAACAAGCAGATGTGAACTAGGTATCCATGATAATCAGCATGTCAACCGTGAGGGAGGTCAGCACCTAGTGGTAATTACTCCTAACATGATATTATATATCCCTTAACCATCTTCTTTTTAGTCTTCTTCGGTTATTCTCTGGTATGCTTCTCAATACCTTAGTTTGTATGAACCCTAAGTAAGTCTGTATATAATGTTATAATATTCACGTACCAGGGTGATTGTTTAATGAGTCTTAAGTTTTTTGATTGGGAAGTCTGTATTTTTTTTAGCTATTCCGTAAATTTGAGAGGCGTACGTCCATAGTGATAAACTAAAAGATTTAAAAAAAATATAAATTTATTAAAGCTTCATGTTTGAAAGCCATGATATCGTGCGTTCTTGTTTTCAATTATGTATTTCAAATGAAGGTATAATTTACTGTTATACCTTAGCATAGGCCTGTATAATTAACACATCTTTGAATTAAACATATCTTTTAATCAAACTATTATTAATATTGTTACTCCGGCTCACCGCACCGCTGCTTTCGACAGATCTTTCCTAATCCGATCCTGATCCCTATTGAACTACCCCCCCCCCCCCCCCCCCCGCTCCGAATCGTCATTCAGATACCTTTCCCAATTTCATATCCTTCCTTTGCAGGTACCTACTATCTATTCTGTGCCAAGAACATACGGGATATCCTAATATAAATGTTAATAAATGTTTATAAAACATTTTAGATTTATAAACATGATATCTCACCGCTGTCTTTATATATTTGGCGTTTTGTAGAAATTGTCATTAATATTAGATCTAACGGACTAAAAATTCATGAGAAATAAAACTTTTTTGTATCCTTCAATTAAGTACCATAACTGACGAAAATTATGTATTGGTGTTCTTTTTAAATTTTGATGAATCTCATAAAATCATATCAAAGGCTAAGTAAGTTGAGAAGTCCTATAATATTTTCAAGTTTAAAGAATTGGCTGCTATAAAAATAAGTATAGATGTGAGATGCATATAAAATTAAACTATTTTACAAGTGAACTGAGTGACTACCGATCAATGACTAATTTCCATGAAGAATCAATCCCGAAATTGATTATCCAGGGTAAATCATTGGGGTTTTTGTCATTTCTTTTTTTTTAATGTGGAAATCATGGAGACGATAAAGTTTATTATCTGACAACATTAATCGTTAAACACTTGTAATGTAGAATAAAAAACAAAAAGTTTTAAGAATTTACCTTTATTTGTACTGTGTTTCTTTTACAGTTGTAAATATCAACAAATAGTTATTTATAAGTTTCGATACTTCCTATATTTTCTTATTTATTTTTATCCCCATCTGCTTTATGGCTGTCTCGTTTATTTTCCATTACCTCTGTAGACTTAGCTGATACATCTTAAATAAACTTCTCCGTATTTGATGTTTCAGTAAAAACACAACCATTTCAATAAATATCCTTAAATTATGGAACTTATCTATCAGTAATTATTAATAAAAGTGTTTTAAAATATTACAATGAATTATAGTAAAATTATGATTAGCGTAAATGAGCTAGCCAGATATAAAAAATAAAATAAAAAACCTAAGGCTGTACCGTTACTGAGCCAACGGTTGTGAAAGGAGGTGATTTGGCCAGAATTCAGATTTTTCCCCAATTAAGGGTACCCACATTTTAAGAGGCTGGGTTTGCCCCTGGAGGGCTCCCGACCTCGAATTCGATTCACGACTAATCAGGTACTGACTAATTTTGAAATTTTTTTTTTACGAGAGTAAAATATAAGAACAAAATTTAAGTAGCATCGGCATAGTCTTTAACAACTGAAGCCAATGAGATTATTTGAGTCTTTCAGGATCAAAACTCGTTCCAGTTTTTTTGAAACATATATATATATATATATATATATATATATATATATATATATATATATATATATATATATATATATATTTAAGTTTAAAAGCGCCTTTACCTATGGTTTAAATACAATAGATAAAAACCACTAGATCCCAACAAAAATTCAATCTTAATCGGCCGTTATGGCATAGTTTATTTCAAACTGTTTATATTATGTACACGCTCGTAGTTTTCAGTGATTTCCATTATGTGAATTTTTATATTTGTCACGAGATAAGCATGATGGTATAGAAGAATCAATACAATAAGGATTAATGAATTATTTGGAATTATTTTTATTAGAAAACTAGTTTCTAATATTAAACTCTCATCATTAGTTCTAAAAACATCAACACTTTATTACATAGATTATATTTATGAAATTGTATTATATATATAATCTATAGTAAATAAAAGAGTTATGAAAACTCTATAAACTGCAAAAAGTTACAGAATAATTATTTTTTGGGCATTTCAAAACAAAACCCGTTATGTCCGACACAAAATAGAAATTTTCTGCTTTCGCAATCATCTATTAATATGAAAAAAATCACAAGTTTAAGACCACCCCAAGAACACAATACTGAAGATGGGTTTAAAGTGTTATCAATTCTAAAATTAGTATTTTATTATTTTTTGTCTTTCTACTAAACGACCCATTCATTATGTTAAAATGGAATAAGCACTTCATAGTGTAAATTAAATGACCTTTAAAGGAGTTTTGGCTTACCTTAAAAGCATTTTCATACAACGTAAGAAACGTTAAGTAAATTAATTTATTTCTTGTTGTTGTGTTTTGTAATGACCGTATCTCTTCTCTTTCCCTCCCCCGAGCCGAACCTCTCATCTAAAATCGTAGGTAATTATATACTGCTTCGACTTACCACCACTTATAACAGATCCAAGGATATGAATATTAATTAGCCCTTACACTCTAATTGTATAGCGTTCTTATTAACCGAATTTCCTCAATGGAAATCGATGGCCGGAACAACCGGAGGAACGAGTCCAACAAGTCCCGGCGGGGGCTAGCGGGCCAGCGGCAAGCTGTCTCGACAGGTTTATGAAAGTAAAAAACAGGAGATAGATCAGCGGTGCTGACCCGGTTCGTTATCGATATGTATACTATCGATACATGATGTATAGTACGGCTTCTGGTTCTCTTTTAGTCATATCTCCTCAGATCAATGGCTAATTAATTAAAACGATAATTTTAAATAAAATAACTTCATGCGAAAACCTTACAAAACAGTCGCTACTGAACCTCACAATCTTATCGCTGCTGTGATAACTAGTCAAAGATAAGAACGAGCCTTCTGGTCCACGGAACTCAGAACCCTCAGTGATAACCTGTTGATTATTTGCGTTTTGCGAAACCCCCGAGCGTAGGCTTTCTGATCTGGAATAAAGAAAATAGGAAACAAAAGTGTAAAATATTTATAGATGGAGTGAAAATACATCTTCCCCCTTCCTCTGCACTGACCTTGGAAGTCCTCTTGGATGCTCTGGACTGGGAGAGCTGGGGCGCGGTACGTGAGATTGACAGTACACAACTGAGGATATCCAGCGAAGGCCTTGGACTAGTCAGTCTAGTTATCAGGCAAGACAACGTGATGTATTTTATGTCTTGATAGTATTGTACTGTCGAACGCTGCAATCAATTAATAAGTATTTTTATATGTTACTAGCATAAAGAACTTATATAATTTAAACTAATAATTGAAGTTTTAAGTGGTCATATATTCAAAAACATATTGAAGTTTGCAATTGAGTATTATTTCTTCAATGATATTTTCACGCATAGTAGTAATTTTTAATCTGGTTAAAATTGCTCTAGGTGTTCGAAGATTGACTGATCGTCAGTCGTCGTCCTTTTCACAAGTGTGGTTCGGTGGCCCTGGAGAAGAGCTGCAATGCAGGTTGAAACGTTGGCACGTATTAAAGAATTCCTTCTTAGACGTGGTGTTACTTTGACTTTATCCCTGATCATCTTCTTCTCCATTCATTATACCAGTCAACTATACTTTTATCATTATTGATTGTAGTTTATTTACTCAAAGCTAAAAAAAAAACTTTTCTCAGTTTTGAAATTTTCCCTTTTATAAAACGTAACCATAGAACACTTTACTCGATTACATTAATAAATAAAAGCTTAGCGAAGACAACACCACCAGTTTTCACAAAATCCTCCCAAATACGTCTTGATCTATGCCTTGGACCTTTAATCGCTGACACAACGCCTATTACCTTCATCGAGATTTGATTATTATCCCTCTCATTCAACGACTCTAAATGCCTGTTGCGAAACTAATTGCGACGATATTTTCTGAACTATATTTAAGGAATAAATGTCCACTAATATCACATTGAGTAGACTTCAAAATTCGGCAAATCAATCAAAATTCATCATCCAATCAATTGCATAATCGTGAGGATTAAGGAGCAAAGGTCTAACGGTATTTCAAATCAACAATTAATAAGGATCATTCAGACAATAATCAATTAAGCGTAATTCAATTTTTATTATAATTATATGAATAATTTACTATCATATGATATGAATTTATTTCTTCTCGTCATGAATCTAATTTTGAAATGAAGCGGAACTTTTTCCTGTAATAAATCGATTAAAATAATTGTTTTATTTTTAACAGCAAATCAATTAATCCATAATCATTTAATTGACCTGTTTATAACGGAAGATCGTATTTCTCCAATGCAATAAAAAATGACCTGTTTATGTTTTATTATAAATCATCATGCTACGATTTGATTACCACTTCATACAATAAAAGTTTAATTAAAAATACAATTGCCAAGACACATTATTCACGGCAGTTGTCATGATTGGAAAGTGAGTGAAGGCAGGTGAAGTGAAACCCATCTTATTGAAAACAATCGATGAAATAATAGAAAGGGAAACCAATGGTTATGTGAGCTGGTAATAAATAAACTTTATTGTCTTTAAATTTATTGCCGAGTTTTCTTATATTGTTATATTCCTTTATAACTTCTTCCTATTCAGGACAACTTCTAACAGGAGAAGCTGTTATGATCCATATCGTGAAAAGTTCAATGTAAAAGCAGTTAATAGTACGATCAAAAATGTCCAGTGATAAGTTCCCAAAGTTAGAATATATTTGTAACATCCCAGAACTACTTTAGAAAGCCGTGCATTTTATATTTGACAAAGAATAATGATTTTCCTAAAATAAAATTAGAAACTATTGCATTCTATTTTGACGATACATCGTACATTTTTTCTTTACAATAGACACGATCATCAAACGATTATAGGATGCATTAAAGGAACCTACCTCTCTCTACATCTCTACCTCAAACATTGTGGATTACAAAGTGCTATATGCAAAACGGAAGTAGTTATTTTCACTGAAAACCGATTTTCAATTTCAAAATCAGTCTAATGAAGAGTAAACCTTAGCAGTACCTACACATTTTTGTTTTCATATATTAATTGAAATTTACTGCTGTACATTAATATACATAAAGTAAATTTGCTATATTATGTGCTTGCAACACTCCTCGCGGCTTCGTCCGTCCCTTAAGTATAGAACTTAGATAGTTTTAACTCATTATTTAAGTCTTACTTAACTATCGATGAAAATCTTTGAACTGTAGTATGCAATTAAAAAGCATTATTTCCTCAATGATATTATCAGCAGTGATTTTTAACATGGTTAAAATTGCAGTAATTAGGAGGTTGGAGATTACGTAAAAGCGTAATGAGACATCTAATATTTATTAATTTTAACCGATTAGTTGGTAATTCAGATGGACAGAGACTACTAAGAAACTCTAGCAGATAATGGACTGCATTATCAGTGCTTGTAACAAAAGGCCATTGAATCATTTTTTGACACAAAATTTTAAAATGTCGATCCTTCCACATTTTTATTTTATTAATTATAGTTTTTATTTAGCAGAAATAATTTTATTGATTTCATCTGGTTGGATTGTAATTTCTAACTATAAAATTATATGACGGTGAGACAAACCTTGTTGTACAATACTCGCCAACTATCGGTCGATTTTTAAACTTTCCTGAGCACTTAATGGGTTGTTTTTTTTTTAATAACAATTTAATTGATAATAATTACATTTTATTATTGCTAAACCTTCCTATGAAGATGATGTGATTAAAATTTGGTACAGATTGGTTGAGTAGTTTTCGCAGTTAGTGACCACAAACGAGAAAAAGTTTGTCCTCTTATATAATAGTATATCAGATGACAAAAAAAATGTAGAGAGCCTACTCTTTAGTAGCATTTACATAAGAGTTCTGCAAAAGAAGATCCTGATGCCATCTTCTTTTTAGACGCCTTGGGTTATTTTCAGGAATAGAATGGGAAGCTAGTTGAGAAACGAGTGGATTTGTGCAAGCAAATAGTTTATTATGGATCAGCAATCAGGAAAATAAAGGACATTGTGTATAAGTTCGTGTGAGATTTTGGTTAGGAAAGAATTCCAAAAGGTCCACATTGTATGTCTTATATAGCGATCAAACACCAGAGGTCAAAGAAATTCTTACTAATAACCAAAATATTTTAAAATTATTATTCATTTTTCTTAAAAGGCAAAATTTATCAATGAGAATATAGTTTACCTCAAAAATAAAAAATTAACACAAATAACGATAGGCGCTGATTGCCTTCGGGGTTTCGCGCCTAAGACAAAATTTTTAAAGGAATAATTATATCTTACTTGTTTTGTTAATAATATTTCAATCATAATTAATACAATTATTATATTTTGTAATAAATTTTTAATGATTATAATTACTTAAAATTGAAATCATTTTATTTATTTTAACATAATTTATTATTTGTAATAAATATATATACACGATATATTTTTGTCCTAAAGCCCTATTTTTGTAAAGTAACTATAGAAATGATTGTGATTTAAGTTGGGATCTGTAGGTTGTAATAACTGATGATGCCTGACTTAAGCGAAACTTCAGACATAAATTTGTTATATGCTTAGACTATTGGCTTTATGAAGCCTTCCCATCTGATATTAATTATATTTCACAAAATTTAAAATTATTTTTGTGTTCCTTAGTTACTTAATACTTGATGCTAACTCGACTCTATCGGAATTAAAATGTTCTTTAAAATTTTTCTTGTTCCAGAAACGACTTAATTTATCATAATTGTCTGTTAATTGAATTAAAACTGTTAAAAAAAAAACTAGTTTCCTTCAGATGAGCACGTCGGATAATTAATATTAATGATATTCAAGGCAGATCGCAGGCTGGCTA
The DNA here is from genome assembly GCA_003667255.2 of Euschistus heros. NCBI lineage: Eukaryota > Metazoa > Arthropoda > Insecta > Hemiptera > Pentatomidae > Euschistus > Euschistus heros. Next base: position 221 of record RCWM02000454.1, on the reverse strand, counting down.
TCTTCACGATGGTAGGCCCCGAGCGGTCTGCGCAAGACCCACATTCGCTATCGGCCCATCGAGGAATCGCAAACGAGTTTTAAGAAATCGGGTCATAAATTAAGGAACGATTTAAGACCCCTCCCCCAGGCTGCCTCCTTAGCATCAGCGCTATCTTTATAATTGGAATGAGTCAGCACCATTTCCCCCTTTTTTACGATCCAAGGCTTGCCACCCTTTTG